>VZRL01002494.1:1383327-1538027 GCA_013397895.1 Origma solitaria | reverse complement strand
AAAAAATTTAGAAAAAACTTCTAACCAGACACACTGAAGGTGAAAGAGATGTTATAGCCCCAAAGCATTCTTGTTGAATTTCTAAAGTGTATCTTTAAAAGCCTTTTGAAGCTTGCTTAGCTTCTGAGCTGAACAGCCATTTAAGCAGCGTTCTGAAAGTCTTCTTTAACAGCAAACTGAAACCTTCCCTATAGCCTATACAGCTGTCAGTCTGTATTCCATGTCCTAACCCTGCTAAGATTTGTTGCTGTCTTTTATGAACATCAGAATTGCTTTAGTGATGCAACGTCCTAAGAAGACATGCCTTTTTCAGGTAATCTAGATCCATCAATATGTCCAAAACTGGTACATCATTCCATAGTCAGTAGTTTATTTTTTGACAGTAATAGGCAATAAAATAATGCAGTGAAATATTTTAGTGTGAGGAGTATAGTTCAGTATAGGTTAATAAAGTCTAGGTCATTCTTCACAGCACATTATTTATCCACAGCAATTTACTAGGTAGATGTGTGAAATCCCATTGTAGTCAGTTGAAATTTATGTGCTGGGTGGTCTTTGGCTTTTCTTAATTTATAACTTCAAAGGACATTTACTTCCCCAGAGCATTTGAATAACAACCAGGAGTTCTAAGGATTGTATGATTTCTGGTGAAAAAAACAAGGTGCTGATTAATGGTGACCTCTTTTACAATGCGGAGTTGAGAAAAGCTTTTAAACTGCTGCTTTTTAAAAGTGATGCATATCCTGTAGAAAGCACAGCAATGGTTAGAAATATTTTGGGAATTAAAACACTTTTAAACACAGACTTGAATGGTTAAAAAAACATGTACACAAATAGAAACACCTACCGAAGACAATGTTTAAAAAAATTTAAGCTAAACTACTGTAGTTTATATTCTATGACAAGCCCCACTAGTTTGAATATGGGAATAGAGCACTAGCTAATGTGAATTTATGAGAAATTATCACAGAACACTGAAAATGAAAATATTATTAATTAACTGCATGAGAAGACAGCATCATAAAGCATTTGAGGGGGTTTTCTGAAAACATCATTACTGATGGTAAAGGCTAAAAATTTAAGAAAAAAGTTCTCTCCCCCATAATCAAAGTATCTCTGGAGTTAGCAACACAATGCGAGACTGGTCTGTGAGCAAAATGCTGTCTCCCTGGAAACCACTGGAATGTGTCGCTTCAGCTGATCCCAAAAGGAGAGATAAGAAATGAGTGTGAAATCCTTTGCTGTGGAGGTTAGCATTTTATTAACAAACACCTGCAGTTTGATGTTTAACAGGACCTGAAACATATTATTTCCTAATTGTTGCAAAAGGCACTGAATCTCCTTTACAGTTGTATCTGTCATGATAGAGGTCCTTCCTTTCACTGTTATTTTCCTGCCTGTTTAATAGATCATAGCTCCAAAACAAAATTATTAATATCTCCTTTACATCATTTTCTAATTAACCCCCTCTCTGCTTCACTAAAAATTACATTAATGCTTTCCTGGAAGCAAATTTCTAGTGTTTATTTAATGCCATTATTGTGACTTTATCAGGGTAAGTATTATGTGTACACTAGGTATAGATCTAGGACTGCCCAAAAAAAATTACACTAATGAACACCTCTTATGCCAAAGCTGTAGGAAAGGAATATTGATTCAGTAGCAAACCAGCCAGTGTGCATCACAAGCAGCAGTTCTCTTAAAACCGAGAGGACTGGGGCAGCAGTACTTATGTGCAGGCTGATGCCCTTACATAACGTGGCTGTTTCCACACTGCATCACTCAGATCTATACAGGGTGGTACTGAAGGCTAAAGCTAATGTGTCTTCAGATTTCTTGAATAAATCAGTGCTTGGAGAGGAAAAAAAAGCAAAGTGAAAACCAAGCTCTTGTCTATTGTGTGTTCAACACCATATCCATTTTCTCTCCATTTAGAAGGCAGGCTCTTAATTTTCTACTGCTGCAGACAAATTCATTCTCTAGACGATACGTGATATATAACACATCTTCACATCCAACCCAGTTACTTCACAGAATCATAGAATGACTTGGGTTGGAAGTACCCTAAAGACCATCTAGTTCCAATCCCCCTGACATGGGCAGGGACACCATTCACTGGACCAGGTTGCTCAGAGCCACATCCAACCTGGCTTGAAACACTGCCAGGATTGGGGCATCCACAGCTCTTCTGGGCAACCCGTTCCAGTGCCTCACCACCCTCACAGTAAAGAATTTCTTTCTAGCATCTAATCTAAACCTACTCTCTTTCAGGCTGAAGTCATGCCCCCTTTTCCTGTCACTGCATGTCATTGTAAGTTGTCCTGCCCCATCTTTCCTGTTGGCTCCTTCCAGGTACTGGAAGACCACAATTAAACCACCCTGAAGCCTTCTTTACCTAGACAGAAGCAACTTCTACTGACAGGAGCATGCTGCTCATCTGGTCTGTCGGGCATAGGAAGAACTCTGCAGTGAATGAGATATTAGGACACAGGACCCTTAACTTTTTCTAGAGTTTGCAGGCAAATGGTGAATGAGGGAGTACTACAGAAAGAGTGCATGAACACCGCATTTGAGAACTGGACTCCGCACCTGCTTTCTCTCACATGGTATCAAAGCAATGCTGGGTAAATGTCTTGGATTGCAGTAACCATGGCTGCACCAGTGATTGCAGTTTCTCTATCCATCATCATATAAGCCTTCGAGTTGTCAATCTGCCTCACAAAAACCCTATAGCAGTCAAGGGATGGTGATATATAAAAGGCTACATAATATTAAGTACTCTGGAAATAAAGAAAAGCATCAATTGAATCTTAATAATTTAATATTAGGACTACCCCCAAAGTGAAACATTTAAATCTTGAGCTGTTCATCCTTTGGTATCTCTGTCTGTAATACAAGGATGTCACAACCTCTTTTTGTAGCATGCTATGAAATTCTGCTCAGTAACAGCTAAGAAGCCCTCAATTCATGCAGAAATTAATGTCTCTTTCTCTAGAGGACAGTCTGAATGACATGTCATACAGAGAGCATGGGCCAAGTGTTTAGCACTGAGTGTAAGATGGAATGGTAAATGAACGCCTCTTTGTTTAGAGATCATTTGCACTTTGATGAATGGGGACCACTTCAAACAAACAAAAAAAAAGTATGTGATGAAGAAATTAAAGAAAGTATTATCTCTATTACAATGCAGCCTTTAACATCATGATCATAGAGAAATAATGTTAGAAAATTAATTAGCACTTAATTTCAGTATTCCACTGCTTTCAAAAAGTAAGTTTGCAGTTCATTCTGTAAGTAATTGTATATATACATATATATATATAACTGAGACAATGCTCTCTTTTGACTCTTGGTAGAAACACTTTCAGAACACAGTTCCCGAGGTTAGCTGTACAAGAGTACAGGAGAAAAGTGATGGCAATTGAAGGTAAAAGATTTCTTTGAAAAAGAGAAATTTTCTTTTTAGACATTGTTTCCCAATGTATTTGCAAAAATCTTTGCAGAAGCACTAGCCAGCAAAGACAGTGATAATAACATTATCAGAGCTAGGGACAGTCATCAACAAACTGAAAACCAAACAATTATTAAAACATTATGTCCTAATTCTGAATCAGCAGACATCTTCCATGGAAGAATACGGTCTTTCATTCCCAGACTGACAACTTTTAAACCAAATATTCTGCTACACATCCCATCTTGCTTTCCCTGTACTATTAATATTTAGATAGATGACCTGCCTTTTAAATTTCTTTGAATCTTTTTGTTACATTTGCAGAGGAATTAATCTGTGGATCTGCATCTTATAACTACTGTCATTATTAGGCAATATAGAAAACATTGAAGTGGCCAGTCTGACCAAATATTGACTACCGATGAATTAAAATGCATACAGAATTTTCCTTAAATTTCTAGATGACATCAGAAATTATAACTGTGACTTCTGTTTCTGCAAATGTTGGAGCAAAAGGTCTTTCAAAGTCCCTTCCAACATGAGTTTTTCAGATTCTACAAAAAAACCCACTTTATCAGGACAGGGTATATTCCTAATTTCTTTTTTTTTTAATAGGACATATCATCCTGAATAAAACTTTCATGAATAATTACTATTAATTATTTACTAAAAACGTTAGTAAATACTAACTTTTGTTAGTATGTTGAGAAGAGAGGACAAATATGGGGGGGTTTGTGTGTGTGTGTGTGTGTGTGTTCTAAGTACACAAGCAACAGAGCAGTAGTACAGCTAGTGTCTAAGGTGGCAACGAAAGGACATATGGGTGAGAATCTGAAGAAACAGAAGGCAGGACTCATGGAAAGAACGTGAACAGCAGTCTCGGGTTCTCTGGCAGCCCATACTCATATCTAAACACATAGCTGGAAAGTCATGCTTATTAGCAGGAGGATATCACTTGTTAGTTTTTGATTGCCTCATGTTTCTGCCTATAAACAAGTAATACAGTAGTACAGTGCAAAATCTGGAATTATTAGCAAATTGCTGATGCTACTTCAGAATAACATTTTTGTTACTTTGATGAATACAAAACAGAGAAATGAACAGCACTGCCAGTATAAGGTACAATGTTGGATGAGATCTTCATGTTAATGAAGTTTTAAAAAGTTACCAATAAAAATGAAATCCTGGGGTGCATCAGGACGGCATGAACAGCCAGTCAAGGAAGGTGATTGCCCCACTCTACTCTGTACTGCTGCAGCCTCACCTCAAGTCCTGTGTGCAGTTTTGGGCACCACAATAGAAGAGAGATATAAAGCTATTAGAAAGCATCCAAAAGAGAGCTACAGAGATGTTGGAGGGTCTACAGGGGAAATCATATGAGGAGTGTCTGAGGCCACTTGGTTTGTTTAGGCTGGAGGAGACTGAGGGGAGACCTCATAGCTATTTACAGGTTCCTCATGAGGCAAAGCAAAGGGGTAGCACTGATCTCTTCTCCGTGGTGACCAGTGACAGGACTCAAGGAAGCAGCATTGAGCTGAGTTACAGGAGGTTTAGGCTGGATATTAGGCAAAGGTTCTTCACCCAGAAGGTGGCTGGGCACTGGAACAGCTCCCCAGGGAAGTGGTCACAGCACCAAGCCTGAGAGAGTTCATGAAATCTTTGGACAATACTGTCAGGCACATGGTGTGACTCTTGGGGATGGTAGTCTGCAGGGCCAGGAGTTGGACTTGATGATCCTTGTGGGTCCCTTCCAACTTAGGATATTTGACAATTCTATGATTAATAATATCTGTTCCCTGAAGCTTTAAACCCCTGAAAATATCCCTTCCTCCGGCTGAAATATTCTAATCCTGAAGGAAAGCAAATGGACCTACTATCTATGAATTTATGAGTCCTTACAAGACCGTTATATTATTATAGCATTGTATACATAATATTGGATATATAGGATTATAGCATGATCTTTTTCCTTTTTCACTGACCCTACACAAGTCCCCCAAATATGTATAATATCAGGAACTCTAGAACATTTGCTGCCTGTAGGTCAAGCCTGTAGCAATCCCCAAGTAGACACCTCCTGCCAAGCAGCAAAAATATAAGCAGAAATTGCTGGACTTATTTCATAGAAGCAGCACAAGTTAAAATACTTTAAGGAGTAGCAATTTTTCTCCACTTGGAACTTAAAATATATAAGAGTGCACAAGAGATATTATCAATACAGAAAATTTGTTGGGGGGAAAACCAAACAAACATTTTTATTGATGTAGAAATTAATTACTGGAAGAGGAAAAGGCAGAATTTCAAGTATCATGGACTTCCAATATGTTCACGGTCAACCTGTGCTTATCCCAGAAACAAAAAAAAAAACATTTGCCGGTTACAGGAACAGAACCTAAGTAACCCTGTTCCTTATGGTTATATTTCTGTTAAATCTGTTCTGAGATCTTGCAAAAGCAAGCTTATGGCTGAAAATTATACTCTTAGAAGGCAGCTCTGTCTGTTAAAATTCATGAAATATAGTGCTGGGGAAACAAACAAACCAACAAACAAATAAAATACAACAAACCAAAGCATTTAATATAGTTTCCCTTTCTCAAATGCTTCCCATAGCTAAAATGCACTATTGGGAGATCAGCAGCAAGAGTGTTATGAAAAGAGAGGAATGAAGTAGTACAGGCAAAAGAGAACAGTTGCATTTTTAGTTGAGCACAGCTTATTGTAGTCAAGTCTGAGGAGAACAGTAAAGGAGGAAAAAGTCAAAGGGGTAAAGAAAATCTAAAGAAAATTAGAAAGATATAAGAAAATTATATTGCCCTCCTTCCAAAAAAATCAAACCAGTGCAAAAGTTTAGTAGTGAGTCCTAAAAGAGCACATGATTTTGAAAATTATGGATCCTTGCATGTCTTCAAATTTTAATGCTTCTTTACATAAGATAAAGCTTATCTGTTCTCTAATTTTCCTGTCTTCCAATTATGCTTTTCTCCTGGAATATATTCACCTGTAATACAAATTCTCATAGAAACCTGACCCATTGCCCTTAGCAGTAAGACTGAGATTAAGATACATTCTTTTTTCCAGAGGAGTCCAGGGTTACCACTGTGGTTCTTCATAAACTATCTTAGATAAGTAAAACTGTCAGAATAAAACTTAGAAAATGCTAGTACGCTCTATTCTTATGATTTCTGCTCACCATATCTCACCACTGAAATCTACCTTTCCAGTCAGGTTTTAACAGTGCAGCAAGGACTAGTACAGGCCATAATGGCCCTAATGGTACCTCAGGAGGACTTCAGAGAGCTGCAGAAAAATTTGAATAGTTGTGCACCACTGACTTCGATATGACTAAAGTAATAATAGAGAATTCAGTTTCCCTGGATACTTCATTCTGACATTTGGGATTTAAAACAGTGCTTTGTTTATAACAGCTTCACAATGGTTTTTTCCCATGTGCAGCCTATTTGATGGTTTTCTTGGTTGATTCCCTTTCATCTATTGCTATGCTCTCCCTCAACGCCTCCTTACCACTAGCAACATTCTTCCCACATAGATTTTCTGGCTTTTTCTCATGACTTTCACTTGTGCCAAAGGTCTGATTTCCAGCTTATAACAAGATTTTCTAAGACCACAATATTTTTACCTTTCCTTAACTCTCAGATAGAAATTGACATAATTCAGTAAAAAATGTAATACTGTTCTCTGAGGACTAGCTAAAGCTCTAACTTGTAAAACTCATATAGTTTTTTATTAATTCAGACTTTGCTTTTGGATACATGGCTTCTCATTAAGTCTTTACAGAGGTATGGGTCTGTTCCTGTGAATCTGGCTTACAGACTAACATAAGCTTTGTGACGGCGTGCTTCTTGTTGGTAACAAATTTGCTGCAATCTGAAGCAGAACTGCTGAGGTTAACCTGGAGCCTACAGGACATTTTGTAGAATATTTTCGGATTTGAGTAGAAAGGAGAAAAGAAGGCTAGAATAGATGGTTTCCACACAGAAGTATACCTTTCTGTGCTTCAGAATAACCTGGAAAATTATAAGCTAAGAAAAACATTGCTATAAAATATTAGTTTATTAACAAATTATATTAGTTTAATTTGGCCATCTTCATTTCCACACAGCACATCCCCCACTTTTCCAGAAATGCTTATGTAGTGTGTGAAATGCCATCTCAGAAAAGCTTTTGATGCCTCCAGAGCTTGCTTTCTACAATGTTCTGAATGGTATGAAAGGGAAAGCGATAAACAAGTAGTGTTGACAAAGGAATGCTGTGACTATCATGGCTTTCATAGTTCATACACAGGGCTTCAAAATACAGTGTATGAATAGAAAAAGGATCAGCCTCCTATTAAAGGTAATAAACTCTTCTGGGCTTTCACAAAAACAAACTACTTTTATGAGGCTGGTACAGACCATAATGAATTAATTTAAGCAAGAACTTCCTTACAAGACTCTTTAGTTTTATCATATGCAGAATCTCTTGCCCCAACTACCAGCAAATACATCATCATTTAGTTCATTCTCACAGGCAACAGATTTTGAAATATATCAAGGGTTGTGCCAGACTCCTGTACATCTTTTAAATTCTGCTTCAGTTACAGCATGCTCTGAACATCAAACACAAGCAAAGCACAAAGAAACTGCCACATCAGCAGACCTAACCAAACACAACATTGATATGGAGAATTATGACATTTGAGAGTAAAAAGCAGAATACTGCAGTTGATCTAAATGTTAATAAGAAAACTTTTTTCTTATACTCTGTCAACAACAAAGGAAGAAATGTATGTTCAAAATAGTAGTTCATTTGGTAAATAGGCCAACTCAGCTGGCAATCTAGTATTGCAGATAGAGGTATGGAAAGGTAGAAAATAAAGCTGGGTTCCCACGTTCTTGTTAATTAAGTTATTACTTGGCTAGATCCTCTCATTTATGCTCACAGTTAAACATCAGGAAAGCTAATTTGAAGTTCACAATTACACCTTTATAATTTAGGAAGAGTAAGGCTTATCTTCCTGATCTAGAAAAGGTATATCAGAAGACAAAATTTAGAATCCTTGAAAATCTCCAAATGAGGAAGGAATGAAGAAAAGTGTTTCACCAAGTTCTAACCTCTTTTTAGACCAGAAGTCATGGTGGCCCTGAAAATGCTGACAGGCACAAGCAGTTCTGCACTGGTTGCCAAAATAATGCCATATCTATTCTTTCACTTCCTTATACAGAGCAGTTTAGTGTTCAGTCAAAGGGTCATGGATACCCTTGGACACTCTCCAGTCCTTCTGAAATGTTCAGACTTTTTGTCAACTCTGGCTCCCTTCTCTGAGGCACACAGCCAACAGCCTTGAAGCACAAAGCATAGACAGACACAGCAACCCCTCCCTGCAATGTGGGAACACTGGAGGTTCAGTGAGGGAAACTTTTCACTTCCTGCATCTCAATGCAACTGCATTATGGCTGATTATTTAGTCACATCTTAATTATTTTTTACTCCTAATACAAAAGATAACTTATCTGGACAATGACAGGGGAGAAAATGCCTCTTGACTCTCAGTATCTCAGCAAAGATTTTTCACTTAAAGGAGTAAGTCATCTTAGAAATCTAACTTAATGTCTTCTCCTAGAAGGAAAAGAAACCCACTCACTTCCAAAGAAGTACAACACCAAATTACATTATTTGCCTTGGAAAACTCAATTGCATCTCATCTCTGTAAAATAATCAAAACTAAACTTGAACTTTAGAAAAATAAAAATATTAAATGAACCAAACAACAAAAAATAAGAATAGTGTCAACTTCCCCATATGTGTGACTCATTAACCTCCTCATTTCATGTTTTTTCCACCTTCCTGCTTTTGCCAAGGTTGCTCAGGGTCTAAATTTTCTCATCCAGGCAGGAGACTAGGAACTCAAAATAACATGTCAAAATTTCTTGATATTACTGAAAAAAACCACTGCTAGTATAGATCTTTGCCTTAATTTCATAAGAAATGAATGGTGTGCCCAAGTTTAGAATGGAGATGACTGCTGTTGGTGTGACAGACAGTTAGTGAGCATAGAGAACTGAATATTGATCTGTTGGTGCCCATAGTCTTTTCCTCTAAGACGCAGCAAAAGATGAACCAATCAACATCAAAAAAGAATTCTTCTCCTTCCCAAATACTTTAACCCCATCCCATGAATTACTCCTTGAAAATCAACTCATTTTGTCTATCTTTTCTCTGCTTCCAGAATCCCCTTTCATTGGTAACCTTACAAACAACACTCCCAAACAAGGAGAAATACAGAAAAACACAATAACCCATAATACAACATTCTGTTTCCAAAATTCTGAAACACAACGCAGAGCAGTTTGCAATTCTAGGTTCTTGAACCTAAACTAAACAAAAAACCTGGTAAAAATGAAGTCAACAGTCTCACAGCTTTATTATTTATTTTTCACTTAAAGAACACCAGAAAGGCAAGAGTGAGATGGATTGCCTGGAGCTCTAATAGTTCTTATTACTTAGGTTTACACAATGAGGAATTCATACCTAGTTACTTAATAATATTGATAGCAGCATCAATCTTGCCAACTGAAAATGGCTAATCTTCTTTAGCAGCAAGTTCATTAAAGGTAAAGTCCTTTTCTTTCTATGTTTTTTTATCTGTAGGAGAGGAAGGGGGTCAGGAAAAGGACCTTCCAAGGAGCATTTGTAGACTATTTCTATAAATAGGCTAATATGGCAATTCACAACTAGGAAGGGAGAGCGAAATGAAAAAATCATAAATTCTTAAGAAAGCATTATAGCACATAGATTAAAAAGGTTATTGCTTAGAAGATTGAAGAGTTCTAAATGGAAGTGGCTGAGGCAGAATAAAATGGTTACCCACAATAAAATTAGATTCTAGGAGGTGAGTTAATGATGAAATGCCGAGCTGGCAAGGGGCCAGCATTGTCCAGTTTCGTTCAGTTGAGTAGGAGGGATAATGTCAGCTGACACACTGGCAACAAGAAAGGCCTAGGAGATGGATGGCAGCTTAAATACAGACTGGTCCAGCAGTCAATGGCAAGCTTGTTGCAATGATCAGACTAATTATTCCATCCACTGGGATCTGGAGTATTTTAAAGTAACTACAGAACTCACCTGTCAGGGAAGCAGTTGGGAAAAGGGCAACCCCATCAACTGAAAATACACACGACTGGTGACAGACCAGACGTAGCACCAAGACAGACAGCAGGCGGTATCCTCATCAGTGTAACACTGAAGTCAATACTTTACTGACATCTTCAGAATTGACTCCAGATTTACACAGAAACTAATGAATTCTGACTATGGCCATATTTAAATTTCCTACCAAGCGCACAAAGAAGACTTTTATAAAGAAAATCCACTGATCTGCAAAACCAAACTGTACTTAATACTTGCCAGAATTTCATCCATGGGACAGATGGTCAGCAAAAGTAAATGAGCATGCTTCCATGATACCAGCCCCTAATATCTTCCATGGGACAGTGGCAATATTTGCAAAACAGCAGTCTCTTCAAAACTCTTGAAAGAGTTAGCAAAACTACTACAGTAACTAATATATAAATTACTCACTAATCTACTACACTGAAACTGAAAATCCAATCTTGAGGTGCATCACCACACCCAAAGGTTTTTACTGTGGGAGGAGCTACAGGTCTTAGCCAGATGGGATCCTATCAGGCCATAGGCTTTAAAGACACAAGGAACCAGAGGACACCTTCCTAAAAAGAGAGGTATTATGAAAAGGATAGTCAGGATGCAATCTAGACTTGGGTAGGATTTGACTGCATAATTATAACAATGCACAGTAGAAATGGAGAAATCATTATGGATATGCTGCCCTTAGAACAGGGACCAAATCTATGGTGTGGACAGTGAGTATAGAAGATGGTAAACTGGTGACTATCTAGGTCTGAAAATAATTTAAGCAGAGGGAGAGGAGTAGGCATCTGAAGGCTGGAAGAAGAAATCAACAGGCAGCAATCAACCCAGGGACAAAGACTTCCGAATCCTCACCTAATGAGCATGAGGAAGAGGAAATGCTCTATGAACCAGCTCTTGAGAGAGGAGGTATCTGAACAGGCTAATGGCAAAATGCTGACACACTCAATCATTCTTCTACTTGAATGGAGCATTTGTAGAACAGCTTTCCCAATAACCAGGGATGGAGAGAAAAATTATATGAACTCATAACCAGATAATTGCAGTCTAGAGCATCACTTTGATTTTATCTTTCTGTGGAAAGCATTCTGCTTTTAATTTCAATTCACATTCTATGAACAGGATTAAAAGAACATCTAATTAGAGAAGCATATGACACAAACATTAATGTAAATTGACCTTTCTCATGAGTAGTTTTGTGTGAAACTATGAAATTGGACTGATTTGTTGTCTGTGGTTCACTTCCTACTTTAGAAACACAAATTAATCATTTTATCTTTGATGAGATCATCTCTCTCTGATGTCAAATGTCAACATGCTAATCCATGATGCTTTTTTTGTTTATTTTCATCTCTAACGTCAAAAAGACTCCTAGCTCACATAGTATGCAAATAACTTCGCATTTTTGGGGTCTTTAAAGTCTCTTTCCTCCCTGGTATAACTTCACTAATGTCATTTTGATGTAGCAAACAACTACATCAACGATATATTTCAGGCAACCAATACTTCCCTGACAATGTATCTGGTTGTTTCCTTATCTTTCTCAGCAGAGGAAAAAAGATATTCCTTAACTTAAAAGGTGGACATGAAATTTTACAGTCACAGCACACCAGATTGGAAGATAACAGCAACATCTTCCCACAGATTTCAGTTAAAAACTAAGTCATTAAAGGAATTGATGAAACTATTTCTCCAACTCTCTCTACTTCTTGCATCCTAACACTCAACTTCAAACTATTTTCCCCCAACAATATCATTCTTAACAAACTTTTGAAATAATTGTAAATTGTTACAGCTCTAATCACATTAAAAGGAATGAGATTTCCATAGTTAAAGCAATGACTACAGCTGGGTGCCATACAAGCCATCATACGGTAATCAACGAGAAGTTTGAAACATTTGGTTCAAGACAAGAAATGAGCAGTGGAAGTCACTGTCATAATAAAAAGGCAACCAGCTGCCTGCCTTGAATGCTGGAAAGGGGTTAGAGGGCAATGTAGAAATCAACGTAATAGCAGCCAGAACAAATTTAAGAAAGCTTATGAAGCATACTTAGAGGGGATGGAATGCAAGTAAGCGAAACTTTTCTTATTACTTTTATAGTGCTATGAAGGTGCTAAGGAATAAATGGGTTTTTAAAACTCCCAATGCAATCTGTCTGGCATACTGTATTCCTCAAGAAGGCAAGTCAGATAAAAACTCTGGAGGTAATTGAAGAATCTGTAATTCCATCAAATAATGATTTCTTTTTAAATTGGCCAGGCAATCATAATGCAATAGAGGCAATAAATACATTTAAAGAATAAATATTAGCTGTTTTACCAAGATGCACTGTTAAAGATTGTAGGCTTCAGTGCAGAGAATAGAACAATCTAGATAAACAGGTCAAAATGTCAGAGTCTGCTGATTTCACTTTTCTCCATTTTTGAATGCGTGCCCTTGAATAATTATAGCTGTGCTCCATTAGATGGTAGGAATCAGCAGGTTTCTCTGTTACTGTGGCTGAAGGAAAATAATCTAGATAGAGAACCAGAAAACAATCCCTTCAAATAGCTAATAAATTCAAACTGGGCACTTATGGTTTTGGGGTATCCCTAAATTTGCTTCCTGCTGAAATGCATTTGTTGCCAGTAAGGGAAGCAGCGTAAAGTTTAATTCCCAGGTGCCTATTTAGATTCAAGAGGAAAAGAAGGCAATTTCTATTTGTATAAGCTGGCTAATTTATACACATTGCTCATCCTTTGACCATTTTCAAACTTTAGTCTCGTGTTCAGGTGTACACTGGCACTTGGATATACAATGCTGTTCTTCAAACAGGAAATGCATTTGGTGCTTAAATAAGGCTTGTGACAAATGCAAGAATTTTACTTTAATTTTCTAGAATAATAGTGGAAAAACTCTTCCACTCATGGGTGACTTCCATTCATATTCTGGAAGAAAAGGATGTAAAAGTAGTATATACCCAATTTACCCAAAAAGAAATTACTTTGGAGAAGTCTGAAAAGGATTCAAATCTTTCTTTCATTTGGTCTGTCACTTTTGTCACCCAGGCATGACATCACAATTTTTCAGAAAAGTGTGTCTTATGGCCTAAGTGCTATCAAGGAGCACTCAATAAGTGATTCATTCTGCACATAATAGGAGGCAGTATGATATTTACTTTTGTTCTCAGAAATTTAAAAAGAGAAAAAGTGTTTAAATTCCGTAACAAGTAGAGCTAGCACAAAATCGAGAGATGTTAAATTCATTCCATATTCAACAGCCTTTTGGCAGGTAAGTGCCATGCTACTTGGATGCCAATGAAATGGCAGTGAAATTCCAACCACTGAGACAGCATCCTCTCTTCCCTGGCTGCAGCACCATGATCTTCAAATTCTGGCTTGGAGGAGGTCCTGCACCCAGGAGATATTGTCCCTGTAACATCATCGTGTTAGAGAAATTCTCACAGCCATCATGTGAAAGGTTGTAGAAAACTCTTGATGAAGCTTCTCTTCCTCACTCTTTTTAGTCCTTGTCAGTTCCCGGTGGATCATTTAATCAGCCAGATTTACACTGATAACCCAGTAGAGAAGGACTACTTCAGCACCCTGGCCTCTCTAATCCTCTCTCAACATCACTTTCATTTAACAACATGTAAACAAATAGAAGGACTAACAGGCTAAAGCTGGGAATTGCCAGGAAGAATGGTTGCTCATCTTCAGAGAGTCTCTCATCAGTTCTGCGTAGGAACTCACTGCTCTAAGTGTCAGAAACAAGCAAAGGTTCCAACTCATTTCCCTCTGTGGTTCCATTTTGCCCTGGCAAATTTGGCCAAAAGGCAACCTATTTTCACTTTTGCTTGGGGAAAAAGAAAATGAGAAAAGACTCCCATGGGGTGTTGGGTTTTTGTTGTTTTCTGGGTTTTATTTAACAGGGAGGTAAGCAAGATTTATACCTACTGAGAACCTCAACAACTGTTCAGATGAGTCACATGCAGCAGAGGGTAGTTTAAAGGTCTTGCTCAGGTGAAATTGTGAACAAATGACAGCACTGAGCAGAAAAATCCAACTCTTGCAATTCCTTTAACTAGAGCACTTCTCTCCCAAGCACCCACTTTTGGATTTAGCTAGTGGTAGACACTCACCTACACTGGAATAATACAGCAGCAGCAGTTTTAGGGTAGCTGGAAACCTATATAGGGCTCTTTCAGGTCTACCCAATGAGAAAGGAAAGAAAATTACTCAGCACCATCATTCATGATCAAAATCAGCCTTCTGTGCTCAAGGATACCTTGTTCCCAGAGACTGGATATCTTGAGGAAAAAAGCAGATAATTGTTTTTGACAGTTGCCTGAAGAACTGAAGTAGAATAACTTGAAGATGACTCTTAAAATATAAGACAGACACTGTATGTTGCTTTTCAGATAACCAAAATATGGAGAAGATTAAAAGAGAAATTTATTTACTTTGAGGCTGGGTTAATAGCTTCCAAGAATTCACTGAAACACTAAATACATTCTTCAACAACTGCCACCACCTATTATTATAAATTTACTTCAAGAAGCACATAAAATATCATTTTACCTTTTTATTTTTATTTTTTCATTTCCTTCTTTCTTTATTCTTGTTCCAGTTCAACTTTCTTTTAAACTAAATATTTAAGCATGAAGCACTGAATAGCCCAGAGATATAAATACTCAGTCTTTCACTTGTAACTCAGTTATATAAATATAACTGAGATAAACAGTAACCAATATATAATGATTAGTTGGTGTTAAACCTGGTTTTAGGAGATACAGAATGTGTAAGTGTCAAGAGTTAGCATTACTTGGTACTCATTAACCTAAAGAGGTAGACAAGGTGCTAGTGATTTAAAAGTCAGAACAAAGTAAGACATAAATACATATTTTACATTTTCTCACATTGCTCAACTGCACCATATAATTTTATCACATGCCTGATCTCTTGATTGTCTGCTACTGAGCAAATGGATACTTAGGTATTTTTAAGGAACAGAGAAATACTAAAAAAATCCCCCCCAAAAATTAAAATAAAGTTGTCAGAGTCAAAACCAGTAAAGTACACAAATTAAAAACAAACAAAAAATAACAGCCCTTCAGAGAACACAGAATTATTCAGTGATATCAAGCTTGGAAACTTACAGTCAAAGTTAATTTCAACATGTCAAGGTAGAAAAATGTATTGAACACATTACTTCTTTTTTTGTGTGTGTGTGTATGGGATTTCATCAGTAGAAGCCACTTGGGAAAAAAAAGCAGTTAAATCAAATTTAAAATCACAGATAATAAAAAAGCCATCACTATGCACTGTTCATAATCATATGGCTATTGCACAAATTCAAGTTGCTTCTTCCTATATATGGATGATTTGCAAATTAAACTGCTCATTTCACTAATGTCCATAAATATCCTTATATTTCATATCTTTTCCAAATATTTAGGCTTTGCAATCATAAGGCTCATTTCATTAAGGAGCATTGCATGTATACTAGGAAAGGAGTCAGAAGCCTAAACAAGCCAATGGCCAGGGCACCTTAATCAGGACCTCCTACAAAAAAGATCTCTCCCAGGAGATGTGAGAAAACTAAGCAAAGCTATCAAACAGAGAATATGTGATCACAAAAGGAAAATGTCAACACACAACACAGTAGAAACCCTTACGTGAATGACTACGAAACTCCCATGAGAGAGGAAAGAGGGAAAAACAAAACCAAGTGAAGATCTTTGCAGCCAGTCCTGCCCAGCATTGAGAATCTTGGTGTCACTGCCACTCTAGGAGCTAAGAGTGGTTTCTGCTTTACTAGGAAACATACCACAGTTCAAAAGTGAGGAGAAAACATGTCTGAATGTTGTAGAAGATAGAGCAATAATGAAACAGATTGGTCTTCTTAGAAGAATCCAAATTAGGATCACACAGAAATTTCTACTCAAAATGATATGGTTATTCCATGTAACCATTACAAGTACAGTTAAGATTATTATAGAGGTCCTTTTTGCCCATTATTGCATAGGGGGCTTAGAGAGAAGCTTAAACATAAACTGGGTTCTCCAGGCTCACATGCAACAAGTACATGAATACAAGAACTGTAATACTTAGTTTGGGGACAACTGCAACCACGCCTTCAGCCCTGAAGGTCTAACAGGTTTAAAATGTATTCTTCTGTTTGCTCTTATTCCTTCTTTCTGATAACTAAGCTTACCTCATTTTTCAGTGCATTCAACTTATGCACAACGTGCCTGTACAGCATTACATTTTATGTGCATGGACACCTACTTCTGTGTGCATTAGAGCAAAACCAGATTTGATGTTCACTAGCAGAAACATCTCCATGGGTTAGGGATGGCCTGTCTCAGATGGCAAGTAGGCTCACTGTTGGTTAATTGCATAGGTTGGAGCTCAACTCCTACTATGAAATACTCCTTTGCATCAGTCTGACTGTTTTGCAAGCCTGTTAAGGAGATTGTAAAGTGAACGTTAATCATGAAGTAGATAAATAGCGATGATTATAAACTAAATACAGATGATGTTGGGTGACTGAGAAAGTTGAGCCTGTTCAGCCTGGAGAATACAAGATTGTGTGGGGACCTCATAGTAGCCTTGCAGTATCTGAAGATGGCCCTCCAAGGAAGCCAGAGAGGGCAAGGAAGCCAGCAGGGTCCAAGGCCAGGTTGGATGGGGTATCGAGCAGCCTGGTCCAGGAGGAGGTGTCCCTGTCTGTGGCAGGGGCTTTGGGGCTAGATTATCTTTAGGGTCCCTTCCAACCCATGCCATTCTATGATTGTATGCTAAACACACATTTGTATATATAAGAATATATATGATATACACACAGAAGTTATAGGTAGGTAACACATTACAGTGAGTGCTCCAGGTTTCATGGACGTTGAGAGCCAAATCCCCAAATGACGTTAATTCACATAAATCAATGGAGGTTGATCAAAAGCTATTTTAGTGTTTCTTTCATCAACACTGTAAGACTTTGTCACAGAAATGAATTAACTGTATGAGGTCAAAGAGTTCAGTAAAAGTAGCAGTATATGCATTCTAATGATATTATTTCCTCACTTGTTTTTTATCAGATGTGAGAGTCTGATGCACTTTAGAAAAAGCGAGACTTGATTCTGAGTAACTCAGTTTTGGAGATATTCCAGAGCTCTTGTTTTTGAGACCTAGTCCCCTTCACTGTGCCTTGCCTAGAATATGCAAAGGCTCCAGGCTCCAAATCACCAGTCACTAGAAATGTAGGTCATAAGTTTCCGGCTGTATTTCTCATTGTTTCAATTTACTGAGCTCTGACTCACCATGATGGCTGTTAAACTCCATTACTGCCAGAATGTCAATGTTTAACATGTTTCTCTAAACTGAACCATATGACTTTGTATTCCCTCTGCAGAGTGATTACACTCCTTTCCTCTACTTTTAATATTCCTTTTGATAAACTATACTACCATAGCAGTAACCCTGAACTCTCAGAAGATACTGCACACTAAAAATAAATGTTCTGAGATGCCATTCTGCAGAATGGGATGTACAATACATCCTGGATATCAATTTTCAAATTTTTATGAAAAGCATACTGTAATACAAAATAAAACTTACTGTGTAAATTATCTGTTAGAAAATGTTATTCTGCAATTTTGCTTTTTTATTATCCAAAATTAAATAGGTACTCATATTGAATTTTGAAATTACATCACTCTTCCTGTAATATAGATGGAATTGTTGGTATAAAGAAAACAAAGCACTCAAACCTCCTCCTTTTTATTCTAGTGCAGAATAGTGTTCTACGTTTGACATTTATTTAAACTGGAGGATAGGTACAGAATTACCACTTACTACTTGTTGCCTAACTCATGTTATTTCAAAGGCATATTTAAGAACCAGACATTGTCAAAAGGAATAGAAGGAGGAAGTTTGTGAGAAATGAAAGACAAAAGGTAAAGTTCAGCAGCTCTTTAAATGTTGCTGCATAGAGACCCAGGGTTTTGAGTCCCTTTCCACTCCTGCACAAAATTCTGTCTGAAGAACAGCTGCAGTTGAGATTCAGTGTTATAATAACATGCACCTGATAGGAATGAAATAATCAAATTCTAATGATATTATGTATTACAGTGACATTTTCCATTTATCTTTCTTTTTCAGCTTTGATGTTGGAGTATTCTTGCCTCAGATAACAGGTTGACACCCTATCTAAGATAAAGGTAAAAATATGGCCATTGGGAACGAAATACAAGTGGTAGGTTATCTATAAGGGGGCGTATACTTCTTATACAGACAACAAACATAAACTAAAATTGATGTATATTACATGGAGACAGAAAGAATTTGGAGAAAACCAAATTATTCTAAAGTAATTGAAAGAAATTTCTTAATTTCTAAATCTATTTTCTAAGTGCATTCAACATTGACACTAGGTTTAGATCATAAAGCTAGCAGGTTTTATAAAGTAACATTGCAAGTTCACAAAATTACACCTGGATTACAGAGACAAGGAGAGAAAATCCTTTCTGCTGCACTCCGATCACCAGTTAAGCCATTACAAAAAAGCAGAATATGAAGCAGAGTGCTGAGGGACAGATATGGTTTTGAAATGAACTAATTGTGCAAGACAGGAAAAGCAATAATGGTTGAAAATTAAACCTTACCTTCACCCCTGTGTCTTAAACTCATCTCCCATAAATACATTAGACATAATGAACAAATAACCTAGTGGTTGGGATAGACATATCCATGGAATCCATTTTGCTGAAGCAGCATTGATAAAAAGTGGCAGTATGTCATCTTGGTAAATCTTGGTAAATCTTGGTAAAAAGTATTATTGTATAATAGTGTAAAGCTCTGGTTAAAGCAATATAGTGTGGATTTTTGCATAGTTTTGATTGTTTTACCTTCCATTTAAAGTCCACAGTCTGTGACTTGGTTTGGTTTCAAACTCCAGTAAAATCTAGAGATTAACTAAGAGTGAAAAACTGGGGGCGGGGGGTGGGGAGCGGGATGTGCAGAGGAAGGCTAAATTGTGGCAGATCCAGCTAGAAACTTCCATTAGTATAGCATGTCTGCAAAAAATACCCCCCAAAATTCCATCAAATATTTGACCAAATTTTTCCCTGGTTTTTACCCTAAAAATTATTCCAGTTTTATAGAGAATAGAGGATTGTCTGCAACCTGTCTCATTAAATAAAGTTTCTTTGGCAAGTCATTTGAGCTTTTATTTTCATGTATGTTCTTTGCTCATGAATACGCATACACATGCCCACATAGTCCCAGACACAGCAATGTCAGCATGGAAAGGAAAGCCATAAGTGGAAGTCAGGGTTACACTAGTGAGCTAACAGTTAAGTATATACAGTGCACATAGGCATTGTATGTACCCACTACATACACAGATACAAAAAAAAAAAAACCCAGAATTGAAAATGTCCACACAACACTTCACATTACTTGCAGTTACCTTCTGCATCTCTCACAGAATGAGATGTGAGAATGAATTGTCATCCTTACTGTTAGACCTTACTGTTTGGGAAGGCATGACACTGGGTTCCATAAAAAGAATGAGATTTTCTCAGCAGTCTTTGAAATTCTGCTGTGTTAAATCTGATTATTGCTACTCAGATGGGAAATGAATATGTGGAAATGCCATAATTTCAAAATTCTAGCGTGAGTCTGTTTTAACTGAGGCATGTTTTCAGGATCACATGTAGACCAGTCGGCAAGGCAGGTGAAGGACACTGATTTTTCACTTCTGAAATATCTTTGATTCATTTTACATATCGTGGGGAATGCTCCCAAATCCTTGAGTTTTCTATGTATGGAACTATGAAGAGAGGGAGGGCATTTTTATTTATATCACTAATGCCAAGAAGATTTCCATGAGACACATGCTGTTTGGCAGCGTCTGCAAGTGCGGTTGACAGAGGAACGTGCCCAAATAAAAAATTACACAGTTCCGGAAATACCTGCAAAGACATTTAAATACTGTGAGACATGTATAGGAGTGTCTGTTTTTCACACCACCTTCTGTGACAACAGGTGAATGGGGAGAGGGTGTTGAACTAGGACATCTAGTCTGGACTTAGACTCACATTTGGAAATGTATTGAGACTTTTCTCTGATCTCAGGATCTGAGTTTTTGAAATGAATACAGTAGGGTTCTGTTCCATGCATACTTACAGAAATCTGTGAAACACAGAAATCATGGTAGCAAGAAATTATCCACAAAAGAAGTATAATTTCTTTGCAAAAATTTTAAAACTCAAAGAACTTAAAATTATTCTTAGTATACAGCAATTCTTTCCAGCTTGGCCCAAGATAAACCCATACACTGAAGATCAGATCAGACTCACCAAAACATTTTTCTTATCAGGATGTCAGTGTTAAGTAACAGAGCTCCTCTGACATCCCTTCAGCACTGCTGGGCAAGAACACAGGTTAAAAAAGTGCCTTCAGTGCAGTGCTGCAGTCAGATGGCTGTTCTGCTAATGATTAATACACTAAATTAACATCTAAGAAAATGCTGATTTTTTAAATAATTTTGCTACTCCATATTGTGATGCCCTGCTGTTAATACAAATGTAGACATTACCTCCTGACCCAGTTAAAACACATCGCAGTGAATCAGCACATTTCCGCACTCTTCACACACTCCATTTGGGGAAGAAAGGCGAGGAGAAACCTCAGCTGTTTTCACAAAATGGTTCTTTGTCAGTGTATTATGTCTCTCTGTCTACCACACTACTCAGCTGCATGTGTACCTCTGCCTTGTAGGCAGCTCTGTACCTCTGCCTTGTGAGCAGCTCATCAGCCTCACTCGTCAGGGAAGTCTCACTGACTCAGGAAGGACATTGTGCTGAGCAGCAGTTCCAACACCTTCAGTGACATTCTCCAAAATGTGCAAGATAAAGCAAGGGAGCAGCACAGCAACGAACACATTTTCAGCAAAATCCACCTGTGAATCTGATTGATCATAATCAGTTAAAGGCTAGAAAGCAGCACATCACTAGCCATTAGAAAACAAATGTGTGATACTGTTTAGCACAGGCAGAACTGTTTCCTTAACTAGCAGTATATTCCACCTATTTCTATATTATATTAAGGAATAGGGAGCAGAAAGAGAGGAAATCTCCTGAATGATAACAGATAGTTTAGTTTTCTTTGCGGTCACTCTATTCTTGGTTTTCCGGTGTTTGGTCTTTTGGGGTTTTTTAACTGAAATACTTGCCACTAATTTTAGTGAAGTAATTTTTTGCTCCTCAGTGTGTAGCCATACAAAAAAATTTTTTAATATTATGATATTAATATGAGAGGAGTTTTCTCTCTTATTTGCTTGTATTTTAGTCAGTCCATTGCATATTATTAAAGAACAAACTCCACCTATGTATTTACAAAAATCTAATCCATAGAGGTTTTAACTTCTGGGAAGATATATAATTGAAAGCAGTATTGCCATGATCATTTCCATAGATCCCAACCACCTCTTAGTCAGCGGCTGGGAGAAAAATAAGGAAAATATTGGTATGGCAGGCCTTTTTAATTATAAAAAATACAAGCACTTGCTGCACAGAAACTTTTCATTTTGTATTCAATCACACTTGCTAGCAAAATGCTAATGTCATCTAGTACAACAGTGCAGCACTCAACAGAAATACTGAGCAGCTGGTTATGTTGCCTTGTGACTTTTTAGATTTGCTTACCTAAAATTGCAACCATGAAACAAGATTATGTCATTTTAAAAGAAGATAGGTTTTAAAGGGCCTACTCATGAAAGATTACATAGTTATGCTTCTGAGCCCAGGAGAAAATAAAATAAAGGATTTTTTAATTAAAATTAAGTCTTAATAACATTGCCTAAAAACATCTGTCTTTTAGTTACAGTACCCTAAAGAAGATTAATTTATTGCCTGGTTTACAAGGGCATAAGCCAAGAGCTCCAGGCTCTGCCACCAATATCTTAAACAATGTTCAGAAAGTTGCATCATCTCCTTGAGTACTGGTTTCTTCATATAAGAAAAAGAGAGAGGGAGGGAGAAAAACAGCACTAGCATACTCTCAAAAAGATGGTGAGATGCTAATGGTTTACTTAGTGTTTTTTAATTTTATTGAGAACCCAAAAATGAAAGTCGCCTATTAATGCAAATTATGTGTATCATTAAGTGGTAGAAGTACATCCCCTAAGACAAGAGTTGCATAATGTTTGTCCAAACAATGAAACTCCAACTTCACTTGTTAGATTAAATTGGTTAGAAATGTCATCAAAAGATCACAGTAGAGAAAACATTTAGCACAACTCAAAAAGCTCACTCAAATCAAATTAAACTATCTTATGCTCATAACTAGTGAACATGGGATGTATAACTATAGAAATAAATAAACTAAAATTTTTAACCTAGAGCTTAGTTCACACTGATAAATAAATTGATGAAAAGAAGAGCTACTCTACTAATTTTAGATCTTTTTTCCTAATCTGAACTTTTGGGGTGGTGGGTAGGCTAGAAGGAGCATCTAGGATCAGTATCCTTCTTTATCACCTCCTTGATGAGAGATGGTCTGACTAGAGATTGAAAAAAAGGCTTCTGGCTTCTTTGGGTACATAAGTCATATGAACCAGCTAAATGGAAAACTTTACCACACTTTCTTTCCTTTTACTTGATTTTTTTTCTCCCTCTGTCCCTCTTTTGACTCTCCTATCCTTCCATTTATTCTACTACAACTGTTTTTCTTATTTGTTTTTGTGATTCTGCTTTGAGCCCTCTCATGTTGGACAGGCAGCTAAGAGCACAGTCTTAAGCATGTTGATATTTGACAGACTTCACAATGGGTGAGGAAACCAGGTGCTCTGCCTGTCTTTAACTGTAAGATTTGCAGCATGAGTCAGAAACAGAAACTACATTTTCAGTCTTTGCTGTTCTTTTCCCCCCCTCCCTCTTGTGTGCATGTCGCTTTGTCTTCCGCAAAAGCAACCACAATAGCTCAGATCCCTAGTACCTTATTTTTTCAGCAATAGTTATCTTTTCCTTGATCAGTTATCCTTAGTACCCTCTAAAAGACTGTCAGAAAAGATTTTCTAAAAACAAAGTAAAAAGAAAACTGGCCTCTCTAGAAACACTCTAAGCTAACATGAAAGGGAAAATAATATTGGCTGTTAACATGCATTTTTTCTTAATGCTTTGCAAGTCTGAGTGGATTCCCCCAACCCATACCTTTTTATATCTTTAAATAAAAACTTACCAACATTTAATCTTGTTTGCTATGAGCATAAACAGACTGAAGCCAATCTGTATGCAACACTGAATACTGTTTCACGTTTTGTAGTGACAGAGGCATATTGACCCCTTTATTTCACATTTTTAAAACAAGGTTATTAGTAAGACACTATCAATAGACTAGTGAACAGAGCAGGCAGACACTCTGTCTATAGGATGTCTATACATACGTTCAGGTCTAGCACTCTGTTGCAGGTAGCAGTTAATCTTCATAGGCTTCAGTGTTGAAGAAGACAAGCCTGCGTGTCATCGAACCTGGCCTGTAGTTATACAGTACTTCAAAGCACAGCTGTCATAGCCAACTTTGTTCACTCAGCATCACATGGAACTCCATCTGGACGAGGTTTACAGTTCTTCAAATAATTGGAGAATCCATAAGGAATAAAACATCCTTCCCCAAACAGCAAAGTAACAGCGGGGAAAAAAAAAAAGAGAAATATTTTCTGCTTTCCCCATTTCTTTGATGAAAGATGATCTGGTCCACTTAATTTTATTTCTATCCTGCTTGCTGGCCAAAACTGCCAGTGACAAATGTTATTTGGAGAGCATAGTCTCTAAAATATCTCACAGCTTATGATTATTAGATATACCATGTCAAAGTAGCAGCTTTGCCTATGCAATACTAACTTCCTGAGTTCTGCAGGGTCAGAAGATGACAGAACACATCACCACTAGGTTATGTCAGGCAATAATCTGAATGTACTGCCCATTGAGATAAATTGCTCAAGACACCTGCAATGTTCCCCCTGGGTGTAGTTCAGTCAGTCCTCATGCTGCCAGGGGAGCTTAGGATCACAGAAGGATTAGGGAAAGAAAATGCAAAAACTGGGCTTTATATAAAGCTTTTACTAGGCAAACAAAGTATTCTGAATTTCAAATGGAAGGGCCTTTAAAACCATGGACAATTCTACCAGAAACCACTGGGACAGAGCAACCATCTTTCTTGGAAAGAGGTGAAAGTGAAGTCTCTTTAAATAAGACCAATATTAAGACAGATGAATTTCCAGCATTGCTGAGGGAGAAGGCCTTGGTATGTCATATATTTTTCTTCCATTTTTAATTCCTCAGAGTAAAACTTATCACAAATTTAAATGCCTTGTTTAAGATGTCTTTATACGACCAGCTTTAAAATGCAGAAACACAACCTAGTTCTTGTTTTGTTGTTACTTTTAAATCAGTTCATTATAATTTCTACAAGTGCAATTAACATTAGTTTTAGATTTTAGCACAAAGAGAACTATCATTCAACAGTTTTTCCACCTGTCCAAGACTGTTTGCACTAGAAGAAAAACATTTAAATTTTTCTTCCACAAGTATTAAGAAATTCAGATTACTAAAATGGAATAACAGAGAAAATAGGCTATTTCTTAAAACACCTGAGGTTTGTGCAAACAAAAATGCATGAATCTCTCAAAGGACACTACCTTTCATACAAAGAAATGACAGACATCTTTCTGTGATAAATCTTAATTTCCTCATAAATCATCTTTTTATCTTAAATGATGTGTTTCACAGAATCACAGTGACTGTTCAGCTTAATGCACTGTGAAATCGTCTAGCAAAATGTATATTTATGTATTTATTTTGCTATTATAGTTTTTAAGAGTACATTCATAATTTTTAAAAAGTCAGTGTATTTTTAGCAGAATTTAATCTTCAGTGAAAAAGCATTGAAAAATAAGGCTAAGCATATGCTACATAAAGAGGTTTTAATTCTAGAAATGTAGTTTAAAGCATATAACACAGTATGATGACAGAAATGTCTCACTGAAAATTATATATAAGTTATTTATATTATTTTATTATTATTTTATTTTATTTTTTTATTATTTATTATTTTATAAGAGCTTTAAAAACCTATCTTCCCTAATGTACTAAATCTCCAGTGTACTTCTAATAAAATGGAGACTATTTGAGGATTCATGCAGCTGAAGACTATGGAAATCATCATCTTGTGCTCATAAGGTTCAAAATTTTCATTCATTCAAACTTTAGAGAATGAAACATCTATGACTCTCAGCAGAAGAGGAAAAATAATAACTAGCCATATGATTCTCTGCTATATTACACAATTTATGAAATGGAAAATTGGTGGATATATACATTTATTCTCATTTTAAACTATTAGTTAATAAAGCAATATCTCTATAGTTGCATTGTCATTTCCACTCATAAATGAAAATACATCTCCAAGTTTAAACCTCTTGCCAGTACTAGGCCTTTTACTTTTAAAGTGTTCTTGAAAAAAACCATGACAACCGTTTCATTTAAGCTGTAACTATCAGCAACATTTTTACAATATTATTTTTGTTATTGCGGAATCCAGAGTTACAGAAAATAATTTGGCCTTTCTTCATTTTGCCTTTTTTTATGTGGCTGTAAGAGGAAATAATACTAGCAGTATATGAAACTTTTGCTGTACCAAAATGCTTCATTTATTGCAAAACAGAACAGCATAATTTGTTATCCCAAACAACTGATCTGTGGGAATGATTTTGGGTGATGGTTTAGTGTGCTTCTGTTACTTCTCTAGCAGTAAACAATTGTGCTTTGTAATTTTCTGTATCTTCACAGTGATGAAAAAGAATTTCAAGGATTGTGTTCATAAAATTATAAGTTAGAATTATTTTTATAACCCAGTTCATTTGCATGCTTTGTTGCATCTGACAGTCCACTCTGGGTATTTAAGAAACCTCTTCTGCAAAAACTGCAGTAAGCTTTATGGCTATTATTGCTATGTTCACTGATCCAGGCTAAATTATTTCTCTACTCATAATGCAAAGAACTATTTTTGGTGTGCGGTTATGACAGCCTTCTCAAATATAAGAACAATCTTTTTAAACATGTAGCAAGTCATGCAGGTGTGGAAGAAATTTCTCTTGGCTGAAAAAGGAACTCCTCACAACTCCAAGGCCAAATGGCTGCAGAGGAGTGTTCTAGAAGTCCCTTTCAACCAAAGCTATTCTGTCATTCTATGTTTTGTTGATTGAACATTGCCCTCAAAGTCATTGCACAGTCACATTCCACATGGGAGATAGTTAAATCAACCAGAAAATACACGTACAAAAAAATGCCAGGAACCAAAGACCTTTTTCTTTATTCTTTGATGCTGAATACTCACACCAAAAAATAACTGTTAGATATGAGAGGATGAGCACATGAGTTAATCCTAGCTATGCTTCTTCAAGTCAATCTTAAGACTACCTGCAAGGTAAATCTTCTAGATTGTGAAGTTCTAAAAACATATTTCAGTTTTGAAAAGGATCTCAAATAAACAAGACCATGTGGGGAAATTAAGCAAACTTTGGCAAAAATACACTTAAGTCTGATCACAAATAAATATCTCTAACACAGTGCATATTCACAGTACTTCTAGCTTCCCGCCATTCTTTAACACTGGAGAGTTTCCTCATCCTCCAAGCGCTTGTCTCACTACAGTCAGAGGATTTTTCACCCTGTCCTTTCCCTAAGAGCACCTTCACTTCTGAGAACACTCCCCTGGAACACACAAAGAAATTCTTTCTCAAGGAGACATTCAAGTGAAGCTCAGAGACATAATCACCACTTCTCTATCACTACCGTTTGGTTCCAAGCCCCTCTCTTACACAATCTTCTCAGCATAACAGAATGCAGTAAGCTCTGTAATTTCTGCTGTGGTTGGTTGCTTTCCACACTGCTCCAGGAAGGTCTACATCCATAAATGTTGAGGTCTTCCAAAGCGCAGTGGTTAGCTTGTGCATACAGCATGACCTAAGTCTTTCTAATAAAACATGTGGGAAGCACAGCATGTTTACATAGTAATTAAATTGTCTAGAATACTTTTTCTTTGCATAGTATTTTCTTATTGGGCAACAAATGCAGGAATGGATATCTAAAGAATTTTTATGTAATAGTCAAAGACTGAAACATAAAGTTACATCTCTGAATTAAGCTTCAGACAGGATCCTTATACTGTCTTCTTAAAACACAAAGGGATTTTTTGTATGATTAGTTTTTCTCAATATTCTGAGGTTTCAAACGACTACTGCACTGAAAACAGGATTGATCTACACTGACAGAGCATTCTGTGGAGCTTTGATTAACTGACTCAGCTTTATCCATGCTGAAAATTAATGAAATATACAACAACACTTTAAAATTAATAACAGTTTTCACTCCAAGGTACAAAAAACCCCGCCCCAAAATTAACCAGTCCCTTAAAATAAAAAATAGCAGATACTCTTGACTGAGACAAAGTTCACACAAAGTTCCTTTTCCAAGGAAGTTCAGGTGTTAGTTAAGGAATCCAAGTGCAAATGCACTCTAGACTCAGATCACACCATCAGTCTGGGGCTGTCTCTCCCTTCCAGCTAAATATCCAAGATCACTGAGTTTTCCAAGGGATGTTTAAGAATATTTACAGTATTTTGAGGTGACTCTGAAGTACCCATCTACCCTACTCGGCAGGAGCCATTCTATTTCTTACAAAAGACTGTTTCTGAAAAGAGCACAAGAGAGCAAGAAAGCAACACTCCAACCTCACAGTTAGGGCATCTTCCTTGGTGTCAGACATACCTCAGTTCTACTCTTTGCTCCTGGGAATGTGCCTTCACAGAAATAAGACAGAGTTCACAGCAAATTCTCAAAGCTTTCTTCGTGTTCTTGCTGTTTGCAAGCTGGAAAATTATGACCCACGCTCCTGCTAGACTGCATAGAGAATTTAAATGGGGTTTCTCATCCCTTATCTATCAGGCATATTGCCATGACATTTTCCTTTCAACAGCAGATACTGTTGCTATATTAAACATAAATGATTGAAGAGCTTTAGGGGTACTAAAGATTTACTATTTAGAGAAAACCTTTACCCATCCCCAACTGCAAATCATGCCACACCCGTGAGTACTTGTTTTGTATCTGCAGTGAGTGGGTAAGGCTCAGGTGGGGTGTTGATGAGAAGTTGTCCTTCTGGAATGCTATTGTCATGGTTCACATGGCAGCCTTTGCCAGGGAGGCTGTCTGAAAAGGCTTGCTTCTGTTTCTGCTAAGTCACATTGCTTTATTACAGTCATGAAAGAAGAAGAATAGAATTATCAGCCTCATGAATCATCAGGAAAACTGTCCACCAATTTTTAATTTCAGGCTTTCCTGATGAGCACTACTGAAAACATATACAAGGTTAGATTTGGTTTCCAAATACCCATATGAAACAATCCAGGAAATTCAAATGACACTGTTACTTTTTAGATGAAGAACCGAAATCAAGACTCCAAAGTCATTCTCTGCTGCAACTAAACAGCCACTGCTATAAGGAAGTTGTAGGAGAACAAGTAAACTTAGCAGCTGTGGTATCTGTTATGGAAAAGTCCAGTAAGAGGAAGGCAGAAATTGCTGATATTATTACTTTGGTTCTGGATTGTGGTTTTCAGTAGTTCATTGACTTTCCTTATTTGCAAACTGGTGTCGGAGTAGGAAAATTGGAAATCTCTCAGGAGAAACAAACCCAGTATATGTGCTCTGTTTCGCTGCTAATGTCTGTTCAGGGAACAGAATGGAGCTAGTCTGAGGTAAATTCCGAATAAATAAACACAATTCAAAAATCAGTTCCTCAGCCACAACCATTTCACTCCTCAAATTTTCTGTTAATGTATTTCTTTACTTGTTAATGCACAGACATTATTAATATACAGATCTGTTAAGTTAATCTATATATTTCTATACTAGAATTTACCAATTTTTTGCATCCAATTGCATACATTTTGGGTTTTTTTCTACACCAGATTTCTGAAAGAAATTTTGAAAGACAAGTTTGCAGCATGGTGAAAACCTTAGCACAAGCCCTATTTACCTACATGACACATTTGAACAGCATGATGCCATATGACTCAGAACTACAATGGTAGAAAACTACTGATACAGTTCAATGTGAAAATAATAATCATATCAGACTACACGATCCCATGTTGAATGGACAAGTCTCTTCTTATTTCTTCTAAACTGGTCTTGGGATGGGGTCAGAACTGGCTATTTAATTCGTCTAGAATTTTGTCACTGACTTCATTGAGAGATCATTTGCTGGGACAAATTACACGAACTTCAGCAATAACTTGCCAAGTGAATGGCCAGGGTAGTTCTTTCTTTTATCATTTTGATAGCTTTATCCTTAGCACCTAATTAAAATGAGGTGTTCTTCTGACAGACATGTCAGAGATCTTACTGAAGGAAAAACTCCCAGAAACTATGTGCCCTGCCCTACATAGTAATTAAGACTAGGTGTAAATAATTATTTCTTCTGGCCTTAAAAAAAATAATTTACCAGTGTGCAAAAAAGACTTGGTTTGAAGAATACCATTTGAGAGGTAAATTCTCTTCAACATGAGTAATTATTGGGTTTTCCCCTACAAGAAAAAAACTTCATCAAGGAGGAATGAAATATCAAGTTTTTCAATTAGATGTTTTTAACTGTGTTTGTACCCTGCTTAACAAACTGGAAAACATAATAAAGGAAATTGAGCAGCAGGAAGTAATATAATTGCCAATAGCCTATATAATACTGGCATATTTCATCAATTACCTACAATGCAGGAATGGTAGGCTGAGCAAAATTAGCCAAACAGATAAAAAAGAAATAATATAAAACCATGAAAGCATCTTCCATGATGTAACGTCTACTTGCACATTGGAGGAAAACTCTCAAAATTTACTGAGGAAGAAAAGTAAGTCCTAACAAAAAAAGTTAAAGGGCTTTTGGAGTTAGAAAAGACAGACTTCAGAAGGTGAGAAATCACTGCTGGATTGATGTAATCTCTGCCCTCAAGCCTCAAATCAGCAGAACCTGAGATGTAGTGCAGAAATATTTCCATGTGTTTAACTTTTTGCACCTTTCCCTGGTCATTCACCATTTCTCAACACTGAAGGAAGAAGAGCTTTAGAAGAGCTTAGGGAGAGCTTTAGTCAGACATTGTCTCTTTGTGTGTTCTCTTTACCATACATCCTTAACATCAGCTGTTTTTCCTGCAGCTTAATTGTAAAGGGGAAAAAGAAGTGACTCAAGTGGTACATTAACCGAAGCTCCATCTTTTTTTACACTAGTTTCAGTAGAGACAGAAGGCAGCTTAACTCACCAGGGAAACAGTTTAGCTGGCCTCTCCTACCACAGCATTTCTTTCTGAGGGTGAAGGAGTAAATATTTCACCCTAGCTTACATTAACTTTCTTTCCTGGTTTTCAGTTAAATTACCAAAACAAAGATGGTATATTAGTACATCCAGCAGATCTTGACTGCCTTACAGTTCACTGGTGTAGATATCTGCTGCCACTCAAATACTGACAAGCTGTGTAAGTTTGCATGCTTGGCAGTACCTCTAAGCAATAATGTCTCCTTCCCCAAACCAACGTTTGATTTCTGCATCTAAATCTGCACTAACATGAACATCATGTTAACACTGGCCTGACATCGACTGAACACACCATTTCCTTTTCAATCAAGCATGCAGCTTACCAAGCAGGTTATAAGGCATAAAACTCCAGCAAAACTGTTGAAGTAGAACCCGTTTCTCACTCTATCACATGCACGCTGTATTTGCTCATCTGTTTTTCACAACTAAAGGAGTGGTAACAAATTGGCAGGAAGGTAGTATCAGTTTGCTCTAGTAAAACCGCAAATGCTAAAAATCTATTTAACGTTTATTAGAAATGGCCAACACCCCTCATTTCTTGAGTGAATGTGGGCTTTGTTCCCCCAAAAAAGCAATAAAGCAGACTGTTTATAATGGTTGGCAGCAATAACATCCATACCACAGACCTCTACATCCAGCTATTTGGATTCATGTCAGCCAAATATTTTGAGACATCGATCCACAGAACAATCTCAGGGTTATGATTTAAAATAAATTGCATTAGGTATGTCTACCCACATGGCTTGGTACTAACATATAGCTGTTTCTGAGACCAGGCTGATGGATCATGAAGCAAATGAACTTCCAAATGTGGGCTCTGAAGTTCAAGTGTCCTCTGAGGAATGTGTCTGTTTAGACTCTCAGACTCAGACTCCCCATGTGGTTTAACCCGAGCTGGCAACCAAGTCCCAAACAGCCATTTGCTCACTCCCCTCACAGTCTGTTGAGGGAGAGAATTGGAGAACTAAAAATGCGAAAACTTGTGAGTTGAGATAAAGAGAGATTAATAGGGAAAGCAAAAGCCACACACATGAGCAAAGCAAAACAAGGAATTTATTCACTACTTCCCATGGGGAGGAAGGTGTTCAGCCATCTCCAGGAAAGCATGGCTTCATCACATGTAACAGTTACTTGGGAAGTCAAACACCATCACTCTGAACACCATCCCTTTCCTTCTTCTTCCCCACTCTTTATAGACTGAGCTGATGCCGTATGGTATTAAATATCTCTTTGGTCATTTGGGGTCAGCTGTCCTGGCTGTCTCCCATCTCAACTTCCCTGCACCCCCCAGTGCACTCAGTGATGGAGTAGTGTGAGAAGCAGAAAAGGCCTTGATGCTGTGCAAGCCCTGCTCAGCAACACAGCTCTGAAAGCAGCTCTGGCCAAAACATGCCAGTTATTATGAAGAAAATTAACTCGGCCCAAACCAAAGCCTGCACACCCTCACAGAGACACAGACTGTCCAGGGGTGACCATGGTGCTGAGTGGAAGTGTTGCACAAAAAGCTGCTCTAGAAACCATGTTTCCAGAACTAGATAAAAATAACCATTGAGCTTGTCACACACCACATAAAATTACTGAAGTATACAATAAGTATCAATTAGAAATTGATGACAGCCTCAGTGGAAGAACAATCACAGCCAACATCCTAGACACCATAACTATGATATATACTTATATGTATCTTGACATTGTAGATGGCAGAAGAGGAACATTTACTTTTGGTAACTAATCTAAAATTCAAAAGAAAACAAATCTTCCCTCTGGGCATCACCTAACTGAAAGCTTCAGTCTCAACATCCTTTAAAAAAAGAACCTTGGTAAAGGAAAAACATTAATGTATTTCCCAGCAATTGTCATATTACTCCTCACTCTTTGGTAGTCCAAAGATCATGACACTGTTTTTACCACTTCATAGATTCTTCACAAGGCTAAGATACATCAATTTGGGTTTAGGTTTTTGTGGTTTTGATTTTGTGTGGTTTTGGATCCCCATATACATTTTTGTTTCACTGCAGTGGCTAAAGGCATAGCAGTTGAAGAAAGGCAATTAGGATTCTGTTTAAAATAAAAATATTATTTTCTGAAGACTAATGAGATCTAGCTTGAAGTTTGGGAAGGCTTAAAGTTGAGGTTAACTCACAACAGTTTCAATTCTATTTCAAGTTGATGTAGAAATCATAAACCCAAATTCCTATTACATCTTTCAAACTACAAGCCAGCACAAACTGCAGAGAGATTTGTATAGCACATAATAGCAATGGAAGGTAGAGCTGAGAAGAAATGGAATATATATTAGAAAATTTTTGCTCATGCATTGTTTCTCAGTTGTCCTATCCAGAGGGAACTCAATAAGATGTATTATGAATAAATTTCCAGCACTCTTAGTTACCTTGATTCACTGTCTTCTCCCCATGAAACGGCACGTCTTTTTCATCCATGAAAATAATTAACTAATCATGAATAGACAACAGATTTTTAAAAAGCCTTCTTAGAAATATTCAAAATAATTACACTTGCTGCTGTATTTATGATGGGAAAGCCCATCATTCTGGCACTATTGGTGAATTAAAGCATGAGGAAGGGATTGCAATGGAAAGGTTGTCCATTATTTCTAAACAAGTACCTTGTAAAAAGGCTGAATTGCTGACAAGAATATCTTCCAGTCTCCTCCAATGACTCATGCAATGCCTCAGAATGTCAAGTTGAATTGCCCTGCCAAGTTCTTTCATTTTGTTTCTCTGAGAAAAATGAAAACTAAAATAAGGAGGACCATTCAAAGAAGATGGGGCATATATCAAGGTTCAACAGCAGCCCAGCAAAATATCTGTCAAGCACCAATACTGAAGCACCCATTTGAAATTAAGATAAATAAAAGTGATAGAAATTCCATTAAAAGTGGTATTATAAACTTATATTCAACAGCCATGTGCACATGGCTTAGTATAGCAAATATTGTGCAAGCAAATGAATGCAAATAATTCACAGTAAAGAGATTTAAAAGTTCTTGTGCATTGGGGTTTTTTCTGGAAAAAAAAAGTCTTTTAACAAAGTGGATTTTTTTGTTTGTTTGTTTGCTATTGACTTTAGGATACCCCCACTAAATTTATACTTTTTTTGTACTGCCATTTTCCATGTTGACTGGAAGCAGAGGTTAATGTAAAACAGCAGCTGTTACTTAGATATAATTGCATTTCCAGCACAACCGGTGGCTTGATTTAAATATTCCTTGTAAAGCTGTAGAAATTATAACTAATGAAGTTGTTATTACTTGTACCTCTTAAGCAATTATGCAAAAAGTCACATGTACACTTGGATTTCAACTGGCTTAAATATCTGAATTAGTCCTTACAAAGGCTAAGTTCTGAGAAGTTTAAAAGGAATTTCATTTGACATCAGTACATGCCATGCTATTCCCCCCTCAGTGGCTCCATTCTGCAGACTTGAAGCAGTACTGTAGGCAGCAGAATTTCCAGCCTAGGTGTCTGTTGGAATACAGATCTTGAGTAATTCAAAACAAGGTGATATTCTGCAACATATAATTTCACGATTGGCATTTTTGCCCACAGTTTGTTTCATCTTATCACTAATCTTTTCGAATTATTGAAAATCAGCTTATGAAAATTCTTCTGTGCTACAAACTGTTTTCTTTAGTCAAGATAACCAGGAGGAAATGTACATAAAGGAAGAATACTAAAGATTATTTTTGTCAACTTTAAATAACAGATTAATATGACTGATTTTTCTCTCCCTGTCCTCTCCAGCACAGGTATGCACAGCCTATTTGATGAATGCAGTCCACAAGAATAGTCTGCTTGAAGTCTAATAACTGGCATTTAGAATACTGATCAAACTATAATTCAATGTGAATTTCCTTTGAACATAATCTTTCTGAAGCCAATTCTAAGTAGAGCTATATAAAAAAGAAATAAAAAGATAAAAGACAAAATGTATTACTTTAAGGCCAGTTTCTGCCACTCATGCATGGCAAGTGGTGCTTTATAATTAAAGTTCTGATAATGGTAATGAGAAAAGTAGCATTCAAATCAAAGGGAGGGGAGAGTTAAAGAATCATTCCTTAGTGAACAGGAAAATAGACAGACAATATCTAAAAGAGTCAAAGGTGATATTTACACTGTTAATTCTGCACCATAAGAATGAGATGTATTTTCACTAGTGTAATTAACCAAAAGTTAAGGAAAAAAGAAAATGGAACCTCTAATGGATGGCTACAATAATGAGGCCAGTACTAAAACCAGCCAGATCCAGTATTAACCTTGGCATTTAGAAATAACAGGACATTATTTTTGAATCTGGCACATGTTTGCCAGAGAAAACATATCAAGTACTGTAAGGATACTGAGGCTGAGCCAGAACAGGAATGTTTGAAGTCTGACATGAAGTGGCAGATGTGACAGCAGAGAAAATCAGTTCAGAAAGAACAATTTAAAATATCTTTAACAATTAAAGAAATGCCAAGTGTCATTGTGAAAGCTAATAGAGAACACAACAAACATAGGGATTGTGGAGAGCTGTGCACATCTGATCTAGAATGACTCCCTCATTCTTAATTAATAACCATACTTCAACAACTCACTCCCTAGCCTCACCTGACATGCAGCACAGGAGAAGGAAGGAAGGGAACACACAAAAGTAGGAGAGCACTCATCCTTTCACAGGCATTGACCAGCACAAATTTCCTGCTGCTGAGACCACATCCAGTCCTGAATTGATTATTTATGATTCACAAGCACCACATGTTCCCTATTATGGACTGAGCTGTATCATAGATAAACAAAAGCAGAAATGACAGGTTTTCCATAGAAATAGATTATGGTTATATGCATTTCTAATGTTGGATGAGTTGAATATTTTACAGATTGCCACTTGCCTGATATTATTTCCTGGACAAAGATTAAGCTGTATCTCTACTGATACCCTGGACATGTAGCCCACCATAGCCACAGAGCCCTGCCTGTAACTCCATGAGAAGGTGTGCTGGCTGCTGCCTCTTGCAGAGGGAAACACTGACACACAACGAGGAGCTGACACAGTGAGTAGTCATTTGTACCTTTTGCTGCCTCATGAGCTTTCTGGGCTGCAGAAGAGCATTGGCTTTCAGAACAAGTGTTTATTTGCATAGATTTTGATGATACTCAGTGTTACCAGACCATAATGTCTGTGTGTCACATCTGGCAAATAAGAAATGACACCAGGAAATATGCAAGTCAGTGGGATCCGGAGACAGAACTCCAGAAGAACAAAAATAGCAGGAACATGACATAGGAATTTGTGAAGCAATGGGAAAGGAACCAACTCCTTAAAGTGACTTTGGAATACTGACTCTGCCTCTGTAAAGTCAGAGTTCTGTATGCCTGGTGAGCAGGACAGATCAAGCTTTGAAAAAATACTACAAGGAAGCTGAGTCCTAGGGAGCTAATAAGTGACAATTCCAACCCAATCCAAATAAATTTCTAGGGTAAAGTTTATATTTGCAGATATATCTCAAAGCCATCATCATCATGCAGAGAGTAACACCAGCACCAAGGTTCAGTAGTCCTAGCTGGCACAGGAACGAGCACTACGTTGTGGAACTGCACTATAGCCATGAGGGTTCAGCCATGTTAGGCCAGTGTTCCTGGCCTTGTGTCAGAGAAAAGAATGGTGGGTACTGCTTTTTTTTCCCCTCTAGCAATGAATTCATTCCAAGTAAAATGAATTTTACTGCATGAAAATGAGTTCCATGCACCAAATTTCTTTAAGGTCAGACTTTAAGGTGAAGCCCATATCTGCCAGAAGTTTGCATGTTGTCGTGGGTTTGACCCTGGCTAAATGCCAGGCACCTACGACATTTGCTTTCTATGCTCTCTCCTGCTGCAGCTATGCAGAGGAGAGGAAAAACTAACACAAAACACTGGACTCATGAGTTGAGATAAGATCACTGATAAGGGCCGCACGAGATTCAGGGCAAGAGCAGGCGGGAAACTTAAAGTTGCAAAAAAAGTGATTTATTAATCTAACAGAGTCAGAGGATAAATTGGAGATAAAAATAAGCTCTTAAGACACCATTTCTTCACTCACCCCCCTTTCCCTCTTAAGGCACCGCTTCTCAGCTCACCCCCTCCCTCCTTTCCAATTATCCAAACAACTCCCAGGCAGGGGCAGGGTGTGGGGTTTTTCTTAGGTCAGTCTATCGCAAGTCTTCCACTGCAGACACTGTTTCTCTATTTGCCCTCTCTCTCTATTCAACCAACAGATCTGGGCTAGGGCAAGGCATGTGGCTTTTCTTAATCAATCCAAGGCCACAATTCTTCTGCTACAAACACTGTTTCTCTACTCACCCCTCTCCCTATTAAGGCCATTTCTCAGCTCGCCCCCTCCCTCCTTCCTTCTAACCAGCAGCTCCGGGGTGGGGGCAGGGTGTGGGGGGTTTCCTTTGGTCAGGGTCAGTCCATCAGGGGGAAGAATCCTCTACTTAGCCATGGGGGTCCCTCCCACGAGAGACAGTCCTGTGCGAACTTCTTTGGCGTGGGTCCAATCTCACGAGCAGCCCCGCCCGATTGCTGCTGTCCGAGATTCTCTCCAGGCTGCAGAATTCCAAGCCGAGGCCAGGCTGGTTCCATCCCGGGAGCAAGGCCTTTCTCTCTCCTGCAAGGCCTTTGCAACTCTCAGTCTCTGGGACTCCCACTGGATCACAGCTTCCTGCAGGCATCATCTGCTCCTCTGGCGTGGGCACCTCCCCACGGCTGTGGGGGTTCTCTGCATCCCCTGGACCCCATGGGCTGCAGGGGGACCACCTGCTCCCCCATGGTCTTCACCACGGCTGGCAGAGGGTTTTCTGCTCTGGCGCCTAGAGCACTTCCTCCCCCACTTTCTCCACTGACCTTGGTGCCTCCCTGTTGTTCTCCCTCCCATATTTTTACCTCCTCCTCCTCCTCTGGCTAAAAAGAAGTGCGTGCTCCCATAGTTTTGATTTCTTCTTAGATATGTTTTCACAGAGGCGTAACTAACATCTCTAATTGGCCCAGGTTTGGCCAGGAGCATGTCCCTCATTTACAAAGCCATCAGAGACTGGCTCTGCTAGACATGGTGGAAAATTTCCAGAATCTTTACTCAGGACATGCAGGAGCCATCTTTGTACCCCCCCCTGTTCACTGGCAAAAACTGGGCCAGGCAAAACTACCACACATGTGTTTTCAAATAGCTATTTATAAAAACAAGTATATATCACACAGTTTGAGTTCTTTAGAAAGCAATCAGTACTTGGCTGTTTTCGCACAAATACAGCCAGGACTTTTGATTATTGTTACTTTTTCTAAATGCCATTCTGTCCATGATGGCACAATTTTCTTTAACCTTTCATTTTACGACAAGCAATTGTGCACAACAATTGCTTGTCCAACATGAGGTAACTACCCCTTCCCAGGACAAGTCAGTAACTCAGCATCAGCCTGGATCAAGCTGTGTTGATGTTGACTGTCTTTTTTTAGCAATGCCTACACAGTATTTCCATACCAGTTCTAACCAGCAGTGGAATGATAAAGACAGTGCAGCAGGTGAAACATTTACCTAATGAGAGCACCAGACACTGGAAAAATTTTAACAGAATGATTTTCACTCCTACAGAGAATATTGCCTCTATGCAGGTTTGGGGAAGGAATCTGTCATGAGCAAAAATGAAGAAAAGTACTGGGATCAGTCAGAAGGAGAGTTCGTCCTTGTGCAGTAATTGCTACCTGACAAAGAAAGAAGCAGAAAACACTCAATGGTATAAGTGCTTTAAAGTAAAAGTCATTGATCATCCAAATTCCAGCACTATGAGGAGTATTTTTCAGTTCATAATGTGACAGGCCTTTTCTTTTCTTGTGTGTTTTAGACAACACCACAGATTTAAGTCACTGGAAGGGATGTAAAGGGAAAATATAGAAGCAGCCTTTGATGCCATTTGGAATGAGCATAAGCTTGTCTTCTGGCATCAATGCAGTGGAGATTTTCATGTCCCCATGTGGTTATTCTCCTGGCTGGAGCCTGTAGAGCAGATGCACAACACATGGGAAGGAAAGAAAATTATACTTAGATAATAAAATTAAAGCTGGAAAGTAAAGGAGAGAATTTCAGGAATCACTATAGTAAGTACCTCCCAGAACACACTGTTTGGGTTATTTCTTCTTCCAAAAGAGAAAGAAAAAAAATAACCCTACCAACCCTCCTGAAAATGACTTGCTTTATGAAGAGAGCTCTGCTGCCAAAGTCCTGCTGCTCTGCAGAAATGTATCCATGGAGAAAAGGCTGAGTGCTGCTTATGCTTTTGTTTTTTCCTAACTCAAAATGGATGGAACACAGATTCTGTTTTCCATTCAAAATACATTAAATCTTCATTTAGGGATACTATTGAACGGTCATAAGAAGGACAGCTTCTCAGGGAATATCACTTCTTCACTGCCCTCTGACAGCAAGCCTGGATTTGACAAGTGCACTTGATAGCAAAAATAGAGTTTCCAGCTAATAATAAGCTCCAGTAAATACAGCAACTGTGACCTTCCAAAGCTACGTCAGCTGCATATCTCTTCTGTACTCAGACCAGGCAACATTATGACTGACTGTGCAGTGAACCATGCCTCTTTCAAACGCATCTGTGGATTTTAAGTGATCCCTAAGCATTTTAGAAATGCAAAGCTATTTAAAATTACAAAAGGATTTCTCTTCACTCTTAATGATAGATGCTTAACTACTCTTGTTAGTTGCTGAATTCCATCTCAGCCAGAGGTAATAGTGGGAATGCTATGCACACCAGCATCCAGTTTGGTAAATCAAATTAGACTTTCTTGGTTACCCTGTTATAAGGACATCTGATGGGACACCTGGAGGGCAAACGCCTGATGTTAGTTTTGAGTACTAGAAAGTGCTAAATAATGGATAAACTATGGACTGCTTTCCTCTGCAAAAATATCCAAATTGCAATAGCCTGAAAGGGAAAGCTTACAGCACAACCAATTGATTTTCATTAGACTTTACTGTGATGCAAAAGTGGTCCCAGCAAATTTTACAGTGGAGGGTGAGAGGCTGTGGGGAGTGGCTGGGGAGAGAGGTAGGGAAGGATGCCCAATTTAAATATAAATTATCAAGGGTTTATTAAAATATGGGTTAATACAATTGCCCACTTCCCAATTCTCAAGACCTGAATTCAAAGTACAAATAAAGCAACTCTGGTAATTTCAGCCTGGTCCCTAATGGACATCTGTGTTTTATCAAATCATATCACCTAATTAGGCAGTGGTGAAGAGACATACAGATTTGGAACAGAAAGGAGGAACATCGAGGTCATGACAGAGGTACTCCTGCGGTAATGTGAAGCTGACATGCCGGAGATGACAACTGCACAAATTGCATCAATTCTCTGTGAGACAACACCTCCTTCCTTCCAGTATGAATTGCCAAGGGTTAATTTAATGGAGTTATGATACGATGCCATTTTGTAGAACTGGGTAATTAATGCATAAGAAGTTATTTGTTCACTGAATTTAGCTCCCCTTTTACTCCTCTTCTGCTGTCTCCCCTTTTTTACTTGCAGAACATGTAGTAAACAGTTATTTACAACTCTAACCTTACTACTCTTCAATAATAATAGATGAGAAGTCATATAAAATGATTTATTTTCTGGGTTGCTTATTAATATTAAAAATGCATCTGACTGGTCACCCGGTCAGATGTTCTGATATATGTGTTAACCTCCTTGAGTGGAAAGGTGCATTACTGGTATTTCTATGGTGTCTGTGGTCCTCCACACACCCACCCTGCCTAGCCCCCCCCTCCTCCAACAAAGAAAAAAAAAAAAAATTAAAATTGTGGGGTTATTTTCTTTTCTTCATTACACAAGGGTTACTACGAAGGTCAAAGCTTTTGAACCATAGCAAACAAAAATATCCAAAGAAAGCATAAATTTTGGGGTTAGGGTTCATAACACAAGATTATAACTCAGTCATAAAATCGTCTCTTGCAGACAACTGCTAAGATTTACTTTCTGAGAATGATATGTAGTAAAATCTGCAGATCAGAATTTTGATACAGAAAAGTAAGGTCAATACCAATAACAGAAATAATATTTGCTGAAGAGCAAATATCAACAGCCATATTTCAGTCAATGCACATTATGCATACAGGATAGCATGCATAAGGCAATGTACTTGTTGAAATACCTGCATTAAACTCTTTTATGAATAGCTCTTAGAGCCTTGCTGTTTTGAGCTCAGTTTGATTTACCACTAAAGGATATTCTAGAGATAAGAAGGATCTCCAGAGGGAGACTGAGAATCTTAAATCTAGTTTAAACACAACCCATGACAAGACAAGACAAGGCATTACTCAGTTTCTATCTAATATTTTTATTTCTACTAGATTAATGTCTAAATTTCTAAGTGGACCTGAAGCAGAAAAGGCCAAAAATTCAGGCAAGATTTCAATGAGGTAAGTTTGGCAAAAGCTTTGGCTTAGTTCTTCCCGGTTTCAGAACTTGGGTCCAAATTTCTCCATATCTTTGATTCAGTTATCTCATTTAGAAAGTTATTTTTATTTGGATGTTACTATGTGAGATAGAACTACATTATCTTCCTGCTTTTTTTTGCAGTTCAGTCTGTCTGTAAGTAGACTCCCTCTCTTGTGCGCTTATACGAACATATGTACTCTGCGTCATACCCTACACAGCTTAATCTTAACTTTTACCTTCTATGTTACAACCCTTTTGCCTGCTTCCTAAAACTCCATCGACATGAAAGAGTGCAAAATAGACGAGAAGAGGATATTCTCAAAAATCAGAAGATGATAATTGCACGTTTGAAACTGCAGATTAGAACGTCCTTATCAAACAGTGCTCATATCACCATCTAGCTTTACTAATGAAAAAGTAATAATCCTTCCTCCTCCATCTTGCTCTGTGTGCACGAAGTGCATAGCAGTTTCCTTTAAAACTAGTTCTGGGAGGCTTAAGGCCATCCTCTAAGCTATCACAATGGAAAACATTCCCAGTGAAGGGTCTGAATTGAAATTTAAAGGTGTAAATATTCTGACTTCTGGACTATATAAGGACAGCACTTGAAGTGTTGCACTGTAAACTTTAAAGGAACCATATAAAAAACTGTCTCTGTATTTGTGCTATTCATAGGTCAGAAGCAGCCTTCAAAGAGTTGTACAAAGAAAAGTTCACTCCATTAACACTTATAATAAAATTCTCATTAATCACTGTTCTGCTTGGAAAGCATGAAACTGTTCTTCAACAGCTAGAAAAAACTGAGTCTCTCTGACAGATCAGCTACAAATGCCTTGGAAAACATGGTCTGGATCCTAGGATTTGGCTGAGGATATTATGTAATTCAGAAAGAAACTTTACATTGATGGCCTCTAATGATCCCAGCAGACTACTATATCAATGAAGAGTTGCCCTGCATGGAGGCTAAGATCTAGTGTTCCATTAAACCTATGGAGAGCTTTTAATACATGCTTCCAACATTTTCAGTCCCAGAATGATCAGATTGTGTGCTTCCTTGAACAGGAAATATTTTGAAAAATAATTTAACTTAGTTCAGAATTTTCATTGAGTACTCCACTGCAAGTGCATAAATCCTTCCTGGGACCCTGGGGAATGAATCTTTCTTGGCTGAGAAAAGTGTATGTCCATGATCCTCTCTCAAACCCAGTAGTGATCATGTAGGAACCATTATTCACACTCCTTGAATAACCTGAACCCAGATGCAAATAATGTCAGAAACAGCATGTTGGGATATGCTGACAAAGACTCCCCTTTTCTCATCCTCTCAGTGACAGCAGATCTATTTCCTTACTAATTCTGAGATCACATCAGCTAGGACAAAATGAACATTCCAGAAATCTGGATCTCTTCTCAAACAATACTTAAATAAGAAAAATCTATTTATAATAGCTGGATTAAAACCTGGCAACAACTGTGAGAATAGTGATGAGCTTTCCTTTTCAAGGGAAGGGAGAAAAACTGTTGCCAACACTCATTTCTCACATTTCAGTCCAGCGGATCCCACAGAGATCCACATAATTACCTTCCTGTTAATAACACCTAATGGAGTAGATAGAAGCATCTGGGCAAGGGAGTGGGGGAAGACAAATTTTTGAGCAGAATTGTCTAAGTAAGTTCTTAAGAAATCATGAAGTTTTTTTCACCATTATTTTTACATTACAAAATGTAGGACTATTACACCCTGAATCTATACAATGCAACCGTGGCAGATATTTGGCAAGAAGTTGCCTTGAAATATAGGTCATAAATAAAAACAAAAATAGAAGCTATAATGAGAATAAAAATCTCTGAGTATCAGGGGATTCAGCTTCAACCAAAATTCATTTGTGGAGTAGGAAAGGCTTTAAATTTCTTTGTACTCATTTGCATTTTAGCACTAAGATTCCATCCAAGAATAATTAGCATAAGATACTTGAGAAAGTGAAAATTATTTTTAATAGATGAATTGTCCTTCTCCTCCTCCTCCATCTGGATGATTAAAATGAATGTTCTACTCAGTCTCATTTCCTTGTCTTAGGATTTGGCTCTTTCTGTTTGTAAGGATTATGGATTTAAACAAAAAAATGGTTAAAATATTTTTTCTTAATTTGTGTCTTTGGAGAGAACTTTTTGTCCCCTCCAAAACAATACTGCGCACAAGTCTGAAGTTTGTGCACAACACTGTTTGTGAACATAACTGAGAATTATTCTAATAATAGTTTATTGATATGCTAAACTAGAATGTGCCACAAAAAAAGGAAATTCTACAAAAAGTGTGCAGAGGGGAGTGAGTCTTGCCTACTTGAAAGTCTGCGTGTCCAGCATTTGCCAGATCCACAAAGCTCAGCTAGTCAACAGCAATCTTGATTGCCCCATCCCTGTTCCTATATATACAAATCACAAGAAAGTCTTTAATTCTTGATCTCGACGTATTCCCATGGTGTCTTTACCATCTTCTGTACTAGGAACAATGTGTTGGGGCATAAGGGGTGAACAGAGATTTCAGAATATGGGAAGGACCCCACCTGTCTGGTGCAGAATTTGAAAGGTGTGGGGCAGAAGAGGCGGCTTGTTGTGGGAAGACAGAAAATGGCTGCACCACTGAGATGAGAGCTCCGACACTAGACTCTGTTCTTGCCTGTGCCAGGGCTGTTCTACATCATGTCATTCTGCAAACAGATACATTTTTTACTTTGCCACAGCATGGGTCTCATTTGGAGATCTTCTGTGAGTAGTCACTGGAGCTGCACATACAGAGCGGGGTATGTGCAGGTGCATATGGAGAAGTCAGACCCTACGAATCTCCATCAATAATGATATCATTCTCTCTAAATTTCAGGCACACAGCTTCCAGTGTGGGGTAGTATTTTGCTCATTCTCTGTTTATCAAAATGCATCAACACTTTTTAAAATGCACTGAATACAGAGAAAACTAAGCTTTGGGCAACCGAGTTCTGTTTGTCTCTGAATTCACTGAAGTCAATGAGCAAATTCTGTCAGTGCTGTGCACCAAATGAGTTATGGGTCCTTGGGAGAGGAAAGCACAAGGCCCAGTGATTGAAGACTTCATTTTAACACAAGTACAACATGGGGATGAATTAAGATGGATGAGGTGATTTTAATTCCCAAATTTCCTAACTCTTAAATGTTTGCCTTACAAAGTTAATAATTAATATAATTTTGGACATTTTAACATGCCTTTTTGAGTGTATTACATATTCTATTCAGCGATATGACAGTATGACTAATTGATTAACAACTTTTAATGTACTTGTAATTATTTTTCTTTTAACTGTGCTGAAAATATAATAAAGCATTATAAAAGAAAATCATCTAAGTCATAAGTGATATAAACTAAACAAAGAAAGAAATAAAAATTATTCAGACTTCCTGGCAGCTGAATTTATTTTGAAAAAGAATCCATGCAAGTCTGACAACTGCTAGACACGTTTCTAGTTGGATTTCTCATCTAAACACAAATGCAGGTTCGAAAGCCCTATTACTTGTGTCTGACTTAGCACAGACCAAATGTGAAGTTTTTCCTCTATCTTGTACATTCAAACAAGACTGTTCACTACTCAGCATGGCTCTGAGACACAAAGATGCTACTGCCTCTAGCACACCCATTGCTTGTCATTGCTGCACTGAGACAAGTTGACCTTAACCTTGACTGGCTGATTGGTCTCTAATCTGTTTCTGAAATATGAACCAGCTTTACAAAGAATCAGTGAAAAACACAAGTCTGTTTGGAGGCAGAGGAGATGCAACTGTACAGCCTGGGCAGAGCCATCCTGTCTAGATGTCTGCTAGACTGAAGTGGAACAAAAACCTCATGCAACAGACTGACAGACCCAGATGGAAGACAGCAGGGGACAGCACTACCTTCAGCAAGGAGCTTGTAAAGTTTATTCTCACTGCCATTCTAACACACACACACAAAGCATAACCAACAGACAGGCAGCACCTGGACATTCACAGAATGTAGAATGATTCCAACAAAATGACCAGGATGGCCCTTGGAGAAAGTATCAGAATCAGTTATTAGTCTCCCAAATCATGAGCTTATTGTTGAAGAAATTGCAGTTATATATTTGGGCCTAGCTTGCCTGAGAAGTAGGATGGGAAGGAAATGGGATTTGACAGAAAGAAGCAATATGAAGCAATTCATAAGGCAGAGATGTCAGTAGAAACTTGGCTACAGTCAGGGAGACATTTGCCAAGACTGCAGCATGACAATTGGACCTCCTCTACATTACTGTCATGCAATCATGTTATGTTGCTGATACAGCTCCCCAGAGGGCAGCAACTATCAGCAAGAGTCAAACCGAATCCACAAGATATTTGTTTTGGTATTCTAAAAGAAACAGTCTTTCTGATGGTATTCAGAAAATGCTGCTGTCTGAGAAATCCATTAGTGACTGAGTCATTAGGATAAGGAGTCTCTCACTGCTTGCTGTGAGTGATAGCAGTTTCACTTTTTTGATCTTGGATGAAATCTCCATGAGGTCTGAAGACTGGTGGAAGAGGTATCTGTTTCTTCAACAGCATCCATAGGAAAGATTTCTGACTTATCTTTCCCTCTTTGAGGTACAAACTGATTGTCAGATGTTATCTGAGTGTCTGGGTGGAATTTCATTTGGTCTGAAGTACCCCTGTTTCATTAAGAATCTAACATCCATTATGTGCAGTGCTAGTAAAAATTACTTCAACTCAAGCCATTTTGAAAAGCTTAACACTGTCTCAGCGACAAGATGGCATGCACTGTTGAAAGCATAATGCAGCTCAGGTAAGGAATAAAGGCTAAGTTCAATACATCCAGTAAGGATGACTAATGGTTTGGCCTCAGAATGCAACCTTATCTCCTGGAACGGAATATACTTCCATGGAAAAAGCTGGGGGAAAGCAAACAAAGCAAACCTAACCAAACAAAAAAAAGCCAACAAACAAAATAACTGTGCAATGCAACCCAGAAATTTGTGAAGCCTCTGTTCAGTTTCTGGTGGACATCTCAGAGCATTTCCTGTTCCATTCTTGTACTACTTCACAATTTAAAAATTAAGTCATAAGACTGGCTTGTCCGTCTGATACTACTGAAATTCAGGGTTTAGCCTTAACCACCTACTTTAAAATTGAGAAACTTCACTTTTTGCAATTTTGTTTCTTTGTTTGAGGGGGGGTGGTTTTTTATGTCTGGGTTAACAAAAAGAAATTATAGATAAGATACCATGCATCTGGCTCTGAGGGGTCACAGCAGAAAAAAAGCCTGTGCAACCAAGCAGAAAGTATACATTTTTTAAGCTTAAACAGTACACAACTCAACTGGAGTCCTTGTCTGTTTTTCAGAGATAGTCATGAATGCAGGCTAAAATCTTAAGCTCCCACAAAAGAAAAAAAACTGTAAAAATCAAGGAAAACAATATGATCAGGACACACTGTCCATCTTCTAAGTAGATGGCCCCCATCTGTTTCTGGCCAGACAGGACCCCAACCTCTAAGTAATGCCAGAGTTCAGCTCCACTCAGTTGTGTCTGATTAGATTAATGCAGGAAGTAATTTCCAGATGGGACTCCAATTTAAATCCAAAAGCTATGCTACTGTCTGGCTCATCAGGGCTTCCTGCATCACATACAGCACACCCTAAGGGATGGCAGCTTCTGGCAGGCAATACTCTTTTAATACCCTACCGAGGTAGACAGTGCTGTTATTCAGAATTTACAGGGTAGAAGTGCAAGGTTGTACTTAAAAATAGACAGACAGACAGATAGATAAAAAAGAAACAAAGAAACTGGCTTCTGAACTTTGTGCCGCACCTTTCTAAACTTAAGGAAAAGTTCACACTTGAGAAAATTTTCTTAGGAGGATTCTTGTTCATTTTGTTTCCTCTATATACCACAGAGATTTTAAACAGTTCATGATCTCCAGAGCTGATGTTTGGGGTTTTTTTAAATCACCTGACATACAAGAAAGCCAGATTCCATGAGGTCCACATGTTAGATAGTTTGTTCCTAGTACTTTATAACACTGTGAGTTTTAGATAACTTTTGCTATGAAGCTGCTCTCAGCTGGCTCACATGCAAACTTCCATTCCACTGACTGAACTGCAGTACTCTTCCATCATTCCTGAGCTACTTCCCAAAAGCATCTAAAAGAGAAATGGGAAGTCTTGCTTATATAGCAGAGCAAGCTTCCACTGAGCATTGTTAAAATTCTTTCAGAACTATATTAAGATTTTTGTTCCTATAAAAGCACTGAAAATATTTAAATGAATAGGCATGAATATTCATGCAGGAAAAACAATAGAGACAGTCCAGCTGCCAGAATTATCATTGGGATGGGGAAATGGGAAAATAAGGTCTACATGTTAAATTAAGTTGCTCAGAATTAAGGACTCAGGGAAATATTACCTCACCAAACATAAGCCAGACTGTGGCCTACGTGTTCAAAAGAGGACAGTGATATATGTTGCTGTTTGAGATATCTGGCTTTCAAAAAGCATGTTTATCTATTTGATCTCTGAATCCGAGTTTGCCAAGAACACTGCATACAGTGTGCCCCTACTCACGGCTGGGTGACAGAAAAGCAACCATGCTTTGCAGACAACTTCTATCTTCCCTAATGCCCACCCACCTGCCTGTCTGCCCTCCTTGATCAGCCCCAAATTGGGTACTCAAACTCACACCATAGAAAATAGCCATAGTAAATGCAAGTTTCTGAGGTAAAAGACAAATGAAAAAAAACTCCTTTACCTTAGCTTCTTTTGAAAACATTCGCCAAATTTCACTGTGCACCTGCCTGACTGATCAGATCTCCTCTGGGGAATTTTTAATTTTATAGTTATTAATATAAATTCACTCATAGTTCACTACATTACACTAAATGCAGCTGAGACACCACTAGAGGCACCAGGTGTTTAATACAGACCAGTCCATGCTCATTACAGAGCAACTGAGGAGTATTCAATAAGGAAATACTGAAAATCATGATGGCAAACAGACACTGGTGGCTAGTATCACTAACCATGGCCCATCTGAAATATTAGCATTATTATCCCTTCCCTCACATAGGTAATTCCCTTAAGAACATTGTCGTATAGAATCAGTAATGGACTGTATAGAATGTAAGAAATATTGATTTACTGATCCTACTGGTTGATGAAATTTATGTGTTAAGAGAACACTAAGGAGCACTAGGTGACATTTTGACAGAGAATAGGCAGGCTGTACAACAAGAAATAATAGTGTTTTAAACCTTTACTTGAGCATTTCAGATCCATACTCCTGTGAAAATGCATGGGCCCTCACTTAGGTCCTTATCTCTTAAACATCAAGATAACGTGGAGTATTCACAAGGATTATGAACATGCAACTCATATGAGTAGTGTGATTACAACAAGCAAAGACCACCTATTAAATATTAAAAGAAGCATTCTTGTGCTTTCTCCTGTGCTGTACAAAACATGTCTTCTGAAAATATCTGAACGGTACCCCACTATAGTCCTTCAAATCTCTCCTTGAAGTGCATTATGTCACAACAGCTACTAACAAGTTGAAGAGATTACACTTTCAATGTCCTCACCCAAAGATCCTTTCATGTCACCCAATGCCACTCAGTTTTCACGTGTCCTCCATCTGCATGCCTGTGTTGTACTTGGGCTGGAAGCAGATGTGTGATGCTCCACAACTGGGAATGGCTAGCTGTTACAATAAGAGTGGAAATAACATTATTACTATTACTAGCATAATAATAACCCTGCCATAGTAGATTAGTTTCCCTACTGAGGCAACCTTAGAAAAATAATTCGTCTCTCTACTTCAGCAGCTACACAATGATTTTGCAAGCATGCCCCCACAAGAGAAACATGAATCATTCAGAGACACACATGGTGGACATGAATGACACATTCTTGCATTTGGATTCCTGATTCATCTGACAGATGTGAGAAAATTCATGAAGTTAGACAAGTCCCAAGTGATTGCACATGTCTGGATGCTGTAAAGCACAAGTTATTCCACCTACTTTGGCACTAAAAGTACTGGGCTTTTTTTCCTTCTGGTCAACTGCTTGCTGTGATATAGTTACAGTTGTGCATTATTAGAGATGCCACCTATCTTTTCACATCCATTAAGAAGATTTTACAGACCTTATAATAATCAAGAAAAATGGCAGCTTATACTCTCATATTTAATCCAAACTCTCATTTTTTGAAACCATTTAAAAACAAATAAAAACCTCCCGGCAAGCTTCTGAGTTCATGGATGATATAAATCTCCATGGATGTGGAGAAAATTTTTAAAAATAAAATTCCATAACAGAAATGCTGAAATATGAAACAGATGCCAAAGTCACATGTTAAGCACACATATATATATATGTATTTTCCATACTTACGTGGTGCTGCTCGTTACAGCTTTGAGAACAAGGCACGTGGACTGATCCTCCTGGTTTTACTCCCATAAGATCTACTGCTATAAATAGACTGACTGCTCCTGATATTCCCCTGTGCCAAAACTTGAGGCAAACATCACTGAGCTTCCTGGAAGTCCTCTTGCTGTGCATCCTGAGCTTTAGGGAGGGTGCTTGTGATGAAAACTCAAGATGACTGTGGGCAGGCTATATTTCACAGACACTCAGTGCATCTCCTCACTGCTCTTCAACTCTCTCGTAGTCATTCTCTATAAAGTTCACAAGCATGGCACTCATGCTGTGCAAACAAGCTATTTGTTTTCAGTTAATGATCCTCACCATCAAATACACAATGGTACTCAATTTCCTCATTTATTTCTTTTTCCTTTCCCTCCCGCCCTCCTGCTGTTTATTACCAGCAAATGTGATCTCCATCATGTAGGCTGCAAAATCTGTGGACCAGCTACAGTGTTTATGCCTTTGTACAACACCCAGCACAGTGTGATTTTGATCCTAATTTGGGACTGTCACTCTGAACACTGCTCTCTGTAGTGCTGCTTTCTCTGAAATTCACAAGCATATAACTCATGGCTTAAAATTAAATAAATGAAATCTATGGTCAAGTATCAGAGTGAGTTATAAATGTATATAGACAACACCTCTGCCTCTGATCTACAGGTAGTTTCCTCCCCCACAGGGTCTCTACATCTTCTTGTTGTGTTCTGGATATCTGAGGATATATTACAAGTAACTGTATTTTAAATAATTAATTTTTGTGCTTGTTAAACTATACAAAACCAATGGCTATCATATGTTTTACAAAATGTACCCAATATTATGCTTCTAGAGACACATTAATTCCTTAATTGAATCAAAGTAGTCAACGTTGGGAAAAAGTTATGCTGTGTTTACCAGAGGTATTTTTTAAATTAGTGACTTTTAATTCCTGAGGATATTGTATAGGCCACTGGCCTTCATTTGCAGAGTATGTATACAGTCCTGTAAAAGACTTAGTTTCTCCCCCTGTCTCTAATTTGTTTAAAGAGTAACCACAGAAAATTACAAGTTTATCTAAGCATCCATTTGCCTCAACTGTAAATTTGGCTAACAACAGTTTACAAACCCATATGATGCCATAATTCATTACTGAAGCTGTTTGTGGCAGGGAATGCCATTTCATCTTGCATTTATACCACAACTAAGGAAGCAGATCTACCAAGGAGATGCCTAGGGGAGCTGAAAACCACCTCCTCCTCTCAGCCCATTAGCCAGAAGCACTCACTTCTCTGCCAAATCCCACAGAGTACTGACAGCTCACTGAGGCTGAGTAGTTTGACATTGTATTGCTGAAGAGCCACACAAATAGCACCATCATTATTTCAGAAAAGGCTGCTGTGATCCTCCAGCAATGGAAGGAGGAGAAGGCGTTATTATTACAAAATAACTCTTTTATATTAAAGAGAAAAAAATAATAAAAGCACAATACAGTAATTTTCCATACTGTATGAGACTAAGAGATAGGTAGTACAAAACATCCACCATTTAAAGCAGGCACTTGCCACTTAGTAAAAACATCTGCAAAAGAAACATCTCTCACAGGAGGTCACTACCCTCTCTGCAAGGTACAGTGGTTGATTCAGCATGATGTACATCCATCCAATACCCAGGCAGCATGCCACCTTATTCTAAGGATTATAATCAGGCTTCTTTAGCCAGTTGGTTCAGAGTCTTAATGACTAAAAACAGGGATGAATTTTTTTTTGTGCCTGCTTTTAAATTATAAACTACAAGGAGGCTGAAACTTGATTAAGAGACTGGCAGGCAGCTGCACCTTGAACAACTAGTGTGATGCACAATTTCCTATCATCCTACTCAGTGAACCAGTAAGGTGAATGCAGTCAAAAATGGTGTGTTGCATGGAGAGTTTACAGCATGATAATTGTAGGAAATGAATACAAATTAAATTAAAGCTTTTAAAAGACAGATCCACTACAGATCATTGTAACCAACATGTTGCTTGAGATTTTCTATGAATAGGAACACCCATGGCAGAATGAAAAAGTGGGGGATGAATCTTCTACATTTAAGAAAAAGGGAAAAAATGAAACCCCAAGCAAACAAAAAAACCCCACAACAAACCACACACACACACAGAGCATCGAAATCTCTACAGAAGATACCTGGATGGTTTTACACTTCGGCTCCAGTTACAATCTCATTGCACATTTTAACCCAGCATAATTGATTTAATTTTGCTTTTCCAAATTTACAGCAGTACTTTTAGAAGAAGAAGGATGTAATTCAAAAGGTGGTGTCCTAGAAATTCTACAAATGTTCATCTGGTATGGCTCATCCAAAACAGAAGCAGCTCATCAGCAGAAAGTTTCAAAAAATTTAGGGTGTTGTATTTTGTTTTGGTGTTTTTTATCAAACATATATAGTTTCAGATTCAAAGACACTTTAGCAAAGCCACCCTTCAGCCTACTATAGCAGCTTTCATTAATCACTACTATAGAATTGTAAAGATAAAGTCATTATATTACTTAGTGAGTGAAATATTCAAAGCAAATAAATAAATAAATAAATCTCACCTTCCCATCTGGCAACTTCTAAGTCAAATATTTATAATTTTACTTTTAAAAAACCTCTGCTTTAGACCCAAAATAAAGCCAAATTACTTCCTGTAATGTAAAAATATATGTTGTATAAAGCCAAATTTGGACTACGCCCCAAGATTTTCAGGGTTTCTATTTTACTTTTACACTACAAATTGAGTTGCATATTCTCTGTGGGTCTATTTTAGGACACCCAGTAGAAATCAAGTCTCGGCAAAACAAAGTGTGCAATCAGGGAAGCAATAAATGAGCACTCTAGGAACACAGAAGCAGGTGAGAATCAGTTTGAGGGATTGATATGATGAACAGGTCAGGCAGTGAGAATTTTTAAACAGTTTGACGAGGCAATTAACATGAGACTTTTGAGTAGAAAAGCCTGTGTAGTAACACATTACTGACCCCTCAATGAATTCATTCAATTGCAAAGTGACTGAACAATTGGATTTTAATCTCATTTTCCTTTTTTTTTTTTTTTAATTGGAGTAGGTGAATAAGTAACACCACTGAATTACTCTCAAATTTGCAGGTTTTCAGAACAAGCTTCCAGATTGCCCATAAGGACTGCAGCCCCAAAGGGCCGGCTCTGACCCCACCGCTGGGCCACAACAAACCACCTCACATCCTGGAGCCCCACGAGTGGTCCTGTGGGACCACCTGAGCATCACCTTTTCAATTGGGTCTGTTCAGGTGTCTCAGGGTAATTCGGAGAAAGCTAGAATATGTCATCCCTGAAATCAGATTGTGATAAACTATGGGGTTTTTGCTTCTGAAATCAGAAAATGACAGCGAAAGTACTCAAGATTTTCATTACCTTAATGGTTTATTTTGGTTTGAGTTTTGTTTGATGGCAGTGGGGGAAGGCCAGGAGCAGAAGTAAATACATTTCTTATAGACATTAGTTTGAAAACATAATTGTAACTCCTACAATGGTATCTACAAGGATGAAACAAAGCATGTTATGAAAAAGAGGTTATTCCAAAATTTACTTTCCCAAAGAAAGCTTTCAGCTTGTGGGCTAAGGTCCCTTCTTTCCTCACCCCAGACATGGAGATTGTTTTATTATAAAATTAAACTTGGTCCCCGTTTGTTGGCAGCTCACTTAAAACCAGCTCTGGATCCAGTACCTGACACGTATCAGAACCACTGGAAAAGTACTACAGGCTGCTTTTGATGTTTCTGAAACCAGAACAAGTCCTACAGCCACATGATCTTCTTTCAAGAAAAGCAATTCTTCTACAGCTAGAGGACCAAGCCCTCTCTGCCTTCCCAAGATACAAGCCTCTCCTTCCTCAGAGGAATAGACCTCTCCATGCCACTGCTGCCAGGTTTGTAGTGGAAACATGTCCAAATTTTGAGAAGTTAGCCCTGGATACAAAATCTGCTGCTGCCTCTGGAGTATGCTGAACCAGACAACACCAAAAAAGTTGGAATTCATGAGAAAGATTTTTTTAGGGAAAGGCTGTCAATTTCTCAGCTACTCCCCCAGGAAAATACAATTAACTCATCTGTAATGAGAGCTCTTATACACACTCAAATTAGTTGCAGCTCGTGTGCAAGCGCCTACCATCTCTGTGCCCCTGTCCCAGCCTGTTGACTTGCATGGAACAAAAGGCTGACCCTGGAAGACTTTTCCTAATTAGCGTTCCATGACTAATGCAAAAATTAAGGGAGATAATTGTGTTGGCTATACTTCTGGGAAAAAGCTTTTATGAGATAGGTCTGACAAAGTGAGTGAAAATCCCAAATGTCCAAATGCTCTAAGAATTCAAGAAAAGGAGGAAAGTTGTTGCAGCTCTGGTTTCAGAGAAGGCAGGTAGAAGGACTTTTGTCCTCATCCCTAGGCCTCACTCTTCTCTGCTTTGCACAATTCAATCTCTCAGGTGTAAAAGTAGAAGAGCAGAGCTGCTATGCATTAATACAGCCTAAAAAATTCACCCTCACAAGATGTGTTATTCTAAAACGATAAGAAAATCCCTTTCCGTTCTTCCCAACAACCAGCATTTCTGTATTAAAACATAAACCCTGCTTTGTATGTGCCAAATCAGGTTCTTGTAGCTTAAATTGCCTTGTATCAATTGAATCATTATACCAACCTGTTCCTATCTTTGCCTCCCCCCAGCTCATGAAAGTTACTGTGGTTTGGCATAAGCAAGACAAAGTTTCTTTGTACTTAACATGTATTGGGACACAAGGAAGCTAGGCCTGTGATCCAGAATTAACATGAAGCTCCTCAATTTCTTACAATTTTTATAAACTACTTAACCAAGGATACCTGCTCTTCCCGCTGTAAGTCACCATCAGCTCCCATAATACCAGAGAAGCTACCCAAGCTAAAGACAAGAAATGGGATATGTGAACTCAGAGAAGCTCAAAGCTTTTCATCTTTTGATCTCACAAATCTCAACAAACTTGAGAAATTGGGGGGAATGATTCATTTCTCAAATCAGTGACAATTAAAAATGCCATTAAATGATAACTTAAATTTGACAAACCATCTTAAAGAGCTAAAAAATTATTTCCCAATCACAGAATTTTTGTTTTCTCAAGTAGCCAAAAAAACCCAAATGAGGCAGAATGAGAAGAAAATATTCAGGATTTAATGTATTTTGGTACACTGTCAGCAGCACAACCAAGAGTCTGATCAACCCAGAACAACTTTATTAGAAACTTTTTTTCCTTGGTAGAAATCAAATAGGCTACAATATATTGTGGATCTGTGATAAGGCAAGACTCTTGGGGTTTTACTTGTTAAAAGGTAAATCAGTATTTAATGGATGCTGTATCACTCTTTTTTGCTGTAGGTTATTGGGCTTGACTTTGTGTTTTGTTGAGATTTGTATTAATTGACACAAATGGCATGGAATAGACTTTCTTCTGGTTTTCTATGATCTAGAATGATGGTAGGTCCAATTATGGTTTCTTTTCACTCTGTTACTCAGGAAAGGAGCTCTTGCTATTCCTGTCCCCAGCACATTTATTTCTCCTTGCTGGTACCAAATAATTTGAGGCCTTTTAGAGATCAAAAAAAATAGAATATTTATCCTATTTGAGAGTGACAATTACAGAGAAGAGGATCACTTTACAAAGGGCATACTAGTTTACCCTCATCTGTGGTTCTACTGAAAACTAATTGTAAAGCAAGTCACAAGATCAAAAGAGATGCAAAATATGCATTTTTGGGGGAAAAAAAGAGTTAGCAGTCATAGGCAGGACCTGCAACATACAGTTAATTCAAAAGAATTCAATGAACATCTCATCCACACTGAAATATTTTATAAAGATAAAAGAATAGCTGTATTAAACAAATTCAGCACTTGTACACAGCAGAAATAGACAGTTGAATCAATAGCGCATATCTTCTCTCTAGAAAGGATCAATATAGTTTCATGTAGAAGGAAAAAAAAGCCCCAAAACTTGTGTAAGAAAGCTAGGTGGGTAGGTATTAGAACTAAGACTTCATTCCCAGCTGTCAGATTTAAAAACACCTACTAGCCCATAACAAACAGAAGAGGTTAAATTTAAGTCCTCCCTATCTGAAAGGCAGTAAAAAGACAACTATGCAAAGATGTTCCCCGATTGTGTGAGAAAGAAAGACTACCTAGAACAAAACAGAGCAGACATGCTACTTTGTTTCCTTCCCCCTCAAGCATTTGGAGAAGTCAAGCTCTTCTCTAAGTCCAAAAATTAATGCTAGTGAAGAAACTTTAGCTGAAACTTTACAGCAGAGTGGTTGTGGCTCTTACTGTCCTGGGGGCAGGAGGTATGACCAACCTTCTCTCTGTGCAATGGCCTCTACCACTCACAGAAGCAAACGGATTTTAAACAGTCAAGCCATCTAAATTGCCAAAGCATACGAGAAAGGTTTTATGTTTAAGACAGAATCAAGCGTCTTTAGCACTTATCCCAAAGCCAGATCTTCAAAGTCTCTCAAACCTTTCCTGAAATTCTTCATGTGCATTTAGTAAATAAATAAATAAATATGTGCACATGGATTCAGGATTAACAGGCAGTTGCTTATTCATTTGGGCTGTATATTCTGCAACCATCAGCTTACAAGAACATTTGTAGCTGTAACACCAAGTCTCTGCATTAAAGTATAAAGTAATAAAGCCTTTCAAGCTCTACCCAAGTCCCAACACATAGGATTTTATATATAAACATACCAAGTATGACAGAATCATATCTCTCTTTTGGTTCTTGGTCTCTATACTGAAAAGCTCTGTATTCAAGTCAGACCCAAACTTCAACATTTTTTAAAAACTAATGTGAGGCCAATAACCAGGAAGAGCAAAGACTTTCCTGTTTGTGAGAGGCTTCCTGTGCTTTACCAATGCCTTCCAATGCTCAGGATCACCATGGGCTGTGCACGGGCAGCACATACTGCCCTGCTTGCAGGGCTAGAGGATACAGCCATGGAAATTCCCTGAACACCCCCTCATGCACTTATTTGCAATAAACAGATGAGCCAGCTGCAAAGATCCCACATTTCTGCAGCATACTTTTGAATTGTGTTGTTACAGTAGTCCATAAAAAGACCTTTTTCTCACACTTTCCACTGTCACGTAATCTTTAACAAAATCTGAAAATATTTCTCAAGGCAAGATCAGAGTTCTACATCTTGGGAACTGGCCCTCCAATCGTACATGCTGCTCTCCTGAATACAGCACAGTGCAACAGGTCACAGTTTGTTTATACAGTTTGTGTATAAACACACCAGTCAGTACTGTACTTTCAGACAAATCAAAGGTAGTTCTAGATACAAATTATGTACAACTTAATCACATTCCATTTTCCAAATTACTCCCCCTCCCAGAAGGCTATGAAGCTTCTCATAGTTTACCTTGTTTATTCGCCTCAGATCTAATCCCCCTATAGAGAGCTATAAATCTTGGACTTCTATCTAGACTAATAAAATAGTCAGGTATTAAGGATCCCAATTCCATTCTTTCTTTATTATATAAGAAAAAAATAACATAAATCTAATTCAAATTTTTAGTTCATTTTTTCCCACCTCCCTGTAGTTACCTTATTCCTTCTAAGACTATATACTTTACCGTTACATTAGTCTTATATAGAGCACTAAAACAAACACATTTGAGATCAACTTCACAGTGAGCTTGAATCCACAGAGTACTTTAATTTTCAACAGATTGACCCTCATTTACATCAGTCAGAGATCGAGCACTTTGAAACCATAACTCCACACCCACAAAAAAGAGACATCAACAATATTTCTTACATTATGGGAAGAAATTCCACCACTTTTCTTCCTTCAGGATCAAACAATTTTGCAGTGCTTCTTCACTCTGTTCTACACTGAGAAAACTCATTTCTTCAGCAGAGCCAGATCTCTTACCTAAAACTGCAAAGTCACAGCCACACAGTAGTGCTAAAGAAACCATCACTAAAACAGAAACTGCAAATCTATATTGTTCTACTTCAGTACATGGAGTTGTTTGCCTGTTTAAAATAAGAAAATGCTTAGGAAAGGTAATGAGAAACATCTTTTTAATCATAATCTACTTCTTGCTCCTCAGCTGTGAAAAATCCGTGCTGCTCCACTAACTTGCATTTGACCTGTTTTGACTTATACCACCTGTAGATCTCAATCTCAGTGCTGAATGTAAAATAAACTCATGTCTAGAGGCCAAATGCTCAGCCGGATTATAACAGCACATTCCCTTCTTTGAAGTGCATGCAGTGCATGTATCTATGACAGCTGTAGCTCTTGAATTGTTTGTTTGAGTTTTTGAGTAACATACCAGGTATAAAGAGTGATAAAATTGGCAAGAATATAGTTTATAAAGCTATGTATTTGACTGCATTCTAGTCTATGAATATTATGTTTTTGAGGTGCATATACATAAATATATGAACAAATTTCTATTTGACAGTCCATCAAAACATTTTTCAGTAGAATGGTCAATGTGGTGAAAGAAACATACAAATGTCAGGGTTTGCTTATGCCTAGAGTTTAGTTCCAGAATTCACTCTCCCATTTCTGCTGGGATTTTTTTCACAGCACTTAGAATTTGTAGTATGGAAGCAAAAGGTATACATTTTTTTCTTGTAATGCAGTCAATTTTTGTCTAGCTAGAGCCAAGTTTACTGCCATACTTTTAGCTTAGAAAGTCTGTTTTACTTATCAAAGCCAAAATGGTTAAGCTTGGCAGCCTAAAGTCAAGCACCAAAATCTTTATTTAGGCACTCATATAAATGGCCTACTTTACGCAGGCAATGAAGACCTGTATACTTAAAAAGAAGTCAGCACCCAGCACTTCTGAAAATCAAGTCACTGACTTAGCTGCACAGATATGCAATTACCCACATTTGAAGGAAATGCCTTCATTTGTATGACTTTGGTATAAAAGAGGCATGTTGTGCCTTATGAAGAACACTTTGAACACACCTTTTGAGAATTGTAATTCCTTCAGCAAATCTTCTCACAAAAGCAATAACCTTGTAATTAAATGAATCATTGATTCCTTTCATCTAGATTGAATACAATCCGACTAGTGAATTGACCAATAATGTGTTCAAAAGACCCCAGTGTTTTGACTCACTTTCTTCTCATTTCAACATTATATAAATCTCAGGCATTGTCTCCATGGTGGTTGTCCAGGACTGTTTGTGTGGCTGAACATATCAACTTCATTTGATTTGTACAACAATAATGTTAATTGAAGTGCTGAGATCCACATAAGTCATATCAATTACCAAATGACCTTCTGTCATTCTTACTTCCCATGCTACCAAAACTTCTAGTTAAAATCTTTAAAGGCAAGCAATGTTTGTTAGAAAAGTTGATCAGTCTAGGACTGTGATAAAGGATGCTGTTGCAAGGATCAGAGCTGCAATATACTTGCTGCTGCTGCTCTACTCATCACTAAGCCCCTGGTCCAGAAAGGCAAGACACAGCTCTCACTGGTCCTAGCACATTCCTAACCAATTTATTTGCAATATAGTTGTTTGCAAGAAATAAAAGTGGCTCAGCCAGACTTGCACTGATGGTATTCCAAAAGTGTTTTGTAACTTTTGTAAGGATTTCATAACTTAATTGTAGGCGCTGAACACCTGGGCTGCTGAAGTGAGTGAAGCAGGCAACAAGGACTCTGTCAAGAATAATACTGACTTTCCTTTCCACTTTGGACAGATAGTGGGCTTCAGAGCATAAGCAATGTGATCTTGGTTTTCAAAGATATGACACCTAAAAAGTGATCTGACTAAGATTTCTTTGTTCTTCTTCTAATCCTGTGAGCAAATATGCTAGCATGCAACATCCACGCTAATGTGTGGAGTATGAGGAACCCCATAAAAGAAGGTATCTACAATCTTCTTGGCCTAAGCCTACAGGAAAAATTATTCAGAATGTATTTTTTATATTCTGGAGTAGAGCTACAGGCTCCTTGGCAATGAAACATTAAGTTATGTGTATGTTTATGTATGATCCTATGTTACTGTGGTCTCTGAGAAGTCTCATCAGGAGCCAGATTACATGCTTTATTATACAGTTTTATTATACTATACTGCTTATACTGCATGCCAAACAAATAGGCTGTGCTTGTGCAAAGAATTTGTTTATAATACATTAATTATGACACCCTTTCAAATGTAAAATTTACTTGCAATCTCAATCATATAAACAGCACCAGTGTGAACTGTAAAATGAATTCAAAATCTATTTTCTTCCCCAAAGATGAAATGTCCATTTTTTTTTTTTTCTTACAGTGAATTGACTGCATTGTTATGACTTTTCCAAAAAGGGAAAACAATAATGTTTGGTTGTTGATTCCCTGGAGTATTGAAAAGGAATTATAGGATTTTGGTCTTACAAAGAAACTCTTTTGGATGTTTGGATGCTGTTCTTGAAGCATCTCAGTTTTCCTGTTAGCTGCATGGTAGTCCATTACATAAACATTTGAAAATTATGAAGCACAAAAGATAAAAAATTGCAAATAGCAGACTCAAGAAATGGCTAAAATGCAGAGTACGCCTGGACTGTTAAATACCTACCACAGCAAAGAAGAATGTACGGCTGACTTAATAGTGCATACACTATATGCCCCCAAAAAATTTACCTCACAGAAAATAAGATCCCCTCTGTTGTAACCCCATTTTCACTCAGTTGCCCTGAGTTGAGTATCTATGCACAGATGTAACTAAAAACATTTGTCTTATGCCATCATTATTGCACTGACTGTTAGTAAAGCCTTCTATTTTTATTGAAAGTGTTTGTTTCAAATGAAATTAATTTTATTAAGTCCTAATTTAATTGGCAGCCTCAGTTTGTAAGTAGTCCAAGACATGAAAACTGGTGATGTTAGAGGTCAGGGCTGATATTCACTGGCAGGGAATTATGGAAGGAGCTTTTTTTATGGCCAAAGCTATATAGTCTTATAATTCAGTTTTATGAATAAAGGTTATCAATTCCTACAATTTCGCAGAAATCCATTTCCCAAGAGTCAGGCAAAGATTTAGACACACACGCAAATAATGATAGAAATAAAAGAGAAAAATGGCCTATAGCTCTCTTTTAGCCTCCTCATTTTCCTGGAAATATGGAAGCATAACAAGTCTGGCATTCTCTATCCTAACCAAACAGAGGAAAGGGCAGTAAAATCTTAGGTCATTCAGACAAGGAAACAAAGGATACAGTATGGAAAATACCCAGGATCATACATTCGTTCATCTTCTGTCAGAGAAAGACTGGTATTTCTAATATCTGCAAGTACTTTGAACAGGAACTTTCATATATAATTAACTGTATTTCTAGCATTGCCATGAAATACTAATCAAATAGTTAGTATAGTACTTCTCAAGCAGTTAGAAGTGATAGCTTGTAAGTCCAGTCCACCAATGAATCAGGAAGTACCACCTTCCACTCATATTAGGAACTATTCATTACAAGGAATGGAAAGTTTCTTAATTAACTGAAATTAACATGGAGTAAAATCCTTGAGAGAACCTGGTACAAGTCACTCTGCATTGAGAAAAGTAACCTTTCTATGGCACTTGGTGTCTAAGCAAAGTCCAGTGAAACTTTGCACTGACTTAAATGGTATTATCTTCTTTTATCTGCTGCTAGACTTCAAAACTGTACTGACCTAACTGAGCTCAAAATTGGGTTCATAATTGCAAACTTGCCTCAGTTACATTAACTTTCCCTCTGTTGTACCCATTGAGTACATAAAAACCACATTAAAGATATATACAAACCTCTTTGGGGTGAATTACATCATTAATGCAATGAAGAAAATATGTAATGCAGAACCATATCACTTATTAAGCAACAACACACATTTGTTTACTTGTTAGACTGTACTACTAGATTCTCACATTTTCAAATGACTTCACAGTTTCACCCCAACCTCAGCAATTATTCATATAATAGAATGTTTGAAAACGTAGACGGCTCTATTCAGCTAAATGTCTCTATTCTTCAAGTCTCTCATGCATTTCCTGGCAAAATCATATTGGAATGGAAGAATAAAAACCATGTTTTATTGCCCTCATGACATAAGTGTTCTCAGTCAGAAAGTATAGGTACTTTTTAATGATATTATAACAATAAAATAAGACATATGTCACTTTTCCTGTTGTAATTGCTAATAAGGCATACCTTTGCCTATTGTTTGAGACACAATTTGCCTTTGGTATTGACAGTATTCACCTGGCATTAATGGAAAGATGTTAGCATAAAGAAATCTGGAAAGGTTGAGAAGCTGATAGCGTGGATAATTCTGCTAAAAAATAACTACCTGTCTATTGGAGAGGAATTTTTTTTGCTATGCTTTTAACAATTTAGCAGTACAATAGAGCTTTTTAGATAAATTGTAATACCTACACAGCAGGTTACATTAATAGACATTAATTTACAAATTCAAATTCATTCAATTGAGATAGAGATGTGCACACATACACAATGATATTCCAAGAAGCTAAATGTATTTATATTGCATTCATGTATGTAATTACAATACATACCAGCTAAGTTCTGCCGTCCATTTGCCTTTCTGGTAGCACTTGATGCCCTACACAAGCTGTGAAGTATTTAAATGGGAAAGTCTAACCTTATCCTATCTTCACTCACTCTACTCCCTTACTGAAGATGAAAAATCCACTGATACAACTTACCACAGCTAGGATGGAACTCTTCCTCAAAAGCTTACTATATTACCTGGAAGAAAGCTGAAGACAGTAAAATCCTTCCAAGGTCAAGGAAGGTAATGTCCAGTTGACAACTGTATCCACTGCTAACAGATATCACATAACCACTACTGATAGCCTTATCAGACTTGTAGGGATGTAACTTACGGAAGTCTGGCGCCCCTGGAAACTCTTCTCATGGCTGCAACTGTAAGAACAAGATTTTGGACAAAGAAACTGCCTCAACAAACTTCTTAAAATGCTGGTGAAAGACAAGATCACAGCCTAGAGAGGTGAGTGTTGAAATGTTGGTGGAGTATTTTGAATACAATATTGTTCATTTGGAAGGAAGAGGAAGGAAGAGCAGTTATCTCTAGAGAATGCATTGTCAATGAATGCAAAAAATTGTCTTGTTAAAATTACAAAGGTGGAGGCATCACTTCATCTCCCTTTTTCTTAATGGAATTGCCTCATAAAAAGACCTTTCCCTCACACGGTGTTTACTGAGCAATTGAGTAAATAACTCATGTACTTTTTAATCCACTTTTTAATCCAAAAATTTTAATTTTTCCCATAGAGCGCTGAGAACATTTTCCAAATTCAATGAATAACAAATTATGATAGCTTCAAGATAAGCAAGTGCAATTAGGTTATCGACATAGTATCAGAAAAACATCAAAAGGACAATTCACACACAGAGTAAGCTGTACAGTTCTTTGCAGTGACAACATATTTTGATTTAAAGATATAAAACAATAGTCCAATAGATTATTAGTTCCATCACTCTCTCCTCCTCTCCCTCTCTAGTCACATACACAGTCATCAAAGCATATATCTTAGAACATGGCAGTTGCCCTTGGAAAGTTCTGATTTAGAAATAATTTGTCTTTCAGGTAGCAAGAGCTAAAAAAATAATTTCTGTTTTTTACAATTGATTTTTTGCTCTTGAGAATGGTGCTGCAGTGCATAAAGAAATCTTTCATAAAACGTATATGAGACACTTATGAACTCCATTTGATGCTAAAAGACCTAGTAGTTATGGCTTAGAAGAGAGGTGCTGAATAGCTGTGGCATACCCCTTACATTTCAGCTCAGTCTGAAGGAAAGCAGACATAGATAACAAAATTCTTTCTTTTAGACCAAAAACTGTAGAAAATATCAGTTGTCAAGGTCAAACAAGCTATTTCTCCATTTGGTGCCAATATTCAAATCTTTACAAAATGAAGGTAAAGGAGGGTCCTACATTCCCTATGAAAACACAGAGGTATTGGCCTGATTTATTAGGCATTGATTGTAACTCTGTTTTTATTAAACTCAGGGTGATTTTTTATGTTTTCTAAACATATATTTCCATCCTGATTTCAATAATTTTCATCTGGGTTTTTTGGGGCAGTTCATTTTATGCTATAGCCCACTGTGGTATCTGGATGTCTTGTTAAATTCTATATTTCAGATACTATGCCTATGTATAAAAGAGGAAGCTTTGTATATTAACTACTTACAAAACAGAAAACAATGGACTGTGATCTTTTAAAGGCTCAAAACACATGAGAAAATACCTTTTAGATGTCTCTTAAAATAAGATACTGACTTCTTCAAGTATATGAGTTGACATACTATAGATAACATTAAAAACGCTTTGAAAGAATAGAACATGATAAGCTTTTGCTTAGTAAAAATAATTTTTAAACAGCTTTCAGGAATATATATGTCTACGACAACATATTGTAATATCATCTCACTTCACACTCGGCCAAACTACTTAGTTTGGTCACAGTATGGAAACACACACTTCATATTACAGCTTATGAGAATGAACATACAACTGAACAGTGCACAGTAATATAAGTGTATAGGTTAAATAAAAAAGCAGCAGCAGATCTCAGGGAGATCTCATCAGTGTGTATAGATACCTAAAGGATGTAAAGAAGGTGGAGCCAGGCTCCTTTCAGTGGTGCCCAATGATAGGACAAGAGGCAATGGGCACAAAGTAAAACAAGCGGCTCCATCTAAAATTTCTGGAGTCTCTTCTGAAATTATTATCAGTGACTTTAATCTGTTTATTAGTGTCAGTATCAGGTTCCAAACCTGTGAAGGCAGAGATATCAATTGCATATAGGAATGATGACAGTATCTTCAGTTCAGGGTAAAGTGCATTAATTACCAAGGCCTCCCACACATGGAAAAACATTTAACAAAAGCAGGAGATTAACTCATTCTCACACAGCCATTTATAATCCACCACTGACTGCATTTCAGGAGGAATTTCCATTAGTATAATAAACATGCTACAGGACCTGCTAATAGAAACGGTTCACAGTCTCCTTGCAACATTGTCATATTAAACACAAAAGGCAGGGAAGAGGTGCTGCAGAATGTTCCAGGATGTCTTAGAAATACATAGCAGCAAGTCATGGCAAAAATTCAGAGGTATCCAAGCCACAGGTACGCCCTGTCTGAAGAGACCTTATTGTGAACCCTTCAAATAGTTCATCAGAGTTCATACGTTGTTTCCCAACTCCTTCCTTTACCACATTTAGCCTGTGCATAAATATCCTCATTCACAGTATGGGCTCCCTCCCCTGGCTTCTTTACAGCTTGCTTTTCTATTATTCCTATGTAAGAACATAGACTAGGTTGTTTTGACTGTGAAGGTATGAGTCTATATTTTTAGCTTCCTTCTTCCAATGCCTGAATGTCTGCACAGGGATTTCTGAGGGTTTATTTTATTAGTCTTGCATGTTATTTATATAATTCTATGGGTCTCCCCATGGTTTTCATACACTACAGTTTAAAATATTCTGAAAAAATTGATGAACAGCTGGGGAAAAGTTTGTAATTTTCTGTCCGGTCTTTCTGTTTGATTGTTGTCTGCTTTTCTTTCCTGGCAAATGAAGTGGCTAATTCTTTGCAGCCTGTGCTCCAGAAGCAGTTCTTGAGAAAGAGCCCTGTGTCATATCCAGGAAGCCCTAATAAATCAGCATCTGAAAACCACAGCATGCAGAAATGTAGCATGCATGGACCTTTATAGAACTGCATGAAAAAGAATAATTTAGCTGCCAATTCCCCAAGTCTAAACTTGTTGAAGTACTCTTGACTGGTACTCTTTTTGACTGTTAAGATCTTCACAAATTTTCCTTCATTTCATTATTGTAAAATCACTTAAGGAAACAGCATGAGTACCTTGGATATCTCTTGCCATCACCAATATCAAACAACTGAGTCTCCTCAAAGAGGTTCCTCAGATGACAGCAGCAGTATTAGAAGAAATTGAACATGCTGCCACAAAATCTTCCCTATGCTGTTTAAACTTTGTGCTGTCGCAAGCCCCGTCCGCAGGTTATTGGCAAGAGTTTGGGTTTTCATACAAGGTGATGAGAGAAGTTAATATTTATAGTGTGAATATAGCCATTGACCATAACTGAATTCCAAGAAAAGAGAAACAGCCTACATAACTCATTGGAAGATGTATGTTAAGACACAGCAAAAGCTAATGAAGCCACAAAAAACCCGAGTGAAAAATTCAGATTTCATATACTTTAATAGCTACTAAAGAGTTTAGGACCAGATGACATGATTAAGTCATTTGCTTAAACTACTCTTATGTCTCATGATTTTATATTTTGCTTAGAAACCACATACTAAGATGAGATTTTTTTTTTAAACTTATCTGCAAGAAAAAGATCCAAAGCTGAACTGGAGTCAGTACGTGAAGAATTCATTATTGGATTTTTTTCACCTGCTGATTAGTCATCTTCACTGTAAAAATGTTGTGACTTAATTCCACTGGGAACTTGCTCGGCTTTAAATACTACCCATATACTTATTTTTAATCCTTTCTCTAGTAGATAAAAAAGAATTAAGGAGTCAGCAGTGCTTTGCCTCATGGATATTTGAATGTTGAAGTCCCACAATCAAGTTTCTTCAGTCTTGTTCACTGCAATGAGAGACTAAGCCTGCCTCAAAGTGATTGGGCAGTCCTTTTGGTTTATGGAACATTTGAACCATGGTTGTTAGACACAAGTAGGTGCTGATATTACAGTTTTATTTCACATGGGTAGGCAATTAACATGAGAGTTGAACACAGTAATGATAAATAGATGACCCATGGGCTGAAGAGAAGAAGGAAGAAAATAAAAAGGATAATTAAATCTCAATGGGTGAATAGCAACAGATGTAAAGAAGGAAGGAGAATTAGAAACATGTTGCATTACTCAGAACTTATATAAAATTTCTAATTTCTTTACTTCACTTTGAGAAAGGCAATTTGACTTGGGGAGAAAAGAAAAAAAAAATCCTTTTTAAAATTGTACCTTGTTTCCTTGTTATACTAGAATTCCCTTCAAGGCAGCACATGTTCTGGATTAGAAACTACTCATTGATTCAAGACAGTGTTACAAGGAATGGAATGTAGGCACCTCATTAATAGCAATTACTAGTTTCTGAAGCTCTATCCAGGCTCCCTATTTATTATTAGTTAATAAGTTGGATGCTTTTTCCAGCCTTCCTCAGCTATTGCTGACAGAAACAAGAGAAACACTCTTCAAATGCCACTGTCCTCTGAATGAGATATGCTTTACTTCCCATGGTTATGCACCTGAGCAGCATCAAAAACACCATCAGCTCTGGCAATACAAAAAGTGCATGGAAGCATAAGACTTCTCCTCCTCTGCGCAGGTTTCGAAATCTAATCTGATTTGCATGCACATCTAGATTACAAGTAAAACACGTTGTGGGGCATAGGTCTAGCTGCAGCTGATTTCTGTGTCTTTTATGGCAACAAACCTCCAGTAATACCTCAATTCTGAGTTCAAAAGATTATTCAAAAGATTACTTTACTGGAGGATACTAAAAAAGTTCTGTACAACAGTAGATTCATTCTGTCTTTTAAAAGGGTAGCTGCTTATACAGTTACAGACCATTACCCTCATAATTTCCCACACTTTTTCCACATATGGTTGAATACCAAATGATACACCTTAACCCTGAAGATTTGGGGTTAGTAGAAAATGTGTCTCAGATTGAATATTTAGTTCATGTAAGCAGAATAATAAGACAAGGAAAGTAAAGAAAAAATAAGTCAGCATTGCAAGGCAAAGGAATGAGGCTATTTTTGCATTGAGTAAGCCAAAGATAAACATTTCTGAAATGCAAGAGAAGCAAAAGCCTGAGGGCCCACTGAGATTCAGCAAATTGCATGCATTTAAAAATATTCTCTCTTGGTGCAATAATGAGTTTACTAACATATATAAAATCAGGTGGGTCATCTGGAGGCATTTATTTTCCAAACAGTATAAATGAAGTCCGCATATAAAAAAGCAACTATTCTATGGATGCTGTCTGCATCGATTTGCATTTCTTTTGAGGGCACACAAAACCTTGAAGGTGATTCTTTTATTTTTCAATGCTACAAGTTGCAAACCACTTAGAGAAAATGAAGTGCCTGAGTCCCACTCAATAGCAAGTGGAAGACTAATTCTTTAGCCTCTCTGTAACAACCAGTCTTAAAATCTTGATGTTTGAAGAAAATATTATCCTCTGAAGGCTGTTACTGTCATCTCTTCAAGTCATTATTGATTGTATTTATTTCTATCCTGAAAGTACCCTCAAGTGGAAATTTGATAGACTTGTTGAAACACAAATTTTGCAGCTGCTTCCTGGGTAGCTCACATTTTATATTTATTTGCATTAAAATGGTGTAAATATTGCATAAAACTTATCTACCATAATGTCATATCTAATGTTTTAGAAGTTTGGTTAAATTCTACATCAGGAATATCTGTTCAACATTAACCTAAAGTGAGTCCTGGTTAAATGGTGAGGAACTTGGCCCTTCCTCCTTACATTCCATAATCTACAGCACTAAGGTTGTCTTAGAGAACACTTCATTAAAATAGATCTCATCTTTTGCCACTATCTTGTCATTTACCTCATGGGGGGAGAAAAGTGCTGCCAAATATCTTACTGAGCTTTAATACATTTTCTCACTGATATGGCTTAATTTAACATATCCCTTGGTTCTTTTTCTTAACACCATCTTGTAAATTATCCTTCCTGAGGATTTTTTTTTCCTGTACCATTTTGATGCATAGTGTGAAGCCATCCATCACAAGCTGGAAGCAATGCATCCACTAATGTAAAGCCTACTACTTCCAGCTCAGTGAGCACACCATACATCTTCTTGAGTGTCCCCACAGCACTTCCACCCTTGGCTGTTTCCACCGGATCTGGCTCTTCCCTGGCTGGAGCAGCTCTCTGAGGTACCCCAAGACCAGCTTGGGGAGCAGCCCCAGTGCATGGCAGGGCTTCCTGTCTTTCCTTCCTTTGTCTGCTGCAGGCGAACTATGTTTCCATTTCTAGATAATTTCCATTTTTTCTCACCTGCTCACATTATTTATCAACTTTATCTTTTATTAGAAGTTACACCTGTCTTTGTAACTATCTCCCTTCTACTGTATTAGCTACCCAGAAAAGAGCATTAAAAAAGTCTAAATATTCTATAAAGCACCCAAATATTCCCACACACCACAGCTACATATTTTGTAAATATTTTTACTTTATCAAATAACAATTATGTTCCTATCTTTTATGTTTCCATGCAATCCTCTCCAGCGCTGGTTTCAAAAAGTGGCCTTCCATTAATTGGGAACTCATTTAATGGCAGGTGCAACTGATGGCATAAAGACATTAATCTATCTGACTATACTCACAGGAGTCATTTAGTCTGAATGCTCCCCACTAATCACAAAATCAATAATCACCTTATTTTGACAAGTTCCTCTGTATGTGGAAGCTCTTTAATAACTTCCTCCATTTCATGTGTCATTTCTCTATGACTATTTAGAGTTTGTCCAAACGGAGTCTTTCCAAGATGAGCACAGATTTTATCTGTTCTTCAATGGCTACACTATCACAAGTTTTTTGCATCATTACAGTGGGCCATAATAGTTTTTCCTTTTTTCTGCCAAGAATCTCAGAACCTGTTCAAATGTACTGAAAAGTCCACATCATATGTCAAATGATGACTCAGTGGGGTTATTTGGAAAGACATTTTGGAGAGGAGCAACTCCTCGGAGTTCCATTTTAGTAACACTTGTAGTGTCCGTGTCACGCACACTGTCCTCCCCTCCTACTCTTTGTCTCAGGGGATGTTAACTGAAATGTTAATACAGCGATGGCCTGACTGGCCTCAAAAGTAGACTTCTGAATTCACAATGTTTGAGAGCATCCAAAATTAGGCAAGAGGAGTTCACCCATCCTAAATAAGTGGCAGCAGAATCAGTGTTACTTTTGAATGAGAAAGTCAGCTACCTTTCAACTTAAACTGAATTTGAAAACTACTTTCTCACTCTTTTCACAACCATAATTTTTCATGTCATCTCTTTATTATCCGACACTCTGAGTGGCTTTTTCTCTATTTTTTCAGTTACTGCTCAGTAACTGTAATCTTTGAAATGAAGTAGAACCTTTCAGTATCGCTGTATTAGGGAAATTATAATAGCCTATTGGCTGCAGTTTAGTCAATGATCCATTCGTTATTCTGTCTTAAAGTCTTCTGGAGTTTGTAAAATAATGTAATTAATTATCTTAAAAGTCAATAGAAGCACAAATGAGAGACTGCAATGAACAAAACCAGTTAAGATAATTAATGTGGTTGTGGAAACAGGGTATCAAGCTGCTCATCCCATCCTTTCCTAACCACTTTTCCTAGGCTAATAGTCTGTACAAATAACCAGATATGATCCCACAGTAAAGTATGTGTTCCTCCAGAGATCCTTAGCTTTAAATGTGGCACAAGCACACATTTTGCATTGAGACGAAACAGGGTAATAGCTGTCTAAAGTGCCAGTGCTAACATTTAAAAGGTGAGACATGATTCCTCATATACTTGGTAGGCAAAGTAATTTTGTTGCATATTTCACTTTAAATGTCAGGCACCCTGATCAGGAGATGATAGAAGAGGCAGACTAGGCATGAAAGTTTACGTTTTAATTGCATCATCCACTCCCGTAGCACAGTTCTGTTACTTCCCATGCCATATTCTGATCCTGATTTTTTAGTTCAGTATAATTCTTTCTCTGAGAGTACAAGAACAAACACAAGAGAGTTAAAAATCAAACTAACAAAAAAGTAAAGGAGAAAAGAATCAAGACACAAATCTTCATTTTCCCCTCAGAATTTGATTTGAGAGGACTTCCAGCATCAACATCCCTCATGAGCCAATGAGAAGTAAGTTTGGATAAAACTATTTGAACTAGTAGGTTTACGTGTGAAGTGGATGCCTTGTTCATTTAGTAGTCTCTGGTAGGTGTAGACTGGCAGAGAAAAATATGTACAACTGACCTTTCACCTCAGCACAGGAAGACCATCACTCCGGCAGCCACGCCTTTCTGTACCTCCCACAGTCATCTGGCTGATAATAACTAAAACACTAGTCTGATTCAGACTAAAACATTCACTTGGCTTTCAGACAAAAATGGGGAAGGCAGACTGTTCAAACACAGCATGGTCCTAAGAATTCCCCATTGAGGCAGACACTGAATCTTCTTTTCATGTTCTTGCCTTTTTAAAAAGCAACATGCAAACAGCAGTCCTGTCTCATTCCAAAATCTCAGGACTGCATTAGTTCATCCTAAAATAGCTATAACTAATACTCATTTCACTTAAATTGTGAGATTTCCTTTGTACTTGAAAATATGTCTTTTAGCCATCAAAGCTTTTTAAAAAGCTACTCACCAAATTTCCTGTCTTCCTTTTTCACACAGAACTAAATTATTTCTTTCTCCCTCATCCATCCTGGGCAAAGCAAAGACAATGAATTTTTAGTGTATTTTTACTCATGTAGGCTATTCCAGCAACAGTTCAGAATATTTATCTCTGGGTTAACAACATCTTCAGAATAACTTGGATCAATCTTTCAAATTTCATTTTTCCCAAGGGAAGAAGGTCTGTATCTTTCAAGGTAGTTATATAAATATGAAGTTATAAAATTATTGTTTTAAGTGTGTTTCATTGCTGTTTCTAAACTAGCCAAGAATAATGTTTTGATTTCAGGTATTTATCTTCAATAGCAGCGCTATGTTTGGTACAATAACTATCCATCAAGACAACAAGCCAGCATGTATAAATACTTATTCTGACCACATATGAAACCTTTTTCATCTACTGGTCACAAACTTGAGAGATCTTGTTCACCTGTGTGCCTAAGAAAGCCATGTCCTACTCAGCTATAAAGGTTTTTTATGTATCATCTAAAGAGCATTAGCCCATGGACCCAAGTTTCAGGAATGTTTGTAACAGCCTTTTTAATATCCTATAGTGCATTTTAAGAGAATGTAAGTACTTTTAAATGCTGTTGTGTTTTTCCATGTCTTTATATTTCCCTCCTTTCTAATGGCAAACTTTGTTGGACCGTTTGCTCTTTCCCAGAATACATTTTTTACTACTTTAAAGGCAACAAACCAGCACTGATATTTTGGGCCATGTATCTGCCACATGCTTTCAGACTGTTTCCACCCTGCTTAACAAGACTCTTCTGTTCAATATCACCAAATGGAGGTTAAGCTCCACCAAAGTACAAAAAAAAAAAAAAAAAAAAAAAAGTGGAGTCAGGTATTCTGGCTAGCTTATCTTTAGTTTTACTTGGTTTTTAACTTTATTCTTTTCTCCCCATTTGATATTGTAAGCATTAATTTAGTTGCATCACTATTCTAGAAATTAGTACCTACTAGAAGATTTCTTCCTACAGCAAAGGAATGGCATCCCCAGGTAAAAGTCTAGCACCTCAGGAATGCCAGCAGTGTTTAGCCTTCCCCAGAGACTATGAAGAAAGGTAAGAGTTGTGGTGCAATCTTCTGTCCCGTGGAAAAATGGCTAGAAAGCATTAACTCATGTGGCACATCACCTAACACTCACATTATAAATGTAATCAAGATTTTGTTTTCTCTACTGTTGAAAAAACATATCCTACAAGGTCTGAATAGGACTTCTGCCTATTCGCAGTAGGGGATAGCACCAGTGCGAAAGCAGGTGATGAAGTGGACAGCAACTGAAAACACAGCAACTTGAAACATCCTCTCATATTGATATGCATTATTTTCAATACATCTGAATTCTTTTTGATCTTGTATAATAGGATTCCCTTGTATAATGGAATTCTTGTAGAGGAAACACACAAATTATCTTCTTAATTTACCAGTTTCATGTCCTTTCATTTTTATTCTCTTGCTTGATTATAATCCCAACATTTATAACCTATTCTTGCACATACTTATTACCCTATGTCTCAGTTGATTTATCTCTTTTATCTTCTGTATTTATATCAATTATCTTTCCACAACACTTTCCAGGAGAAATAACCAGACTTGACCACAGTATTCAAAATTAACTTGTTTCTGAAACATGCAGAATGACATCAGAGTATCTTTAGGGTTTTTTCCTACCCTGTTCATGCTACATACAGTCTGTTGTTTTTCCTATTTTCAGTGTTGTACTCCTGAAAGAGGCTTTTACTGAGCCTTTAGGCAAAGGTTAGTAGAATATCAAAGATTTCTCTTAGCTCACAATACAAAATCTGCAATTCTGATTACCTAAAGCTCTTTATTCACTTAAAACAAAAACTTCCTTGCTTGTTTAGCACTCATTTTCTGAAACTGTTCACAGACCTTAATTCATTAAAATTTAGTCCTTCATTTTTTGTGTTCCATGAGGATCTTCAAGTTCTATCTTCTCTTTGTAACAAAGATTTCAATTTTTTCATCTGCGTTTTCTCTCTGACAACCTAAATTTAACTCTCTTAACTCTGTATTTATTAAGTCTTAATCTTAGTTTAGAGTCTCCTCAGCATTTTCTCAGAGGTACATTTAAAAAACATGTAAGATCCAGTACTTCCATATGAAAAACAAAAAAAGGATCACTGCATATTGCCTTACTGATACTTTTCCTGATTATTAAAATAGGGAGAGTGCGTCTTTACCTAAAAGCTCCTCTGCCAGAATACTTTCACAGGCACTTGAAGAATAGATCAGTCTCCTTAGCTTTTTATGAAGAAATCAGTTGAGAAAAAATTCCTTAGACACTTCAGCAACAAATGCTATCAAAATATGGGTAAACTAAGATAGAGGTCCACTATGTTCAGTGCCTGTAAATCTAGCTCCATAAATAATATTGTCCCTGCTTCTCATCAGTACAAAACGATTTTGGCTTCTTAAACCTGTATTCAATCTGTCTGATTTTAGCCACTTGAAAAATTTCAGTCTGGAAACTATCACAGAGTAGAAAATGGGATAGTACCAGAGGGACAGTCCAGACACTAAGGAGGCTGAATTGCCTTCAGACATGTCTATCAATCTTCTTCAATTACAGAGGTGCTTAAAGTAACTCAGCTCTTAGCTCAGGCATTGCAATTAAATGTCTGATGTTAATTCTATTTAATGTGTCTCCAAATCTGATTTAAATCTGTGAAAAGGCAAAAGGATCTTTCTATTGCTTTAACTGACTGTCAATCATCTCTCTGTCAATACTTCTCACTTTGCCTGGGGCAGGGGAAGGGACGCATAGCCTTCTCTCTACTCCATTTTTAAATGATTGTGTCAAATTGATAAATACTTTTGATATTTCCCTTCACTTCTATTGCAAGAACTGTAAAGATTTGCTACAGTACTTCAGTTCTTTTTGAAGTAAAAGTTCTATGCTAAACTCTGTCCAGATTCTGTGCACTGGCACCTGAGAAACCATATCAGCACATTCAGCCAGTATCATTTCTTTTCAATGTATGGTGTACACTATTCCCATAAAGGACTCATCTAGCCCTTTTCCACTTTTGTCCCGGCAACTCCACTCCAAATGCAACATGGAATGCTAGAAACTTTCAAAGGTGGGGGCAGAAGCATCCCCAGGTTATTTTTCTTAAAATATTTTTCCAGAAATAACTAATATAGAATATGAAAATGCAATGATATTATTTTGCAGTAGAGATGTTATTTCTTCTAAGGTCCAAAATAAATCACCAAAAGCTTTCAAAGCTGACATTTAATCCATGAATTCAAATAATTTCTAAGATGGATGATCCATCAGAAAGACACTTTCAATTCCTCATGCCCTTGTAAGATTTTAAAGTATAGCTAGCAGAAAATGCATTTACACAGCATGCTTTTCATAGCAAGGCTATAACTTATTGATAAAGCTTTTTTAAAAAAAATTCTATGGCTGGTTATGTCCTTTTTAATTTGTTTACCTATAAATAATAAAGGGAGGCTGAGCCAAGTCTTATCACTTACATAAACCTGTTGGATAACACTTTTTCTAAAGAAAGAAATAACTGTAACTCTGCAAAATAATGGGTATAGTTCAAATGGCAGTAGATTTTATCACAAATACAATGCTTGATGTTTTTACAACCAAATTAAAGTAAAAAAATATTAACCCAGCTCTCCCTCTCCTTACTTTGATAGAAGACTTCCTGTGTGTGCTCTTGGTGTTCTCCAGAAGTGTTATCTTGAGTCTATGGCATGGATAACCTGCCTTTCAAATAGTTTGAGATCAATCTAGAAAAGAAGGATAGAGAATATCCGATAATCTGTGGCATTGTAATACAGATTAAATTAAAATCTTATTCCCCTACAGTTCTTTCCTTAATGCCAGCATCTTTCTATGCATAACATCAGCTAAATCAGACACAGGAAGTATTTGTTTTACCTTCAGTCTTTCTAGGTACTCATGTAATTTATTGTTGCCTTATTTTTCCCATTGAAGAAGCACACTCACTTATGCATTTCTATTCACTAATGTGAAATCTTGTATATAAGACTATAAATTAAATTAAAGAAATAAGAGTTTGCTACATTAACAGTATAATGGATACAAATAAGAAATATAGGAGATTAAGAGGTTCTCCTAAATTGACTCATCAAAGCCTTATGTTTAGCTACATCCTCTCTTCCCTAATGTCAACTGATCATCAGACAGCAAAAATGTTTTTCTTTTGAAAGACTCCCATAAAGCAGATATTCCTTTATATCGAATATATCTAAAGAATGGGATTCAATCTCCAGATATCTGAGATTTTTGGGCTGAGAGCAGCTAAATTTATATAGACCTGTACAGGAGAAAAGTTAGAGTACTTTTTAGGACTTAGTGTAAAGCCCTTCAGATGCACAATCAGAGCCTTCAGAATCTTATTTATTGAAAAAAAATTCTTCCCTGAAGCATCAGGGAATTACAAATTTTGTAATACATTATTTTTAGCCAAAGGAAGAAAAAAAATTACAGATTTTAACTAACAATTTTAAATTATATTTCCATCTCAAATCAAAGAATGCAATCTGGATTCAGATGAATAATCTCTCTTCCCTGATCAGGGTCCAAGATGACATACATTAAACATGCACTTCACCTCATTCTCATTAGAGCATGTGTTCTACTGATCCTCTTTAGCAGTCCAGACAAAACAAGATGCTGCTACTGGAATTCAGTTTTAATAGTGGATATTTTTTTCCTTGAGCTATACCTGTCTCTTAAAACAGGTTTGATCAAAAAAGAGAAAAATGCTGTTATCAAAACAGAGAAGCCAAAATCTATGTTGCTAGATTATGGATGCTAAACTAAAGTACCAAATATGCTATATGGACCTTGAATCAGTCATAAAATCCAGAAAGAGTATCAACTCCTTCTTCTATGTCATCATCCAGTGTCAACAGAATTCAGGATGAAATACCACACTTGCAGTTATGAATATTCAGATTTTTAGTTATATGCATGCAGTCCCCAGTGGTTTGTTTGCTTTTTAATGGTTCCAAATTTGTGAAGAATAATATGAAAACTCTGTAATGAAAACACTGAAATGTGTTACTGGGATAAACAAATGTATTTTCTAGAGACTGTAAAAAACTAATATTCAAATATAATAATTGAACATTGTTTATGGTAATTATTTGCTAATGCCTCTTCTCAGCTGAATTAGTTTAGAATATCATTTTGATCTTAGTTTAGCCTTTTTGCCATTCCAAGACAGTACTGTAACTTACATCAGAGAATAATTGCTCTTCCTGAAATAATGGGAATTTTTACACAGGCCTTGGAACATTGGGTTTTAGCTTTGGTACTCTGGATCAATCAAAAAGTAAAAAGTGTTGTCTCCAGAGGAGATTCATTTGGCATGATGGATGTGTAAATCTTACAAATTATATAATTGGCCTGGAAATATTTTCTCTGCTTTACTTTCAGTAAGTATAGAAAAACTCTTGATCAATCAAAAAAAAAGGACAAACAGCAAGTGCATATGTATGCAAATATATACATACATATATGTATATATGTGTATATATATATGTATGTATACATATATGTATGTGTATATATATATGTATGTATATGTATATGTATGTGTATATATATGCATGTATGTGTGTGTGTGTATATATATATATAAATAAAAATTTGTGTTTGAGACATCTGCAGTAGTCACACCAGTCTGCTGGAAAACTACAAGTCTGAAAGCAAGTCTCTTTTTTTACTTCTCTCTTTTTTCCAGTTAAAAGCTTTCCATCATTCCCTTAGAATGAATTTTCCTGCTTTTATGTGATATCACAAGCTTTTAAAACAATTTATTCATTACCAGTTCCAGATGTAGGCCCTCAGAGGTGCCAAATTGGATGTTTTTCCTATTCTTTCCACTTGCTTCCCCCTCCCATTTCCTCCTGATAATTTTCTCTCCATTTGCTTTTTCCTTCATTTTCCTTTTATTTTTTCCCCTGAAATAATCAATGATTCTTCTGAGGATTAAGGTCTTTGTCATGTATTTGATTAATATAAGTGGAAGTAAATGATTTTAAATAAGCAGTTAAATTTTTTTTTCAAACACAATCAAATTGAATAGAAATTCAGATTTCGGTTCACTTTGAGAAATACATTTCCAAAAAGGAATAAAACCCAAAATCTTTGCAAAGAAGAATCCTTTTAAAATGTGTATTTATAGGTCAGGGCCTGAGACTATCAAATTATACATTAGTCATCTTTCAAAAGAAAATAAATCCAACCACTTTTGAGTGGACAATGCACCAGTATCGCATTGACATGATGGGCCTTGGTCCTTGGAAAACTTTATTATTAGCCTTTTCTACTGGGAAGAATTCATCCATTCCCATAAAGTTTTAAAAAACATAAATTATATTTGACAGAGAATCTTAAATAGAGGGGATGGAGCAGTAGGTGGGTAGAAATTCCATCTCAGACTTGCCAAATAAATCTAAGGTTTGATCCAACAGTGTCTGGAGTTGATACATCAGCCAGGCTGATATATCATGTAAGTAGACTGCAAACATTACAATCTAGGTTGCCAAGCTTCCCACTGACAAAAAAGAAAACTACCATAGCAAGGTTTAAAAATCAGAAAGTAAGGCAAATAGTTTAAATCAACGGAAATCAGATAAGTTTTATGACCTGGATTTGCACTATGATGTTGCTTGAATCAACAGTTCTGAGTCTCATACATATCTGCTGTTTAGAGTCATTGTTAGTAGATACCTTTTTCAATGCTTTTACGAGGCCCTGCAAAGTAAGAACCTGTTCTGTCAATATTTCTCCAAGAGAAAAGAACCAAACTTGTATGACATTACTCTTTCTTATGTCTTCTTTCAAAACCTATGGGATCGGTGGGAAGAAACACATAGCCTCTGAGTACAGCACATGCATAATCAAAGACTGAGAAGTAGAAGAGGTTAAGTGGGGGATTTTAGATTCCTTTTTTGTTCTGCTTCATCTTTTGCTGTTTTACTTTTAAATATTTGAGCTGGTTTTGTTGTTTTGTGGGGGGTTTGGTTTTTTTCATGTAAAACCAGTTTTTATTAAGTGCCAAAGCAGCATTCTGGAAAGCACTTTCTTTAATAGACTTCCTAAATCAGAGTGTCTGTACAGCCTTTAATTTATAAGTGATTCTGAAATGGGCATTCATTCACAAGGAGTCCTCAGGATTGTTGCCAACATGCTCTGAGAGGGGGCAGTGACTGTCAGCAAGCGGAACCTGTTTCTGATCTGAAACTGTACCAGATCTGAGGAACAATTAACAAAATTGGCAAAACCTAAACTGATCTTAATCTAGATTTGAACAAAACCGTGTAGGCTGTAGGACAAAGTAAAAAAGAAATAATAAAAAAATACATAACCATGATAAAATGTAAGAATCGTAAAGAGCTGAAAAACATTTTTCTTTCCTGTAATAAATCAGCGATAAAGAGATGCTTCAGCCAGAACACAATGAGGAAGAGAGGGAATTTGGGAGCAGGGTGTTATCAGAAGTCACTTCCACTGAAATGAACAATTGTGCTTTTGTAATACAGCAGCCAGTTACTGGAAAACAGAAATGCAAAGCTATAATTTCTCAAACAATAACATGTAGGCTGCATGGCTTGATATGAAAGGTTTTCTGCTGGAAATATTACTGATATTGCTAGATTCATCTTCCTGTAGTAACGGATGGATTTTTAGTGGAAGTGGGTCAATACATCTTTTGGTATGGCCATTGCTAATCCAAACACATTATTCTTCTTTTCAGTGCAGTGCTTTGGAGCATCGCTGCTGAAAAGCCTCTTGCAGTGACTAGTTATTCATTGAATATTTCCACATCTAGTGCAATAAAAAGTCACTAATCTAATATGAAGGTTTAGCTTACAAGAATATTTCCCATAAGGAGCAGTTACAATTGCAACCACTGCTGGTGAAATGTCTGAACTACGTGGCAACTGAAATTCACAAAAGAGAGGAACAATTTATTCAAGCATATAGAAAACCTTTCTGACTGCAAAATGATAAATGTTAGAAGGAGAAGGATTTGATGGGACTTTTATACCTTAGTTCTGCTTTCATGCCACCTAATTTAAAAAAAAAAAAATTATGCCTGCAGCAACTATTTTGAAAATTTACTAGAGACATGTCTGAAGGGAGTAAGGAGAGAAAATATTGCAAAAGCATGGCTAACGCTATAGTTGAAGTTTTTCCAGAGTATTCTATTCTTGTTATACCAAGAATATTCTATTGAAGAATATACATATTTTGGTCACAATGTCCAAAATCTAGAGTGAATCACAGTTCTCTTACATAATATTCTTAGGAGACAGGGAAGAGCTAAAACAAATTAAATCTGTTAGCACTAAAAGTGAGACAGTTTCCCAACCTCCTGTCTAATTCATATCCCAGATTTCAGTACATGTAGACCATACTACTGAAATTAGCCTATGGGCCTGCATCTGATTTCCAAAGGTTCTGAATTTCCATGGGTAGCTGAAAGTTCCAGGTATCATACCATGAAAGAATTTTAGAATATATTATTCAGCCTTCCTCCAAAAGTTACCTTATGCCTTTTAAATGTCACTATTCCTTTGGTGCTCCTTAACAATGCAGGGATATTATTTCACATTCTGTCCCTTTTAATTTTTTTATTTTTAACTCACTAGAGAGCTGGAGTACACTTTTCCCATTTTGCCACAACTTTCTGGACATTAAAGTAGGTGCAGATCACAGGAGTTTAGTCCACCATTTCCCATCCCTGACAGTGCCAGGAAAAGCAGTCATCCCACAAAGGCAGCAAAGTCCCATCATTTCATTGTGAGCTAATAACCACGGGCTGTTCTATGTGTGTCCCAGGGCAAAGGATCAAAAATAATTCCAACCTCCTCAGGTCCCTCTAAAGTCACACTCACTGTCTGTTCAAAAAGTTCAACAGGTTCTTTTGGAGACACCAGTATCACCAAAAGTTCACACAGAATCACCAATGACTAGGTGATACTCAAAGTGGTCATCTAAGAATACTGTTTTCAGCTCCTTCAATATCTGTCTTGACTGGAAAGACTTAAATTGCCATACAGGGACGTATCAGAACGGAAGTGTCCTACTACCACTGTTACAGCCACCAGAGAATACACATACAGATGGCACTTTCCTGGGTCAAAAAGCATTGCCTCCAAATAAAAAAGAAAAATCTGAAGTTTACATCATCTAGAAAGAAACAGAAATTCGATCCAGGAGTTAAAAGCAGTTGTTTGAGTACATAACATCGTTATACTCATCACGTGCAAAACCAGTGGAATCCATATCAAGAGCGTGTGTTTCAGGTTTTCAAAGACTGATTTTAAGAAAGAAATGGAACAAATATAAGGTGGATCTTCTGTGAAAAATAATTTAAAATAAATAATACTTATAAAAAAGAAGGAAACTGTGATTTGGAACATTTCCCTAGAGGCCCCAAAATTTCCAAACCTATGATCAAGACAAGAGGAGACATTAATTAATAACCCAGATGAAGCACAGGAAAACAAACAAATCTCTCGGAAAATGTCATTTAGAAAATGGAATTATAACAGCATTGAATATAAATTAGCCACTGGAAAGCAAACCACTAATGAGGAAAGTTGAAAGTCATAAGAAGAGTCTGTGACCACTACAATTAATGCCAAAGGAATACACTAATAATGGTTGGTATCTTAATTGTATTGGGATATTGTTCAATAAGCAAGGGGCAAGTGTTAATAACACAGATATTTTCCATAAATATTTCTGCTATGTACTTTGCTTGCAAAAAGTAAATTATGTGGTTATAATGAACCCATTCTGTTAGTACTGAGAGAAGATATTACAGTAGAAGCTATTTTAAATTAATTTAATTCAAAAACAGTTCTAACTCAGCACATCCAGATAACTCTAAACTAATAGCTGCAGGACAACTGGTATAGGAGAAGATCAAGCTGTTGTGGACTTTCAATGAGACAAAAGACTGATCTACAATTCTTAATGGCAATTTTCAGAGGAGCAAGCTAAGAAACTAATCTTCTGCCAAGACAGAAAGGGTAAGTGGGGCAATACCTGAAGTAATTACAAACTTTGTGATCCTATGTTGATCCCAATGAAAATAATGGAAAAGTTGATGGGGACTCAATTAAAGGACAGCAATACATTGAAGTACTAATCTAAATGCTCTTATATATAATAGATCTCAATATAGTTCAATATTTTTATGAGATTACATTTCTGATTGATAAAGGTTAATAGTGTTATACAGTACACTTAGATCCTTGTAAGGCACAACTAACTGCACACTGTACAATATTCTAATTAATAAACAAGGACACAAAATCAGCATTGCATATATTAAAAGAATTAAAACTGGTCAAGGATAGGTCTTGTTGATCTCGCTGGAAAGCACCAGGCTGTGGCTGTATTTCCAAGGGCATTGTCACAGAGTTGTTGGTGCCTAGTTATTTAATATTTTTTATAAATCATTTGTTGAAAAGGAATCAAACTGAAACAAAGATCAAGGGACTAGTAAATACTGAATTGATTGACAGAACAACAAAGATCATGTCATAAATCATAAACAAGATTCAGGATGGTGTGAGAAAATCAAACATTTTGGACCATCCCAGGTACGCCATATTTGCTTGAGTAAATTACTGCTGCATTTCAGACCATATTTTGGACCAGCCATAAGATTAGTTTTAACTCCACATACAAGTGATATTTGAGCTTTCAGAGGAATTTGTAACAATTTATAATTTATAAAAATGCGAATTAAAACCAACGAGGGGAAATTATATTTGAAGTCATCAGACACCTAGAAAGGCACCTGAGTAGCAGCCTACTTTACCTGGAAAATCCGAAAACACACATAAAGACCATTGACTTGAGAATTTCCAGAAAATAAAAATGATGTAGGAATTAAAAAGCAAATTTTACAGGCTTAAATGCCCCCAAATCATAACCATATGCTAAGAAAATGAGAGCTCAAATAGCTCAGAGGAAAAACTTCCACAACATTTCAGATCTTAGGGATTCATCGTCACTGGTGAATGTTAATAGAACCAGAAGAGACAAGTCAGACACATCTTGCTGATGAAGGAGAATAACAGCCAGACTCCAAGTTTGCAGAAGCTTCTTTTGTATTCACAATTGATGAAAGCCCTAAGAAGAGTCTGAAAATGCCTACATTGTTGACAATCAACAAGGTATGTTCACCTGAATATTGAAAAGAAAGCATAGCCACAATGTACTTGATTTGTATACTAACTCAGTGTAATTACAGAACAAAATTATTTAACCTTATTTACACCTATATATAAGCATATTCTTCAGGCCTCAAAAACTGGAAGAATTGTACCCAGGACTTACAGGTATGCCATGATAAACAAAAATCACTTCCCCATCTTAGTACAAGAAGATTATGATCACAGGGAAATTTTTTGCTTGTATAATGGCATTACAATTATAAAAGCAACAAATATCAAATGAGAGTGGAATAAAGTGCATTTTCATTATGCCACTAGAACTTGTACTATGAGCAAGCAGTCTTGCGAACAGCATGAAAGTACAATGATTATAAGAATTAAATGCATATGCAGTGCACAGATAGTTCCTGGAGACTTTTCTTCATTTATTTATTTTTAACTTGAAGCCTTTGTTTCCATAGTAATCAATATTTCCTTGCAAAGTTAATGACTACTATAACATGTTAATGAGCTATTTTAATAGGCAATAATGACACTATTAATGTTTGCCACCCCTATATCTGTGAACTAGATTCAACAGGGAGCAAAAAAATAGCATCACACTGATGTGCTAATTATTAAATCCAGAGTGATTTCCCTACTTATATATTCTTAAATCCATTTTCACTGATTATATAAAATAAAAGAGTAAAATATCAGGATCAGCTATTTCTCTTTTAACTATGCAATATCAAAGATATAGTTACACTCCCATGAAGTTTTGCAAGTCTACCTATGATTTGATTTAAACATTATCAGTAATATGTTGATAACATCTCTCCTTAATTAAAAAATTATGAAATTTTTCAGTGGAAGCCTAATTTTTTAGCATTGTGTGGCCTTCACTGAACCAAATACCCAAAAGAGGATAGACACCTCAGGCATAGTGGAAATTTAACTTTTCTGTATCAGGGGAAAGAGGTAACCACTCTTCATAGAAGGTGATTCAGAACACCTAGGCTTGATGTCTAAAACAGAGGCAATAAAAAATTTCCTATAGATGTGAACATATCCAAGCTTGATTCTCTGTTGAGACAAACTTTAAACTTCAATAAAGTAAAAGTTGGTTCATCCTCATTTTTTTCCCATTAGTAGGATTCCCATGATTTCAAATTAATATAAAACTAAAAATGTTCATGCTATAATCTACAGTAAGAACCCTTGCCAAAGCTTACTTTGAAGTTAATTATTGAAACTATTAGAAGTGATATTGCACAGAGAGTATCCAATGCATGTGGCTCTTGAATTGATGCTTTGGATTTCATAGTCCTGAGAATTTTGCAGCAGTCAGACAGAACAACAAGACTTGTGGTGTACACTGCTAGCAACAGCAAGAAAATGCTATGGGATACCTGGGTTTACCTTTGAAGAAACACATGAGCACTACTTCAGTCAGGAGCAACATTTATAGCTATTTAAACAGTAGTAATCTGTTAGCTAACTTCTTAACTGTACACCAGCCAACACATGCTTAACCACATAACTTTTTCTTCCCTGAGTCATAGTTTATTATGAGCAGAGAAGCATCCATCTCTAGCATAGAAAGACAGCATAGCAATGACACAGAATATTTGTCTGAGATGACATCAGATAGCAGCATACTTACCACTTTAATGGCAGCAGTGAAAATGCACACATGCCAAAGGCAGGGGATTTATCTGCACAAGGCTTATCTGCACAAGAAAGTTCCTGCATAGTAACTCTTGTACCAATGGAAACAGGCTGACTAAGGAGTTAAGGAGTTAAAAGTAGGAACAGAATCTTCATCATTTTGTCTCCTCTATCAAACTCTTTTTGTGGGAGGTGAACAGAGAGGTTCAATTCTGACCCTAATAAACTGTTCAAAGTGAATGCCAGTGCACTGCCTGCCTACAAACATGCCAGTGATTCTGCAGACTGAGAACAGGTTGTATAAAGACAGCAAGCTACCTTCCAATCTGTTCATAACAATGTCATATTTGTCTCCTAAAATGTATTTTCCGCAGGACAGAAAAAGCAGTATTGGCAGATCTTCAATGCATAGGGGAATAATTTGTTCAAAGGTTTGAGGCATTTTGGTTGTTAAGGAACAGAAACGTTGATGTGTTCTTCCAAAATAATTAAGCAGGAATGTCTGAAGCACATCAAGAACTCTGAAGCTGAGCCTCAGGTTTCAAGTTTTATGGGTTCATAAAATTCCATCCATGTTCATAGCTTTAGAGACACCAGCTTATTTTGCATGAGCATGATGTAGCCAAAGAACCACATTCCCTCCAAAAATCTACACCTTCTTTTCTGAAAGGACCCAGAAACCTTATTCTGACTTTTAGAACATACAAAAGTTATGGAGAAAAAATATTGATTTTTAAAGCATTGACATCTTGTGTGCTGAACACTCATAATTCATTCTTAAAACGTATGACTGGAAATACTTTATGTAGCTTGCAATTAATCATTCTGTAAATTACTGGGATTAAAAGTAAAAGGAGATTTCAGGACAATATTTGAACAGCTCACTATCATATCCAGCTTTGGGTGCTTTTTTAATCATTCAACATTTTGAAGGGAAAATTCCATTGTGTTGTCATACCACAAATCTAGTTTATCATCAGTTACTTTACTTTTTGGATAAATAATTGGATTACTGCCGTATAAATGTTTACAACAGAGATCGGGATACAACTTTCAATGCAGTCAATCTTTAATTTCTCCATATCTGAATACAAATTAATGAAACAAGTTAAAGCACAAATATGCAGACTAAAAGCATATTAAAGGAAACTGCTATCTTTGTTTAGTATCTTTGCATATTTCTCTGTGTCAAAATATAATTGAATTTGTTAAAATTCAGGGTGTTACCTGGATGCAGGAAAAGTTGCACAGAGATCATGCACACCTAATGGAACCTACTGCTTTAGTCTTCGCCAGACCTCCCTCCATTACCTTTCACATACAAGATTAGAGATAGAAAACACACGAAGACATAAAAAAACAAACTGGAGGTAACAAGCAACTGCTGGAGATAAAGAACTTCCTGCATCTAGTCCTGAACTGGAATCCTGTTGCACATAACTTGGAGCAGTGACAGTCCAAATTACGCTCTTTCGATAGGGGCATAACATGACTACTCTCTTCAACAAATCTTATTTAACATCCCTGATTTTAAAAACAGTATTTCTTACTCCCAAAAACCAGCATGTCAGTGATTCTCTGTCGGATACCTCCCATTCACCACACCATGCTATGATTTTACACAGGTTATCTAACTTCCACGACTCATTTTCTGTGTTTTAATTCCAAAATGCAAAGAAAAGTGAAAAGAAGAAAATTGCATTTGTTCTTCACTGGAGTTTATTTAATTTCACTTGAGTGTTACAGGGAACCAGTTAGAATAATCTTTAAAGTAACATTAATAGAATCATAGCCTGGAAGTTGGAAGAGACTGTAAAGATCATCCAGTTCCCACCCCCCTGCCATGGGCAGGGATACCTTTCACTAGACGAGGCTGCTCAAAGCCCCATCCAGCCTGGCCTTAAACTGTTCTGGGGATGGAGCATCCACAGCTTCTCTGGGCAACCTGTTCCCATTTCTCATCATCCTCATCTGCTTGGCAAACTCACATCCAGCTTTGATTTGGTGAGTCATTCAAGATTTCAGTGCACCTGGACATGTCTGGAGGTCAAAATTCAGTACAAAATACCTGATACTATGAAACCACTATTGTTTTCTTAGGAAAATGTCATTTTCCTGTTGAGTTTTACAAGCAATTACACAAGATGTGAAGTTTCCTTATCTTCACCTGGAACTAAGAAAAATTTGAAAATATTAATTCACTTGTTGACACCACATGTGCATAGGCACAGATAATGTTTTCCCCATTATGTTACAGCAGGTCCGTAAAAAGAACAATTAATACATTGCTATCCCAGTGCAAAGTGCTAAAAAGAAGTGCTAAAGCATTGTTTAAAAAGTGATGTCTAGTTTTCAGACAAAACTACAAATATTACCTTTGGAGATTTAAAAATATTTATGGCACAAACTACAAAAAACATAGCCTTTCATCTAGCCTATTCAAATTTCTTGACTAGTCAAGTGTGAGAAGAGCACACAGAGCATCAAGAAGAAAGCTTTGCAGAGTACTAAAACATAATAAAAATGCAAACCAATGACCTAGTCTGGATTACACTGCGTAGTAGTTAGCCATTATTAATTATTTAACTCTAGAAGTTCTGTGAAATATGTATAAAAATAAAACAAGCCTTCATTTAGTCTTCATTTGTAATTTTTTTAAGTCCATCCAGAATCCGAGCTTTTGGAAAATTACCTTGAAACTTTTATTCATCACTTAAGAGTTTTATGCTAAAATCATGACAAAATTAACAGCTTTCAGGCTGAAAGGTTTATTTGATTGTTTGGGCTAGTGGTTGCCTTTTTTTTCACTGATTTTTTTAATGCATATTACAGAAACAGGTATAAGTAAAGATAATTTTCATATAATGACTTTGGAAGTGAAGACCAAAAAGGTATGAAATAAAAATGTTTTGTGGTAAAGTCAGATTAAACTTTAAAATGCAACATTAAACTATGAAACAGGTTCCTATGATGTCCTTCTCTAAATGCAACTGGAAAACACAAGCCTTCAAATTCAGATTTCAGAAGAGAAATTATTTAGCAAAGAAAGCTGTTACCACCTGGCTCCATAAAACAAGCCTTAGGCCCCTATAAAATCAAAAGTGAGAACCTCAGGGTACTCCTTTACATCTCACAAATTTGAAAGGAAATAATTTAACATGTTTCTGCCACTGAAAAATTCTCATGCTAAAAATTGCATCACACAGTGAAGCACCAGGCATATATTTACCTGTGATCAGAAATTAAAGTGTAGCTAACAGGTTAAATAACCTCCAGGAGCACTTTTCACACCTGCTTTGAAAAGTCTTCTGACTTCCTGGGTAACTGGTAGTGATCTCATGAACTGACCTTACAATTGCCATATGTGGCCTCAGACTGGGTAGTGGTATGCTAGTGTAAGAGGTTAGAATATGTAGCTGAGAGCCAGCTTCATTTCCTGCCTTGCCAGGGAACCGATGGGCAACCGTGCACAAGTCACAAAAGCCAGCTCATAGAGGGTTATTAATTTTAATAACCTGCTGTCAAGTTTAGGCACTACTCCTCACAAGTATATATAAGGCAGTACATCACCTCCAACTACAAACCAACATGTTCAGACCTTGTTTCTGGTCTCCTCTCATAACTCTTATTTGGAAGCCATGAGTTATGACTCTTTCATGACTCTGCTTTCTTTGTAATTACACTGATATGTCTTTATTAGCATTGTTAAGTATGTTATTGACAAATATGACACTGATTAAATTAATATTGGACTAAAAGTGATGCCCACACATTAGTATGCAAAGGATGGAAGTTTGCAGCACTGCTATGAGAAGTTCCCAGCATATAGAGGTATTTATTATTAGCTTATATCAAGAAAAGAAATGGGAAAAAAGTCATTAAAGTCTAAGTTTATATACTTGAACAAGTTCCTGAACTATAACCTGTACATCTTTCATGTCAGATTAAAGACCTTTAGCTGTTAAACTTATGTTTCACTATATACCGTCTAAACATATATCTGTATCATTCAACAAGGCCTTACCAATGAGCATGCTTTTGTTGTCTTTTAAATGAATTACATCACAGAAGAAGTTGACAGTGGAGCTCAGGTCCCTCATGTGTGACACTGAAAGTGTGTAATACAAAGGAGGAATCATTCACCAAAAGGCAAACATCTTACATGGCTAGCAGATCTGCACAGGGAGTAAGAAGGCTTTGATAATCCGGTGCAAAATGCAGAGGCCACTCAGTTCCATGGTTTTTCCCCTTTCTACATGCCAATCAGTGTCAGATCTTTGTGCTAACAAAGCAGAGCACGTTTAGTCTTGTTTAAGCACGGCTGCCTAAATGGCATTCCTAACAATTACCGAATTATGCCAAATAATCCAGCTCACACAATATACAGCTTATGTCAGCTTTATACTGGATTTAGAAGAGAGCAGATGGTGCCAGTCTGGTGGGAGACAGGAGTTGCACAGGCAAGGCTGATCAGTCATAAAACCTCCAGGTTCACCTGCCAATGATATTTAAATGCACTTGAACCAGAAGAGTGGCTCTGTGTCATGCAGGACCATAATGTTTGTCATGTAGTGCTGGGATCTGCAAGGGCAGATTTACGTTATCGTGCAACTACAACTTTAGCTAAAATCTCTGCTGCCTTCATTCTCAAGTGATGTATTGATAAGAAAAATGGCTGTTAGGGAGGAGAAGATTACAGAACAGCCCATCAGGGAGAATTCAGCACATGAGATGACAGAGGCTTGAATTGAAATACATAGTGTCTTACAGATGGAGCAATAGAGTCTATTTTTCTTGCTTTCTCTTCTTTTCCTCTACTGTACTGAACACCATATTTCTTCTCTGCCTTTGGCACCTTCTATAAATGTAAACCATCCTCTTTCTGTTCCTGCAATAGTATTTTATAAGAGAGAAAATGAAGAAATATGAAACTAAATTTCCACAGAAAGCTATTAAAATTTCTTTGTACTACTTAGGCATTTCTGCTTTAATATCCTATTTGAGTAGTACATAGACTATGTAAGGTATTCGCAGAACATGAGACAGGGTGGTGTCATTTTATTCTCAAGACAGTATTTGTTCTTCGTATTTATATTCAATTTATTACTATCCTTCTAGCAACCCATTCTTTTAAAGAGGGCATGGCAACTCAGAGGCGTCACTCAGGAGGGGTGACCTTGGCACAGCTGCAAAACAAATGACAAGTGCTTGTTCATTCAAGGGTTAACACACTCCCCTCAGATAAAATTCCTGGTGACGCTGGTCAGAGCTAACAAACTTTCCCTTTCCTCTTGTTGCTAGGACTGGCTTTCTGAATAAGTCAGGCTAGAAAATTGAAGCTTAACAATGGTAACAGGTGATGAGAAAAGGTGGTGGAATGGGATGGCAAAACCTATAATAATCCTTTAAACATGGGCCAATGGCCAAAATTCCCAGATATCAAAACCATTGGAGCTCAGCTTCTCTGACTCCTTTGGCCCTCACTGAAAGCTGAAAGGCTCTTAGCATCTGTCAAATCTAGGTCCCAAGCTTTTTTCCTCCATCATCTGGGATGCCTTTAAACCAAATAAGCACCTTTAATCTTTTATTCAGTCACTGATTTCTGGGATGTCTGCCACAGATGTATCTCCATTAGCCTGTTTTCACTAGTGTCAGAAAGTGCATTTTAACTTAGCGGCAGGGAAAAAAACAAGATTAAAAAAGAAATCAAAATGTTTTCTAAAGTTTCAATGTCATTCCCAGGTACCAGTTAATGGATAAAATACTATCTTCCCTCCAAACAGCAAGATCAGCAGAATTGCTGTAGTCAATTGCCTGCAGATCTGGAGACCTGATATTGCTTAATGAGCACAGATTATGTGTTACCTTGAAGTAGATAAATTTGCCTCACTAAAATGTTAAAAATCAGCTTTGTCTCCAGTAATGAGAGCATACAATTCCCAAGCCCTTCAGAAATGTTCACTAGTACCCCATTCATTCAACTATGTATCTCTTTGTCAGGTCATCTGGACTGCAGCAAAGTTCCAGCTGTAGCTGCTCAATCTTAGCTTCATCCCAAGAATTTTTTAAAACTATTTCAAAATCTCAAGACAGACATTTGATTTCTTCTCTCGTGTTTTTGCAGAGCAATGCTCTGGAAAGGGTGGTGCTGTTGGCATTGTACTGATAGCAAGAAAAAAGCTTCATTTCTGTGGCTTTTATTTCATCCGAGGGAGTTGCTTGTCCTGATCATAGTACTACTAAGTTATCCCTGTCAGCAAGCATTTATCTTTGAGATTACAGTTTCTTGAAGTTACAGCTTTTTCTGAGAGCAATTCTTTGCCTTTGAACATGACAAGGTAGCATCACTTGATGCCTAGGAGAGAGAATTAGAATAGCCATGTGAGTCAGCAAATGTCCTTTCAATCTAGTGACCAGACAAGAACCCTTTGAAAAGATAAACCAAAGGAGCATAAGCTCCAGAAACCAAAATAGCCAACAGTAATTTTTTTTTTTTTCAAAATGTTACAAACCACCCGCTGGCTTACTAACCACTCAGCATTTAGCAGCGGCCACTGGATGACAGGAGATCTGGATCCCAACAGTGCTGGACAGAAGGAAACCCTGCAGCCTTTCTGCCTGGAAGCAAGGATGCCTGTCTTCTGTCTGAGCCTGCTGATTTTCTGCACGAAGACCTTTCCCTCTGAAGCCTGAATGCCCTTTCAAAAGCAGTAAGCACCAAGTGCAATTACGCCACTTCTTTTTTTTTTATGCACAGGTCTGCACAGAGATAACCCAAGAGATATTTCAGTGTCTGTGTGACATCAGGGTAGTATTTGCTTATAACCCCAAAGGAAGGATTCAGTCTTTGAAAGTCCAACATGATGTATTGTCTTTGAAGTTCACTAGCTAGACACAAGCACTGGTGAATTATGAAGTATTCAACAAGACAAAAACTTATATTATGGTGTTGTGTATTAGTGGTCCTGAGGCCACGATATATTAATGTAGGCAAACTGACAATAGCTCAGGAAAAGCTCGAGCACATGCAGCCTGAGATAAAGAAACAAATGGCACAGCTCAGCTTAATAACCACAGTGGGGGGCAGCCAGCCAGTATAGTCTATATGAAATCTTCAGAATAACTTCTGTCAGGCTGGAATTATTCTTAAATACAGCCAAGGTGCAGGGTAACACAAAAGACCTCTTCACACAATAGTTTCAGTCTATCAAGATTTCTTTTCAAGGTTATCAATACTACAGGCAGACCAGGAGAGTTAACCTTTCATACTGAGGCTGACCCCAAAAGAACAAGCTACATTTTTCAACTTACCTCTCCCGTTCTCTTAATCCTTCATCTCGGGCTGTGATCTTGCAAGATTTCACCAGATAACTGAGGTTAGTTTGGGTCATTGGTTAGATGCAAAATCCAGGCCACTACAATCAGGATCCTTCCCCTGAGTTGCTATTTAAGTTGGGTCTGCAACAAAGTCCTTCAGAACTTCCAAGAGCCTGAGCATGCTGGGATCAAGGGCTTCAGTGTAGACTCATCACCAGGTCACAGCTGAACTGCTATTAGAGCATGAGGCTAAGGACAACGTGGTACCAAAAAAAAAAAATCTCATCCACTTGAAATCATTAAAATTCTCACAACTCTATGGAAGGGCATTTTTTTCATTATTACACAAAATCTGATCATATGCAATACTATGGAAACCACTGAAGATTCCCAATTACTTCCCAAAGTGAATGATGAATGTCATAATCCTTTTCCCTGATTTATGTACAGAATTATGCATAAGGTAACAAATTACCTTAGAATTTCCTTCAAGATAATTCTAGATTTGTATTTCTAGATAAGTATAAAATATTATTTTCAAAAAGTCCAGGTGTCCGACTGGTCCTCATCAAAAAGTAATTTGTTATTCAAAAACAAATTGGAATTCAAAATTCAAAAACCTTGGAATTATATCTAATATTGTAGTTTTAAAGTGACAGTGATGGTTCTAATTGTACCAAAATAATAATGCAATGAAGTATAGAAGTAATATCTGTGTAGTCCAAGGGCTGGAATGAAACAATTAATGAGATTAATTGCAACTTATTTTATAGCATCAGAAGAAATTTAGCTATTTTCCATTTCGGGTGAAGTAGAAATATTTATATTCTGTAATAAAAATAAAGTAAGGCTGCAAGTGCAGAAAGAAACCTAGAGGAAAATTATTTAGAAGCACGTACTGAGAGTTTACCCAATATATTTAGTACTTTATTTAAAAGTCTGTAATTGAAACTCATTTACTTTTTAGAGATTATTTGCCTAAAAATTAGAATCAGTGTTAAAAAGCAGTCATCAAGAAACTGATTCTGCATAAGGAAATAGAAACTATTCATTTTAAATAAACTTTTGTCATTCTTATGGTCTTATTAAAACAGGTTCCGTTGGCTAAGAGAGAAAACTAGAAGCTGAAACAGTGTGAGACATCCTTTGCAGTGTCTGGAAATTTAAAAAAAGAGAAGCTGAGATTCTGCTGGCCAAGACTTGCCTGTGTTTTGGAGGTCAGAAGGTTCAAAGGATAAGAAATTTCTTTTAAACAATAGAGGATGCCACTGTCTTGGAAATTTGGATTTCGTACTCTGGTTCAAATAAAAAGGAAACACATTTAAGATTCTTCTAGGCTTTGAAAGAGCTGCTTTCCCCAAAGGTTTTTTGTCTTTTCTGTATTATCTCATTGAAGAAAACATAAAATAGCCATAAATAACTGTATGTTATGAACTGGTCTGTCCTTTAAATGAGTATCCTACACATGCCAAAAATTAGCTCTTGACACAAGATATATTCAAATGAGCAACAAGGGTCTTCCTTGGAAATACACCTTGAAATACATGAGGTTCCCATCAGAGAAAATAGATTTATTTTTCCATCCTGACACTCTATTGCATTTTGGGAATTAAGGCCTGTCCTGGGGTGATGTTATGTTAATCCTGTATTCCCTATCATTTGCGTGCATGCCTAGAAATGTGGTCCTGTAGCTTTAACTGTGTTCAGTAGCCGGAAGAAGCTCTGCCAGCGCTGGATGCTTTGAAACTCTCCCCCAGATTTTTCCATGGCAGAGGCAGGGAGAGAAAGGGACATTCCTTAGCCAGGTTGCTGCTGCTGGGGCTGCTGCTGCTGGGGCTGCTGCTTGATTTTCTTTTTCCCTGGGATTGCTTCTTCGTCAGTTTTTTGGACTTTTTTTATTTCAACTTGCTTTCTCATCCGACGACCCTGGGAGCCCCCGGAGGATGAGAACCACCAGAGCAACTCCACCCAGCACCCCCCCCCGGGACCCTCGGAAAAGGGGGAGCTACGCCTGAGGAAAAGGACAATAAAGTTCATCAACTGTTTATTCAGGTTCAATAATTCCTCTTCCCCTTTCCCCTTCCCCTGTGCCTTGCAGGGCACTCTGCCTGTTCTGTCAATTAAACAGTTTTTTTCACTTTCACCCAAGACATTTTGTTGTTGTGGGGGAGGGGGTGCTGGAAGCCTTTGCTGTGGGGGAGGCGTCTATTCAGAGCACTTTTCACCTAGGAAATTTGTCTTTAATCCAAGACAAGGCCAAAAGGCAGAAGACATCAAAACAAAGAAAAGGCCACCATGGTTTTCCATCCTGTTCCTGTTCGTTTGCCCTCCATGCCAAGTATAACAGGACAGCATATGAAGTATGTAAAACTGCCAGGCTTTGGAATCACAGCGCACAGTTGAAGGACTACATTTCTGTGCTTGAAACAGTACAGAAAGTCTAGCATCTCCTCAGGTTTGACAACTTCGTTGCAACTCAATCCAAGTAATGTATCTCACAGCTGAAACCTTGATAAAGCTGAGAAAAGGCCCTTGCATAGCTAATGAAAGTGGCCAACAAAGATAAATGGGCCTGATGACAGACTCTATCAAGCCTTGAGTTTCCTTAATACCTACAGTAATCCTCTACAAAGTGGAAGGGATTTTTATTAGTGACTTTAAAATAATGCAGATTCTAATCCATTTGGGATGTGTCTGTGCTGTCAGTGGCCTAAAACCGACATGTTTTATTTGAATCCACTGAAGCTCCAGAGTTTTATATCTACCCAATCTTGTAGCACAAACAGAGCACTGGAGTTATAATAGATAAGTACTGTATTTTTAGAAACAGTTATTTCTGCCTACCACCTTATAAACACATTGCCAGTTCCCAGAATAGGGAATTCCTTATCTCATTACCATGGTACTGCTCTTTTAATTCTACTCAATACACAGAGAGAAGAAGCAGTTGGTTAATATTGCTTTCTTGACACAATACCGCATCAGAGCAGGTGCAATTGCAGAAGACTTATGAATACAAAGCAGAACAGCAGTAAGTTACTAAGAATATGTCACTTAGGGCTGTCTTTTTTAATTCAACTGCATTACTGAGAACAGGAGGGGAAAATACATTTTACTAGTCTGGTTAATATTTATATCCTACTGTACAGTCCATTGGCATGAAGGGATCTCTGTATTCAATGTACCAGATGTTATGGGAGCAGTGCTGGAAGGTAAACAAATTGATTCAGAGATCATATCATACACATACTCAGACACACAAAGCTTGGAAAGGTAGAAAATCCAATATGTTTCTATCCTAGATGAAACACTGATTATAATCTTTCCTTCATACAACTCTGAGCCTGCTTGAAGTTGGGGCTCAATTATCCCATGACAGGACAGAAGGCTGATGTCCTATTTTCTGCTATGTTCTAGCCTGTTGTATCAGGAGAGCTGATTTAGTGAATTCAGTGCCATGTTCATATGTAGATAAGGCCTTCTTTTTCCTATAAAAAGTCCACATTTCACAAGCTTGCCACTGAAATCTTCAAAATCGTTTGTGACTAACATAATACTTGCAGCAGAAAACCTAAAACAGCAACTATGAGTCCTTGTCTCCTTCCCTGGGGCATTGACTTGCACAACCACTGTTGGTGGGTTAAATATTAGCATTAGTAACTGCTTTGCTGGCAAAAAAAGGTGGTAACTAATTTCGTGAATAACAGTGCTCTACTTCCTTCTCACTCTTCAGGATGGAGCTCTGAATGACAAGGCTTTACCACCTTGACCTCTCTTTGTGTTGAGAATACTGCTGGAGCTGCTGATTTTTTCTGTTCATCTCAACAGGTAGTTCAGGAAGTTCCATTTTCTCTTGTTCTTTGCCTCAGATTGTTCAACCCCAGGAAATGCTACAGATTTTATGTCAGGAATAGTGCAAGAGATAAGTAGGGGACAGCAACAACAGCATAAAAAATTAGAGCATCCTACTATTGCCTTCAGGAAAAGAAAGGTAATCCAGAAGATTCTGTTTAACCATCCACCCATTCTACAAAAAAGGGATTATTTTTGTGTGTGTGTTTAACACCTGAAAAAATTCCATGAATAGCGTTGTTCTTTACAGACAACTTGATCAAAATCTGATAGCATAAATACTGTGAATTACCTTGCCCAAGAAGTTCCAAGCTCCAGACAACAAAAAAGAATCCAAGTTTGTTAAGTGTGCTTCACTCTTCTTTAGTCCCAACCATTTATATAGACTTTACTCTTTTTAATTTCCTATACTTACTTTACTTCACTTATTCCCAAAGTTTTTTTTTTAAAAAAAAAGTCAATCCATGCATTCCAGCTGCAAAGACTCAGACCTTTATCCCTATATTCTGGCACATTCTTTCAGAGGCTTAATGAATCTGGACTGAAAGTTCATACTGTAGTCATGTTACAGACTGACATTTTCCTTAATATTTGAAAGCAGAAAAGGGAGGGAGGGGTTACTCTTGAACTAGCTTTAAGAAGTATGTCAAAAGCCAGAAGAGTAAAGACCTCCACTCTAAACCAGAAGTAATCTATAAAACAGATGCATTAACAAAAACAAACAAACAAAAAAAGCAACCAACACAACAAATTCTGACGAATGGCTTATTGAAGGTAAAGACTAATTTTTTAGGATTTCTAAAGCCACTGTTGTTAAACTCTACTTAAAAACAAGTTTAAGGAGAATGAATGCTCCTGACTTTTATATGAACACTTCCTCTCTAAATTGCTGCATTATCAGTTTTAATTCAGCTCAGCTTAGTAAAGACTTGCTAGTGGAGTACTCTGGACAGGCATCTGTGTACCTCAATTAATGACTTGAAATTTAGTCAACTTGCTTAAGTATTAGTGAAAGATATATTGTTTTCATTCAATCTTATGCAAAATTTGACAATTTTGCTTTGGTTTTGAGGTCCTCTGGAGGTAAAAGTAGACAAAACATAACAACAGACATTAGAAAGAAAAATATATCTTCCTATATATAAACTTTCTGTCCTTCATATACGCTCAACAAAAGTAAAAAGAAGACCATCATTTTCTGTTTTTCAGATAATTTGAATTGGTAGCCAAATTTCTGTTGTCAACAGGTGACAAGACCACAACGTATGTACTCAGAACTAGCACAGACTCACAATCTGAAAAAAAAAGAAGAAAATCAAGGTCTGAAAAAAAACCAATATCAAGCTCGCAACTGAGCGGGGAGGTCCAGAAACCTGATCAGGCCCTTAGAAAGAGATCATCCATCTCTGACTGCCAATTTCCAGTCCAAACAACATCTTTTACCCGCATTTAAAACCTTTAGATGGGACGCTAACAACTAAAGTGGTGACAGGCTCATGACTGCAATGATACTCCTGGATATAGGATAACAACTGCGTTGACTAGCCCATCCTAATACCATTAGGTAAATCAACTTCTTTGCTAAGTACGCACAAGTATCCTTATTTGAAGTTAGCAACTAAGAGTAGGAAATTTTTATTCTACTTTCACCACCTCTGGCTACCCAAAATAAGTTCCCAAACCTGTTTGGAAACCTAAATAATAAAAAAAAAAAAAATAATAAAATAATTCATCCAAAACATCTTGGATTCAGCAAGATGTTGCTGAATTCACAGCATATTTCTTAAGGAATCATACTTGGTGTCCTGCTGAACTCTTGCACGGACCAATGGCTTCTGCCATTCCAGTACAAGAACTATATTTCCATCAGATCTGTTCAGAATTAGAGACATGGATGGCTTTATCATCTCCTCACTGCCATTGACATTATATTCAATTTCACTGCCAGTCTTCACTTTGAAAGTGACCAGAATATAACTTTTTCTCAGCAGATGTAGATATCTTCTAGTCTATGGGAAAATTTAAGTTTGTAAGTGTGTGTATAACACATGCTATATTACACATATGCTTTAATACAACAAACATGATGCGTGTGTGTATCTTTTAAAATTTAAAGATAAAAACCCCAAACAAACAAAACCCACAACAAGTAAAAGGAGAAGCCACAACAGGGGAAGGGGAAGGAAACTGTTTCTTTTCTAGATGTCAACTCTGCAATATTACTGCTTCTACTGCTAAACATTTTGATCTTTTCCCAAGGGCATAGCACCTTCCATTTCCTCAAGAAGCTCCATTTTGTCTCACTTCCTATGCCAGAAGTTCACTGTAGGTCATCCTTCTTGTTATCACCCTTCTATGACTTCCAATCACTTTCTGCATCAGGTTCAAAAACCTCATCCCCAGGGCACAAGCTACAATCTGCAAACATCCAAATTCTCATTCCCACTTTCTGTGTATCTTAACTTCCTTCCACAAAATAAACACTTCTCCTGTACAATTTTGCCTGGTTATTCTCATTTTTTTATTATGCCGATTAATTTCTTTTTTCTGTACCATCCTCAAGGCATTTTTCGTTAAACCTTCCAGCAATGTATCTGTAGGAACATTTTACCTGGCGCTGTTGCAGGAACTGCCATAGGCCCTGGACACACTTTGCCATGGCTGGTTAGAAGTATTCCATGGAAACACACTCTATGGCATGTGACAAGGTCTTAAATAGACATGCTTCTAGTTTTACTAACACAAGATTCCAGTTCTGTGACAGAAATAGGAGGAACAGCAACTCTTAACACGGGTCCTCAGGATTTGTAACAAAGACATTGTATCCCATGATCACAGCTCATTCCTTCTCTTTGCAGCTTCCTGAAAATAATAGAGTCTGCTCTGGTAGACCAATGAAGTGTTGCGACCATGCGGCCTCTCAACCACCTCAAGCAAAGGAAAATATGCACAACACACACAGCAGGTTACTTACAAAAATCCCACAATGTTTTAAGTGTATGCTGGTTATCAGGCAGAGACAGTGCAACAGCAGCTGTGCTGCACCATCCCTCCAGTTCAGGTTGTAAATAACTGGGGGCATTCATCGAAGTAGGACGTCTGTGTGGTTCTGCATATATTTGTGGTATGGTCGTACACAAGCTGTTAAAAAAGCTCTGGGTTTTAAATATCAGCCTCAGTTCTTTTGGGAAATTGCTGCCAAGTGGGATGTGTGCTTCTCCATGACTTCCAGGGTTGATATTTGCTGCAAGGAAATGTGCCACAATGACTGTCCTTTTCATTGTAAACAAATATTCCCATCCAGGTCCCAAGTAACGCTCCATCTAATCCTATATCCATTCTTCTGCAAAAGTCATTCCCTCATTGTCTTGCTCACGCAGGTGTTTGACATGTTAAGCGATTATGATGGACTCTTCATTACTGACAATTTGTGGAGGTTAGCTGTTCATAGTTGAAATCTGTGTCTTAGGAATTAGACCCAGCAGATGGACTGCAGATGTCAGATCTGCTGCCCAGAATGTAAAAGTGGCCATAGAAGAAATTGTCATGCTTGCTTTCAGCACAATGGGAGACTGTGATAGTTGAAGCATCAGAAAGCAACCCAACAAAAGCTGCAGTAATGAAAAAAGTTAAAGAAGCTGTGTTTCAGTAGAAATTTAGATTGTTTTAGAGTGGGAGACTCGCTCATAATATCTTGTCATTCTTGTTTAAACAAAACAGCACGTGATCTATTATATATACTTTATACTAAAAAGGCAGTATGCTTATAAGGACTAGATCTCATACTTCAGTTATTGACACTTGCTCTTCCCATAATCCAGCAAACAACATGAAGAGAAAGCCAGCTGAGAGACCTAAGCAAAGTCCAGGGAACTGAGAAATGAAATACAGGGAGGACGGAAAATACTGTCAATTTCTGCTAGGAAACTGCATTCCTCTGAAGTGAATATTGCCAAAAAAACCCCAAACACCTTGCAAGTCAGGCTAAACTGGGAGAGAAAAGAGAAAGATTTAAAAAAACCCACAAACAACAAACTAAACTAACAAACCCCACACTGTTTCAACTCTGTTGTGAAAGATCTGCATCAGGAATCCTGATCCACTTTCAGAAATAAAGGAAAGCTTTTTGTCAGGAGAGTACTCCTGGTGGCTTCTCTAAACTATTTGCCACAAAACCCCAGAATTTCCCCTTGTATTTCGAGAGTGGATAACTTTCCTTCTCATATAAACAAATTCTTGAGGGATCTCAGCTTCAGCATGGAAAGAGACTATTCTGCTAACTTTTTAATCCTTCCCCTTAGGAAAGATCATTCTCTACTGCACAGCCTGGGTTTTGCTGCAATCCACTTTGTACCATGTCAGGCTTTATCATGTCAGGACTCCTTCTAAATGGGAGGAGGAAATTAACCCCACAAGAGTTTTAAATAAAATTCACACCAACAGTGAAATCATGACCTCCCACATGACTGTTGAACTGGCTTCTGCATAAAAGCAACCCTGCTTTCCCATCCCTGCTTTCCCATCCCTTGGAACATGCTTGAAATCATATTTTCCTTTTCCAACCTCTTTCCAATCAGTAATTGCCATCCACCTGTTAGTTCTCTTTAATACAGATTTCCACATATTCTAAAAAACTCCTGTAAACCATAAAAATCCTAGGCATGATGAAAACAATTAGGCTGCCCATACCAGGTCCATGTGGTTCTAGACAAAGACCGGCAAATAGTTCATTTTTGTAGCCATGCACATTTGAGGTACTCAGGTGGTGAACAAATGTCACTTCTCAGTGGTGGAATTGCTGGGATGGTGTTAACATTGACACATAAAAAGTGCTTCTCCCACACAGAAACTTTCCCCCCATTTGGGAGAGTATTTGTGCTCTACCACTTTAACTATGTCACTGAATCTTCCCATTCCTGCTCTCTTTTTCTGTCACACAGTCATCAGAAACAGAATCTTAGACAAAGCAATATTTACATCAGCTAGAGCTCTTCCTCTACAGATGTCAAGCATGTCATCCATTTTAGAAACAAAAAAGGAAAAAGATACAAAATCTATTTTATGAGACTCACAAATAAATTCTGCCCCTTCCCCTATATGGAACTCTGGACAACACCCACAGGAAAAACACAGCACTATGAAAAAAGCTGTCCAGGGTCACACTTCCAAGATCATAGAAGATTTTCAAACGGCAGCACACTAATGAATTAAGAGATATAGTTGTCAGACTCACATATCACTTTTGAACATTCCAATAAGAGTGCAGGAGGCCTTTGGTAAAAGCACAGTTGTCTGCATTTACCTCTCCTTGGAAAGCTCCATTCAGAAACATCATTTGGTATCTAACTAGGTCTTGTCTTTCATCCAGTTTTCCTGTTGGAGTAGGCAAGGGACAGGGAGATTTAACTATGCGTGTAGTCACAGAGGTGGCCTTTGCTCCTTCGGGCTAGAAGCCAGAATCCCTGCTCACCTGCGACTTCTTTGGGACTCTGCAACCTGACATGCCAGACCCTCCATGCTAAAACACTTACTCATCTGGCTCACAGGCTGGATACAACTTTTCTTTCTCTCTCCCTTCATTCTCAGTCTGTGGCAGACATGAGTCTTTGTTTCAACCAGGTTCTTTTAATAAAGAGAACAATGGTCTTTCCAAGGCCATGTATTGAAAGCTTGGGAAAACCTACATCAAAGCCATTTAGGGACCAGATGTTGCTGAAATGGATTGCCAGCAAAACCAACCAGAGGTGAGTGGACTGAACAGTTTCCTAGAACCATGAGCCTGAATGTTGAATCTATAGCTTCAGGCTCCCTATGACCTGGCAAAAAAGAAGTGTGAGTGTGAGATCTCTAGTACCATTAATACACTCTGTCCAAGGCATATTTCTTGTGTGTCCAACAGCTAGGTCCATACATGTGCAACACATGTCTACAAGTATTTTATGTAGACACATTTAGAGTATATTCCAGAAAACAACTGTATATATGGAAAAAATAAGTACAGTTCTCATATAATGAAATGCAGCAATTTTACCCTCCAACATGGCCTCTGTTCATTAAATCATTAAGCAGTAACCTTATAGGGGAACACATTACATAAATGCACATACAGTCTTCAAGTTTAAACAGACCATTATGCTTTAATGGGAGCTAATGGGATGATAACTAGGCAATTTGGAGTCTTAAAAATGAGTAAAAAGGACCTGTTGCTTGGAGATTCATATTTCATTTATTTTCAGTCTTCCCAGCTATACCACAAGGTGGTTTTGGTTTGGTTGTTTGGGTTTTTTTTGTATAAACATGCATATACGGAAGACCTTCAGTAAACTTTAAAATTTGCATACTATTATAGCATAGTAAGCTCGAAAACAAAGTGTCAAACAGAATGAAAAAAAAATTGGCTTTTCTATGATACCTTTCATAGTCCAAGTATCCTAGAGCACTTTAAAGTAAATTACTTGGAAACTGGTAGTGCAGTCATGCAGCAATTGTTAGTTGAAACTCAGGCCTAGATGTCAGAGCCTATTTTGGTAAAAGGAGGAAAGTACCAGCCAAACACAGAAGTTTCCTCCTCATTCTTTCTGCAGTGTCCATTAGCTATTTAGATCTCACTCAGTGTAAGCAAAAGAGTTCAGCCTGGTATCCTATGTTGCCAGTTACTCATTGCTGGTTTTAAAACTTTTAAAGCATGTGCCCAGAAATGCTCACAGGCACTTCTATACATGGAAATGTTTAAAAAGCAAATCAGTACAAATATTTTCACACCTCAATTTCCACTAAAGGACCAGACAATTTTCTGTCCTTGTCAACAGCATAATCCTCACTTAGGGAAAAAGATTACAAGACTCTGTCTGTCCCCATTAAAACTTTCAACTCTCTGCATGTGTAGCTAATGGAAATCCCATTTTAAATCAAAAATAACCAAACTTTGGGTCAGTCTCTTAGATTTCTTCTGTCTTCTGTGTTAGCCTAGATTAAGAAATACTTACTCCAGCAGTTTTGCCTTCAGGAATTATTTGCAATGCCCAGTAAAATCCACAGTCATTACCAGTTCTGGACTCTGGCTGTTTTGCTAGTTTTCTATATCTGCTCAAAACCTAGTGCTTTTATTTGTGGGCCAGACTTCTCAGTTTCTTTAAAGATCCATTTCCAAACAACTGTTTCAGAAAAGAGCAGAAGCAGCAAAAACTAAACCTAGATGCATTTCAGAGAGTGGCAAGTTCTCCCAGTAATAATTTCCAGAAGATGAAGGGCAGGAGAAAAACATAGTAGAGTTCTCTCTTCAACTGCCTCCAGAACATAGAATTCCATCTATGTCAAGGTTCATATGGCCTGTCTACTTTTTCCCATTCTTTTAGAATGAATATCCTTTATTAGACTAACACATACTCTGATTTTAAAAAAATATTTTAAAATGTCTCCTGGGACCAAAACACCAGGAAACTGTCAAAGCATACATTGGACTTCTGTTTAGGTCAGCAGCAGGCAGATGGTGGTAAGGAAAAATGGTGGAGGTCATACTGCAGAAAAAGGAAAAAGGGAAATAAGAACCTTTTTTAACCAGTCTAACTTCACTGACTTTGAACCAAAAGTTCTAAGGTATCATCAAAGTAAATGGAAGGTGTGTAAATCAATATACACAGGTAACCAAGGTGACCATCAAACCAGAGCTGAAATGCAAAGAGTAGATTTAGTTCATTACCTCACTAACAAGGCCAGGCAGCAGAGACACACAGGGACATAGGCTCCGTTAGCTTAGCTCATGCCAGAAGGCAGAGCCACAGCAGGACAAATGTTCCGTTAGGCTCAGCTCATCCTAGCAGACAGCAGTGGCCAGGGCCTGATGCCTTTTCCAATACATCAAAGGGTTTCACATGTGCGGTCTATCAAAAGGCTGTGCCTTTATGACCTCAAGCATGTCTGTGAGAGTGTGCTATCCCTACACAGGAATGCTACTTCTTAAAACAGGCAAAAGATGAACAACACTAGGCATAATAAATGGGGTTTTCTCACACTGACATTTTTAGCATTCCGAACTGCAAGGTCACTTTGAGTAAAAACCATTCCCTCCTTACTAAATCTTCTAGTTTTACCTCTTTCCTCCCAACAGGAGGAAATATGCAGGGAGACAGTCAGATGACATGAGCAATATCTGAGATCCAGAGAAGTAGGCTGAGTTTATTTTTCCTCTTATCACAGTGATAAAGACCACTGAGCTGTCTGGGGAGCTGTAGAAGATAGGAACGTTTTTTCAGCAAGGCCACCAACACAGCAGAGGGAAAGCACAGCACTTGACCTCACCACATGCTAGGAAGATGTTGCTCATTTGCTTACGAGCCATGTTCTTCTGCAATTCAGATGAAAAATAGGAATAATCAAGAAAGCAGTTTAAATGAGGGACAGTAGGATGCAGGCAGAAAAACCATGTGCTAAGGAGCTGGAAGTAAGGGAGATTTATTGTCTGCCCCCTCTTTGCCACCGACCACCTGCCTTTTCCTTCTGCTAGGGGGCTGCTGTAGGCAGCACTATGCTGACTCCTCTGTGACTTTCTGCAAAGCAGCACGCGGAAGAATTCAGAATGATCAATGGGGAAAAAAACCCAAACCCTTACTTCCAGTCTTTATTTTTATCCATGCTTGTGCCCTTCACCAAGACACTGTGTGAATAACAACAGCTGAAGAGTCAAGCTAAATGGCAGGTTGCTATCTATCTGAAATGTGGCAGAACTGTTCGTCTACTTGCCAAAAGGATAAGAAAAAATCTTTGAATAATTCATTGAAGAGTTTGACCAACTGATCAGTGTCCCTTCACTCTCTTGTCCCCTGACCACATCTGAGTAAGGGAAGGGAGTTCTGTGTGAGATTTCTTCTCACACTCTGTCGGCAGCATGTTCTGCTTGCAAGCTGAATTAACTTGACTGTAGTAATATTGTTCTGCTGAGAGAAGAACGATGATCAGCACAACAGCACTGTTAAAAATGTTATAGGCTTCATAAAAACAATCACATCAGCTATAAAACGGTAGGTGATCATGACTGTTGCACCGCTCTCATCATAACTTAACTTGACTTGTCTGGATGGAGAAACAAATTATAGACAATTTCTTTTCCTTTCCCCCATTACTCTGCAAAGTGATACAGTGTCCCCATTTCCTGCTAGACCTCTGTCACTGTAAAGATAGAACAATGATTTTTAAAAGGTAGAAGACAAGACTTGGGGTTGAAAACTGTCTGCATAGTTACATACATACAAGATCTGTTAAAAAGCAGATCCAAGCAAATTGTTAAGGTTCATAGGAACCAACAATGGCACTCTGTATAGCTCAGCTGTAAGTGGGGAATGGATTAAGCAGCTCCATTTAAAGGTCATCATCTGCATTTCTTGCCAAGATATGGACTCTCTGCAAAATTACTGATAGTTCAGGATCAGGTCCTGAGCATATATTGTCTAAAAGGCTTATAGTGATCTATGAATATAATTTTAATTCTCTCTCATGTCATGTACCTGTTTGCACTGCATAAGGCAAATGATACTGATAAGATACATCATTCAAGTAAGACTTTACTTGACTTAGGTCAGAAATTTGAGTGATAGTGTCACTCAGACAACAGAGACAGTTTTCAGTTCAGAGTGACCTTGCAGGAGTCTTCAGAGAGGTCTGTTTCAGGAGAGAGGATTTGTCTGTCACTGTGAGGGCCGTTCAAATAACCAGTTTTCCAGAGAACTGTCCAACTGCAAAAGAGCGACAATCAAGCAACACACTTTAGCCTTTATCATCAGATTTGGTTTGTTCATATTTTTGTTTTCCTTGTAAAATTAGAAGTAAAAAAAAAAAAAAATCAGTATATTAAATGGAACAGTCCAAGAGGTTCAAAACAATGTTCTGATTTGGATGCACTACAATAAAGGCAAAGGAAGTACACAGCAATGTTTACAAATGAAGAGTAAGAAAATACCTTTTTTATTTCCACTGACAGTGAGGCAGGATTTGGTTCATTTTTTTCTCCTGTCTGGAGACTTGAATAAAAGTTCCTGCTGATGCAAACATTGGTTAGCACAGGGTGGGAAAGCATACGCGAGGAAGGGAAGTGAGTCTTGGTCCTCCCTTCTTACAAAGTTCTACTTCATATATGTAATTTAATGCTGATTGGAGTAGCAGTGACTATTCAGTGCCCCCACTCTCACTCATCCTGAGTTTTATTTCTCTCCCAATTTAAGCAACTTTATAATGAATGGGTAGAACATGAATATTCTACTAAGAATATTCATGCAGTTCTTCCATTTCCTACACTTGGCCTTGTGACTTCTGAGTTGCTTCAAACCCTAAGTATTAAAGCCTTATCAATCTAACAGCATGAGAAGCATACCAAATTCAGAACAAAACAAAGATGTGACATAAAAGAAAAGATGAAAATAACCAGAAGTAGAAAATTTATATGTAAATATTTTCTGTGGCAGAGACAGAAACATAACCTAAGAAGAAGAAAACAGTCAGAAGAGCTGTGTGCCTTACAGAAAGACTAGGGTTTTTATTCTCCTTAAATTCACAATGTATAAAGTAAAGCACTATTACTATAGTAAGAGATAACCATAAAGGCCTCAGATGGAAGGAACCAACAATTAGCAAGTTTTAGAGCTTTCTATATTCCATAGGCAATAATTCAGGTATACTAAAGTTCACATTTCCTGAATATAGGGACTTTGAAACCAAAACTTTATCTTGTTGGGAAATAGTGAGTCATGATTTTGAATGACAGCAAGCTGCAGTGTCTACAACTGATGGTTGACAAGGCAGCAAATCTCAGACCTGTCACTGATCCAGATGCAAGTATTTTCAGTTCTGGGAGCTTGCGAAAGAAAACTGGACTTGCAGACATCCCTACAAATGATGTTATAGAACAAACCATGTAAAACTGGGATTCTACACTCAGACAAACACAAGAAACATTTTTTGTGGTCTGGTGTTTTAACCGTGATCTATTACAATGTTTTCTATTTGAGACAGACGTATCTCTGATGGAGATGAATTAGTAAAGAGGTTTATAAGTTTAATTGGATGGCATAGATATCATAACGACATACAGGACTGGTTATTATGCCATATACTATTATAACAATGATTTTTCAAAAAACCATTATCTCTGTGCTTAGAAACATTACAATATAAAGCACATTGTAAAGAATTACAAGATATTAGGAAAAAGGGCTCAACACTGTTTATCATTCACTACTGCATACAGCCTGATGATTTACACCCTCAGTGTAAAATGTTACAATGTGATTTGAAAGATCACTCCACCTGCAAAACTGAGGTGGCAGAGCCTTGTCAAGAGGAAATGTTCTAACATGATTTGCTGTATTCTTTCACAGAATTAGTCCTTTGTAATAGTGATTTCACAGTTTGCTACCCCTGCATTGATTCTCCCTAAACTCATCCTGACTATCTGAATGTAAAAACCTGCTACACCATGCCACAGCCTTTCCATCAGTGGTAGACAATATACAGACAGGCTTTGCAAAAGACACAACAGGAGAGGGCAAACTGATGGGTAGGAAAGCAGACTGAAGCAATGAAAAGTGTTCAAAGCTACAGGGTCTGCTTTCAGCCAGCTCAGCACACCCCAGACCTCTGGAGCACATATTACTGCTACATGACTGCAAACTTCAAAACCAAAATTAACTAAAAAGCACAGCTTACCTTGCAATGTGCCCTTACCACACAGAAGGCAAGTGGTATCCTGGGCTGCATTAGGCAAGTGGAGGGCAAGCATCCTCTCCTCAAGACTGGTGAGGACATACCTGGAATACTGTGTTCAGTTCTGGGTTTCCCAGTACAAGAAAGACATGGACATGTTGGACAGAGTTCATTGAAGGGCCACAAAGGTGATGAAGGGACTGTGGCAACTCTCTATAGGGAAAGGCTGAGAGGGGGCTATTCAGCCTGCAGAAGAGAAGGCTCAGGAGGATCGAAGAGTGTAAAGAGGACACCTTTTACACCTAAAAGGTGTAAAGAAGATGGACCAAGCTCTTTTCAGTAACCAGTGACAAGACAAGAAGCAACAGGCACAAATTGAAACGCAGACTGTGTTTCAGCACAAACTGAAATGCTGAAACATAACCTGAACACCAGGAAACACTTCTTCACTGTGAGGAAGGCTGAGCACCAGCACAAGTTTCCCAGGGAAGTTTTGAAGTTTTTGTCTGTGGAGATATTCAATGCGAAAAAAGGGTACAGATTTAGGACAGCCATAGTGACTATGGAAGTTTTTCTTTCTAAGCCCAGTTTAGTAGTAAACCAGTAGCAGATGATGTTAGTGTCAAATACAAGTTACAGTCCTGTCACAGTGAAATTCATCTGATTTGATTTTAAACTTTCATCACTGAAAAGGCCAAGGAGTAAGATGCCAACCTACTCACACATCCTGGGTACTTTCCCACCAGTCCACAGAACAATTGCGACACCCACGTACCCAACCCTCTGCTACAAACATGCTCATGGTGGGTCTGGAAATGGGCTGGGTACAGCTGTACTTGGCACTGCTAGAGCTCGTTCAAGACCTCGAAAAAGAGCAGACAAGGGCACAAAGCTGGGTGACAGATCTCCTGCATAATGCTGTTATAAAGACAACTGAAGCTCCTGAGGTTAAGAAAGGAAACACATTTTTACTTGACCTAAAATCTGTGAAGATTTAATCTAAAAATTGAGCTCTGATTAAGAATTTCCTTCTCTTCTTTTCCTCCCATCTGGCTGTTTATTGCTGATCCTCCTTCCAGCTGAGAACAGTAACTGGCACATCACCACCCACAGAGACTCTCTAATGATCCAGGGGAAAGTTAATCACACTGTACCATCACATAAATCACAGCAGTTGGTCTGTGACTTACTCAGCCCTAGTGAGGGCCAGATCTTGAGCTCCCAAATCAACCTTTCTTCTTTTTCTTTTTTTTTTTCTTACTTAGCAATAGGACGATTTTCATTCTTTCATTTCACCTATTGAGTCAGTCTGAAGCATCATAATGGCCCATAAAACTACCATCTGGGATATAAAATGTCAGGTTTGTGCACAGGAACAAGGTCTGCTGCCTTTTCTAGCTTCCCCTACTATGATGTGTTCTGCTTAGCCCAGGGCATTTCAGAGGGAGATCGCATATGTAGACAGACAGCACCCTAGAGGGGTTAAAACCTCTGCTGTTATTTCCCTGCCAATATTTTAATATAATGTAAATTAATTTATTTCTGAGAAAAATTCCTATTCAACACACACACAAGGACATACAAACACACATACACAATTCCTAGTTTATATATGGTGTGTTGAATATTATTTTATTGTGTATACTAGTGGAAACACAATATCCACTCTGTTTATATATCTATCTTGCAGTGTTGTGATATACAATAAATATAAAAGGAAAACAAGCACTCCAACAGCACCAGCTAAGCAGAAAGGCTATTTTTTTCCCTTTCCCAGGAGGATATTGTTAACATTTAGCTGTGCTGAATCAGAAGAGTGAATGTACCCAGAAGCCAATAGGTTCTGCACCTCAAAAGTATCCATCCCTTTGAGCACACACAACAGCCCTCAACTATACTGAGAACAGAGGATTCAGTTCCATTCACAATAACAAAATAAACACATTACAGAAAGAAAACATACAATGTGAAATGACAAGAAAAGAACCCTCTCCTATAGAAATCTTTTTGTGGAATCAGACACGAAATGAGGTTTATGGTATTTGCCTGAAAATAAAACAAAAAAAAACTTCACAGAGCTTGCTGGGGCTTAACTCCTCCCTTTCCTCCAAATTTTTACTTTAGCCAAATGGCTGAAAACCTTAGTGGACAAATTAAACCAATTCTGACTAATATCCTTTCTAAAATTAGTTATCAACTATGAAATCAGTATTTAAAGTATTCCTAAAATCTTTAGCAAAACATCATATACATAAGTTCAATAACCATGATAAAATATTTAAAAGATGTACTAAAACAAACATGTGACTCATTTTAGTCCCTGAACAGAGGACACAGCAAACAGCATATCAATTTGAGGTTATAACATTGGCTTCTGCAAGATCAATCTTCTAGATTTCAGTACATTTGAGGTCTAATATTTTCAGATTTGCAAGGCTAAGTCACAATGAGTCCTTCAGTAAAAGTTATTTTCTCTTTTCATGTAAAATGAAATCCCAATATGACTGTCTACTAGGACAGCCACCTGAAGGGAAGATAAAATACAGAAAATAAGTTTCTGCACTGAATATACCCACTAAGGCATCATTTAACTTTGCTTGTGATCTTGATTTATACATAGCTTTCCCAGTTGGATGGCTGAGGCATAAAACAGTAGAGTGATAACTCTCAAGATTACCAAGAAGAACCAGAAATCTCTTTCCTTAGCTCCATCATGAACTCTATGACTCTGATCTGAGAGGCATCAGAGTCCCATATTAAATTTGTGTGAGAATATCAATTCAAAACCCAAAATCCTGAGACCAATAGATGCAAAATACTAAAATTTCCCCTTATAAAAAATATTGTAATACATAAGCAGTCTGATACCAAGACTTCAAAACAAAAAAAAAAAAAGTTATCCGTTACCAACTTTAATTGAAGAAGGTCTAGTTAATCTCTCTCTCATTTTTTCCTTTAAAAGAAAAGAAGATCCTAATTTTTGCCTGGTGCAGCCTGTTATGGATCACTGCTGAATTTTAAGACATGAAATGGGTCAGTACTGCCCTTAAGAGGGAGCCAATGTCAATAGAGCTCTATTGTAACTGAGATTACAGTCGAAGAGTAAAGTAACAGAAATCTGTGAAGCAGAGTTATGGTCAAAGGAAACACAGGCAAAGCACACTAAGTTAGGTGGCATATCAGTTGAGAACAGTTGATATGCTTGGGGAAAAAATACAGACATTCTTGGGCTCAGAATCCCATAAGCAAGGGTTAGCAGAGTGTGTAAGAAATAAGCAAGTGCAGGTGAAGCTGGCAGATAAGTAGATTCTCCTGTAAAAACATGAAAAGCAGACAGAGCATCCTGCTGCAGACCAGCACTGAGTCTGGTCCTGGCACAAGAGCCTTTGGACACACCTGGCACACAGCTGTCACACGTGCGTTTCACACCCAGGGGTTTGGAGAGAGTGCCATGACAGGTACAGCTCACCAAGGGGCTCTTCTGAAAGGACAAGCACAGTCAGGAGCTGCTGGAATTCACCCTGCTGAGATTCCACCACGTTTTGGTGCTTCTTCTCAATTGTCCTTGCTTAGCCATGGGAACCACTGATTTGGCTCTGCTGATCTAACTCCTTCCAAAAATTGTCAGAGACTAAAAGCATCCTTGTATCTTTTTGGTGCTTGACAGAGAACAGGTCACTTGTTCACTGCACTTGGGGCAGCAGGGTTTGCCAAAAAACACCCAACAGGAGGGCTGATTTGTGTGGATTTACTGCTAGACCTGAGGATTCAACAATCACATCAAAATCCTATTTTCATAATCCTGGATTTAATGTTGGCCTTAAAATACAGTCTCCTTGTGAGCCAGCAGAGTATTGTTATCTCAAGTCAGGTGTGGTTTTATTTTATTTTGTTTGCTAGTTTTGTTGTTTGGGTTTTTTTCAAATACAGAAGCAGTCTGAACTACTTACAGCTTCCTTAACTCTGGGCATACAGATACAGAAGTTATCAATAGTTTCTTCTGAAGATAGTGTTTGGGAAACTCAAAGTGATTTCCTATCTCCTAATCACCCCTGGTCAGTCAGAACTGAGGGAGAAAAGTCACCTTATAACAGCAAGGTGAATTTGGAACTGAAGACTATTCCCCCTCACTGTTATTTAGCTTGCTGACTCTTTTACTGCTACCCACTGGGAACTGGTCCCCTTATAATATGCTCTTAAAAATTACCCGAGTTATCAGTCATATCAACACTACATGAACACACAAATTCTGTGATTTTGAGCAACTTCTGGCATTTGGTTCATTGCTAACACTGATGACATTTGATAGTGAGATGCTCTACTTCAACATACCCATGAGAGGACATATCCCTTACTTTGCCCCAATGCATGAGATAAAGACATATTACAACATTCTGGTATGTGAAGCTGTGGATTTTCCAGCACTAGAGGTCCTTAAGAAAAGGCTAAAGAGAGATTTGGTAGGAACGATATGGAGAGAGAAAGACTCAGCCTCACAGAAACATTTTGGAATTGAATTTGATGGTTCTGGTCTATAAAGTCAGTGCAATATAAACTCTAATGTTTTCCTTCTTTACCATTTGTAATAACAATTAGGAAAAAATCTAATTCATAAGCTGGAGTTAAAAGGAATTAGCTAATAATGTATGATTAAACAATAGTAACCAAGGTCACTGCATGACTAAATATTCGGTAATCAGTGATTAGATTTTGTTGGTCGATCTTTTAAAGAACCTGATTGGAGATGACCTCTTTCTTTCAGATTAAATGTCTGCTCAGGCTGAGTTATTATTGATCAAGAAGCTGACCTTACTGCCAGCACTGGCATTCCACATTACTGACCTCTTTGCATATGGTGGGCACGTAGTTGCTGGAAAACTTCAAAGAGATTCGATCAAGTTGATGATTGCTTGGTTAATTAAGAAGGTGCCATATTTTGGTATTCCAGACTGGCTGCTCTCTGCATTCTTAGAGAAATCACTCTTAGCATTCAATTAAAAAAAGCAGGCAAAGAAAAAAGACTCTATAAAGCTTGCATTCTACAGCACAAATCTTGCCCTTTTCCCCCTGACAAGGGGAATGAAAGGGCTTTTTCCCATTCATAAGTGGAGGACAGGTGTACCAAAAGAAAAAGGAATTTTTCCTCTCTGTGTCCTGCAAGGTGGGCTTAAGACACAGAGTGGGAGAAGGTGCTCAGCAAAGCATCAAACAGAAGAATGACACAATGGAGGCTTTCAGCAATCTCAGAGCCCCAAATGCTTGTCTCCAGATAGTTCATATGATCAAGTGATAATGGGCAAGAATTTGTCTTTAGGACATAGGGTCATATATCCATCTCACATCTAGTAATTCTCCATCAGTTATACTCTTTTTTGGCTGCATATTGCCATAAAAACAGTTAATATTAGTCTTTATCCCCACAGTACAAAAAGTTGCTTTAACTCTTTCTCTCAAAATTAAAAGGGTAATTTTTTTCTTGGAGAAAATATCCAGTCATGCACCAGAAATACAGTCCTGAGACTGTATTATCTTCAGAAGAATGTGGTCTTGTCTTCATGTCAAATGACACAGTCTCAGGAACAAAATCTTGTCTTGGAATGTCTTTGAGAGGTAGGAAATTTTCTTTCAAAAGCTAATAAGGTTATTAGTCAGGGTTTGAGGTACACTTGGGGAAAAAAAAAACAACAAACAAAATCCCCACACTAAAAGCACAGGTCCATACAAAATCTCAACCAATTCTACAGATGCAGGCAGCTGCACTAAGAAACAACTTTAAACCCACACAGAAGCCCATTTGGGCTGAGAAATTTCACAAGTCATGTACAAAGACACTCCCAGAGTTCTCCTTTTAGACACAGATTTATTAACCAATAGGGAGTGTGACCCATCCATTAATTTTGCCTTCTGCAGCGCATGCTCCCACTGGAGATGTGGGACGGCATCTGCAGGGCACCTCCTCTGTGCTCCTTCTGTGCAGAGGCCTTGGCTGTGACCACCCCAACTCTTGTCCTAAGCCAACACTGCTTCCCAGGGTCCTGCTAATCATAATAAGGATGAGCACACCATGGCACAGCATATTTTTTCTCCAGACAATTCCAGACATGGTGATGATGTCATTAACTTTTGCCTGCCCATCCTTTAATTGCAATAATTCCTAAACCAAAACATGCACCTCATTACAAATGTGGAAATTGTGAAAGGAAGTTGCTGATTCCCTGGCCAAAGCAGCATGGTTTGCAAGTGAATACATTCCATGCTGTGTCATCCTTGGAAGGAAATGATCATGAAAAATAATACAGATATTTTAGTAGAGTCCAGGGAAGGTATTCATCTGAATTCTATCACCACACAATGGGCTGTGTGGTTACATCTGTAAAAATATTTACTCTTGTTAAACAAAGAAAGGCTGAGTTTACAAGCACAGTAAACAAAGTTGTTCATTCAACAGACTGTTCTGAAAATCAAGACCCTAATTCTCAAGCACTCTTTATCTACCACTCACCTAGTTATCTGACGACACATTTATATATTGGCCCTAATTGCAAATGACAGTACTAATAAATATTGTTCAGCACTAGACTCTTCCTGCACTTTAAAAGAAATAAAAATTTTCTTTAATCAAAATTTGGGATCCCTCTACACTCTGCTGTTGCATTTGATTTCATAAAATAAGGCAGGTTTAAATTAATTCGAATGGAAAAAAATTCCTAATTAAATTTTCAAATTCATAATTTTACAAATAACATTTGAGTTTGGTCTCAATTGTGAACAATAACTCTACAGAAGCACTAGGAGGAATAAAAGCTAGCTCCTCTTAATTTACAAGTTTGTTCTGTATTAAAAGAGTCACTGTAGGTCAATTCTTAAAATTAGAGAAATTTAGGTTTGGGAGGCTTTTGTTCATAAGTCCTTTTAAAATTGTTAGAAAGAAGAGAGTAACATTTTTGGGAGCAAGAAGTGCTTGATGTGATTCCAATGGTTTTAGATTGCTTTGCTTAAAAAATAAAGCAAATTCCCAACTGCGGCACTGTTTAAAAAAATTCATAGAAAGAATGTTAAAACTAAATATTCATATCATCCTTTTTTTGTGGAAGACAAACCAGAAACACCTTCACGGAATTCTTTGATAAATGCAGATTTGCTCTTCAGTGAGAAAAATACTACCTGCATCTGCAATTCTATATCTACTATATCTGTCCTCTCTCCTGAGCATACAATAGAAGTGTAAAAATCTATGCACTGTGCAGAAAGTGGCTTTATCATGTCTGTTCAGACACAGAGGGACCACGGGGAAGATGTTACAGGGAATTCCCATTGCACATCTTCTTTCAGATCCTGTGTTTGCAGTGAGGACTGGCTGCTGCTTCCTGCTCATCCTGAAGCCACCAGACATGGTGACACAGTGCATGAACCCGACGGCTCACAAGGGTCCCATGAGACCTGGAACCTCGACTACGTGTCTTGTACCACTTTCCCTTTCATTTAGCACCATGGGAAGCCAAGTAGGACAAGGGAATATTTTTTACTCATAGTCTAAACACAGAGAGCAGCTATTCAGAGCTCGATGCACCTCAGAACGAGGTGCCTCAAGTCCATCTCCCTCCCACCCACAAGTCACTTTGTGGAGGCAAAAGTGTATGGCAAACAGCAGAAAAGTCTTACTAAAAGACTATTATGTTCAAATAGGAAGTTAAATCTTTCTGCCCCCCTCCCCCTCTCAAAAAGAAATTAGGATGTAAAACTGTTGGGCAACTTTCTGTTGAACATTAGTTTATTACCTAAGACACAGGCCTGGTTGGTAATTGCTGTCAGATACACATTCTTTAAACAACAAAAAACTGCTTAAAAATAATGAAGTTGGCCTGGAGAGAAGTATTGATTTGAGTATTTGATTCCTGTGGGAACAACCTGGGTTTAATCTACCAATGCGATGGTATAGACATTTTTAATGCCTTTACTTTTAGATTTGATAACATAGAACATATTGCTTTTAAAGTTATACTTCTGTGGGAAGTATAAGATGTCTAACAGAGAAGAAAACAAGTACACAACATTCCCTAGAATAATTTTGAAAGATGTGAAGCAGAAATCTTCCTCCAAATTCAATGTCATAATCAGACTGCAAAGGACACGTAGTGAATTATCTCCAAACCTAGAAGCAAAGGTCTACCCAAAGTAAGGGGTTTAATGTGAGAAGCCTGAAGAGACAGATGCTGATCTGAATAAGTCACTGAATAAATATGAGGCAAGCTGTAGCTTTCTGTTGACCTCCTAAGTGGTGGGGATTGGGAAAGAAAACAACAGGAAGAAATTCAAACAAAATTAACTCCTATGAAATAGCAAAATTATTCAGAAGGTGAGGAGGAATACTAATGCTTCCAAACGTTTTCACCTTTCAATGGTGCCCTTGAACAAGTAAGGAAAGGTAATGCATCGCACAGACAAGCATCTGGAGCCTGCCTTTCTGAACAGGCCCTGTCTGTTTACCCCATACTAGCTGGAATCAATTCTCATGGTCTTCTTGTTTGCAGTAAAGTGCCAAAACCAAAGGAACCAAGTGACCTAAAAGGCATGGCAGTCTCACATCTGGTATGCCCTTGGGAATGAGACAGAGTCCTGGAGAGGAGACTCTGCAAAGCTACAGAGAGCAAAGAGGAGGGAAGCAACCCAAATGGTAAATTAAAGAAAGCTCTGTAGATCAGAGAGCTGGAAAATTCATCTGCCTTTCTGTGCTAACCAAGACAAAAAATACAGGGGCTCAGCCTTCCTGAGCTCTGGGGAATCAGCCCTATTTCAGTGAGTCATTCTAATCCCAGCTTTGAGACCCTTCCTGAGAGTCATCCATTGCAGCCCTCATATTTCTACACTTGGACACCCTCAGGCTTTGCGCAAAAGGATGTTTTCGGTCCCACCTGGATTGAATGGCAGCTCAGGGCATCAAGCACTTAACACACAGGACCAGAGTTAGGTATTTGCCTGCTAAGCAACAGCACAACACTTTAACAGCTTTTTTTGTGGCAAAAGCAGCTGGTCAGGTGAAAGCATCCCACAGAATTGCACACATACACTGTGTGGTCAGGAACACGTGTCTGTAGGGACAGACAACATGGGAGGGAAAGGGACAGAAACTGATTTATAGCCACATTCTCTGAAGTTGTACAATGAGCTCCACAGCCTCTTCCTCTGAAGGCATGGGTAGAGAAATTTGCTTTCACTGACAGCTCAAGAGCTTCACAAACGTACCTGTAAGTGCTCTAATTTACTCACAACCATTCCAGTATTAGTTCCACATGGGGTATGAAGAAGACCAGGCTTACCTTCACTTCCCCTTTTATGTTTCCTTTGTAAAAAAGGCTCTTACTCAAACATACATTCACTACAGGAGGCAAGGCAGGGAAACCACAAATGAATAGAAGGCTGACATATTTTCTTGGGTAGCTAAAAATCCATCATGGTGCATCAGTAAAGGTGTTTTCATGTCACAATAACTTTCAGTTTCTGATATCACCCAAGACCCTATCAGCATGTTTAAAGGTGCTCTGTCTCCTCTCTCATTGTACCTCAGCTTTTCTTTTAGTTCTGCAGGAAAGTGATGCTTCTGTTTGTTTATGATAGAAGAAAAGCTTTAACTCCTTTCTTTATGAATTCCATTCTCAATTTAATAAACTAAACTAAGACAGCAAAGTGGTCAAGTGTTGTTTAAGAAGCTGTGTTTTAAGAGCAAGGAGTACAGATAGGAAAGACTCATATAAGAGGGTTTATAAAAACTAGTCTACCAGAATAGATTATAAGAAATAGGCACGTTTCTAGAAGAAACAAGCAAATACTGAGAGGGAGAAGAATGTGGGATAACATCAAGATCACAGAATCATGGAATAACAGAATTGTGTGGGTTGGAAAGGACCTTTAAAGATCATCTAGTCTGACTCCCACTTTGAATCGCAGGAACATCTTCAACTAGATCAGGTTACACAGAGCCCAGTCTAAACTGACCTTGAATGTTTTCAGGGATGGGACATCCACTTCTCTGGGAAACCTCTTCCAGTGTTTTACCAGCCCCATTGTAAAGAACTTCTTCCTCATATCTAATCTAAAGCAACCCTCTTTCAAAGGTATAAAACCATTGCCTAAAACGTTTGCCCTTATCTTTCTTATAAGCCCTTTCTTGTACCTGAAATAAGGTCTCCCTGGAGCCTGCTCTCCAGGCTGAACTCTCAGCCTTTCCTTATAGGAGTGCTCCAGCCCTGTGACCACCTTCATGGTTTTGCTCTGGACTCGCTCCAGCAGGTCCATGTCCTTCCTGTGCTGGGGACCCCAGAGCTGGATGCAGTGCTCCAGGTGAGGTGTCACCAGGGGGGAGCAGAGTGACAGAATCCCCTCCCACGCCCTGCTGGGCGCGCTCCTTTGGATGCAGCCCACGGTACAAGTGGCTTTCAGGTCTGTGAGCGCACACTGCTGTGCTGACGCCGGGGCTGCCCGGAGGGAGCCCTGAGGAGCAGCACCGCGGTGGCTNGCCGGCCGCTCGCCCGCGCTGCGCCGCGCCCAGGGACAGCGCGGCCGCGCCCCCGCGGGTGAACCGCGGGAAAAAGAAAATAAATGGATAAATGTAACATACACACGCGGACAGGGTGACCCTGGGCGCTTTGCGGTTGTGCCAGAAACTACTCAATGTTTGCAGCTTCAACGCCTAGGTGCTTGCTGCATCCCGCTCCGGTCAGGCTGGTAACAGCAGTCCCTTTTCCAAAGAGTGAGCCTCTTAATAAAATTGGGAGGCAGTTCATTGTGTTCCGTTTTCTTCTGTGAAACTTCCCTGGTGTGTATGTGTGTATATATATTTAAGACCTTGACAAATTTGGACTCCACTGGAGCAGTAAGAAAGCTAAAGTCAAATTAATCAGAATAGATTACCTAGATGAGACAGTCATTGCTGCTGAGCAAACCTTTAGGGAGAAAAGTTGTCCTTGAAAAATATTTGATGAAGCTGCTGCACTAAGAAAGGGGCTAAACCTGTGAATAAAACAGCCACAGAGAGCTCCAGGTTCCCCATAGGCTCAGTCTATGCAGAGAGAGGCAGGAGAGAAAAGGGAAAAAGATAAGGGGGCTGATAGGGAGAATTCCATCACATACGGCAACTCAAAACACCTCTAAACCCAGAGAAACCTAGAATTCTGCCCCACCAAGTGCAAGAATCAGAAACAATGCTTTGCCCCAAGGTACCCCTCGAGCTAGTCAAAGCATTTAGATCCCTTGGGTAGGTAGCAAGGAAGAAGAAGGGAAGTTTCTTTCTAATCATATTCTGAAACTCTGGTTTAACTTGGGGCTCTGCCTCTATTCCACAGCCAGAAATAGCAGCAGAGGTGTTTTCCAGGTCAGAATCCAGCCTGGGGACACCCACTCCTCCCATTCTGACTGTGACTTTCGCTCAAAGTCAGTTCAGTGTGGGAGGACTCTTGTGCCATTCTTAATTCACATCAGATTCAGTTCACCTGCACTAAAGACAGCACAAGGGACCATAATGAAGTTAGACCAGGATGTCAAGAATATCCCATCTTTTCAGCCTCTCCCTGTAAGGCATGCAAGCAAATCTCTCTCTATCTTTTTTTTTTTTCCCCTTTACTTTTAACATTTCTAGAAAGCATAAGTTCTGCAGTGCTTCATACAACATGCATCTGCAAATTTGACAGGCAGGTATGATTCGTCTGGACAACCTGAAATTCAGTAAATGGAGAACAAGACACTTGACCACACCAAAGATCCAGCTGGCCCAGTAACCTGTCTCCAGCTGAGCAGCAGCAAAGTCAAGGGAAGACGACAAGAACAACTTAAGTTTGTAGTGACAACCCTTCAGACTTCACCCTCACCCCCAGTGTTTTGTAGCTCAGAGAACTCATGAACCAAAGGAAACACACCTGTGTATGGCGATACCTTTTTTTGTTGTTGTTTTCTTACTCCCTTGTGTTGCACATTTACTTTAGGGACCTAAAGGAATTTTCATTTTATGCCAACACCCTATGGCAAAGAGTTCCATTACTTTATTCTCTGTTTTTCCATGTGCCTCTTGCAATTTTATAGACATATATCTTCTCCCTTATCTCCCTTTCCAGACTGAAGTCTTCTCCTTTTACACTTTACTCATTTTCAATCATCCATCCAAGTAACTGAAACGATACCACACAACTTACTGAACTAAGCGCACACCTCTGCTAAAAATATTTATTTAAAAGCAAGGCTAGGGGAAAAAAATGTTATTCATGTGTTTCTTGTGTGAAATATGGTTTCAGTAAAGCAGTGCTGACTAGCTATATGTTATAGGCATTTTTTTCTTCTTTGAGCAAATTAGTCACAAGAACTAAGCACCTTATTACAAAGAGTTCCCCTAGTCATGGTAGTAAAATATAAAATACTAGGAAGAAAAAAAGACACTTTATGATTTGGGGAAGGTTTGGCAACCTGTCATTTAAGCATCTAGTTTCCTCTCGGAATGTTATTACAACATTTTGCACTCTAACAGTAACAATAATAGGCTTTCTCTGGTGCATTTGTCAGCCCTCCTCTCATGCAAGACAAATCATGTCCTCAGGGGAATATTATTTTTATAGCATCACTATGGGTTTTAATAACTCCATAGTTCCCTGCAGAAATGTTGGTCCTCACCTTTATGAGGATCATGACAAAGGTGGCAGTGATGAATCAGCCCTGACAGGGTGGCCCATACAGCACTGAGAGTAGAGGGTGAGTAACACAACTCCTGCTAAAGCCAGTCAGACACTGTCACAGATGTCCTTGAGGACAGCATGAGGAGTGCCCTCAGAGATGACTGAGATGTTTAAAAAAGCTGTACTACTGCTAGTTTCACTGAATGCTCTAGGGTAAGAGCCTCCTTCTGATTCAAGCCATAAACTAAACTCTGCCTGCTCCCTAATAGGAATTGTATGTCCAGTGACTAGGACAATGGCACACTTAATGGCATATTTGGTAGGCTAAACTCATCTCTAAACTAATTTTTTCCTATGACTCAGTGAAAATAACACCAAAAAAAAAAATAGCGTACCCTCACACTCACCTCAGAAAGCGCTGGGAAAAGTTGAGATCACAGAAAGCCTGTCTGTCATTTTATCCTTTGCTCCCTCATAGCTCTGTCACTTCCAAAGGACAGTATGGGGATGTACGTAACTTATTCTTCAGTAGCTGAAGTGATTAATTTAGTAATGTGAACAATGCCCATTTTTATCTGATTAAGTCTAACCCACTTAACAGAACTTTTTCCATTTATTGTAAATCTTCTGGTAGATAACACTTTCATCTAAGTCTGTGCTAATAAAGTACCTTCATCATTGCTCTCCAAGCAAGCAGAATCTGTAAGACTATACAAGTTTGGTTGTGGGGGTTTTTTTTGGAGGAGAAGGCACTGTGTAACCAAAAAACTCCATGCTAGAAGCAGACTGAAGCAAAGACAGGTTGACCTGATATCTGGAATATATATATTACCAAACATGGTTCAATACGAAGCATGTTACACAAATATATATACTGACTGTGGATGGTGTGAATAGTGAAATACAAGGATATGTTCACACTGAGTCAGTATAATAATGTACTGTCAGTGACAGTACTGTCAGAGGTATCGTCCTACAGAAGCAGCAGAGAAACAAAGCCCTGATGACTAGTGATCTTGAAATTTTATCTCAATTCTTTCTGTAGGGATAATGTCCTCTCAAAGTGCATTCAAGCCAAGTTTTCTCCTATGCAATTTAACTCTGTTTTCCCTTCATCTACCAGCATTGAGTAGTGAGAAACAGAACCTTTCCAATGCTTTCCTCTATGGGGTCTGTAACAGTGCTGGACTGTATGCTGCCCCTCAGCTATCCCCCAGGCTACAGGACTTCAGGGAGGATTTTCAACTGTTATTTCAGTGAAGTTATTCCCACATATGGTTTATAAAGCACTGTGAGGTCCTAAGGGATGAAAGGTGCTATATAAATGCAAATTGTTGCTGTTGTTATGCATGAACCACAGCCAGGTTTTAAACTAGACTGACTATGAAAAATGTCATTTATTCTGACCTTTCCTGATGAGAACCACTGCGATTAGAAAATCTCTAAACTCTTCGGACATAAAGACAAACTCCAGTTCAAATTCTCTGGAAGGTAATAGCAATGCTCAAAGTGAGCAAATGAGTTAAGGGAATAAAAAAAGAATACTCCCTGACTTAAGCAACACTGATAAGAAACCAGCCTTCAGGCCTAGGAATTTGGGCTCTTATTTTGACCCTGTACTAGACTCTAGGACAACTGGGAGGAAATCTGTTCACTGTTCTGTGCTTCTGTTCCTAACTCTCCTCCTCCCTCACCCACCATCTGTTTTGTCTATCCATATGGTACATGTCTATCTACATTGCAAATTATCTCTAAGCTCACTGTTTGTATAATGCTTACCCAAAACCTCCTCCTCACAGTTTCCAAGTGAACAAAGCCAGCAAAGTAGCTGCAACCCTGTCAGGTGCCCAGGCAAACGTAAGTAATTGGGTGGTACTAATGGGAAAAGGGCCATGGCCCTCCAGTGCACCAGCTTCTTCCTCGCAAGTAAATATTTAGATACTTTACAGCACTATTTTGAGAAACATGAGCTAGCTCAGAGTTAATTAGCTAGGGCAGAGCATTGCATTGATATAGCGCCTCAGGTGTAAACTAGATTGTGCAGACCCAGACTGGGAATCATGGCATGACTGCACTGGGCTTTGAAGAGTTATGTTCAGTACTCAGTAAGAAACAAAAAAATATAGAACAAAAAAACTGAGGAAGAAGTTCAAGATCTTCTTTCACTAGTGATCTTGAAAGGGTCTTCTGTCAGTCCTAAAAGCTGACAGCCTTTAACACGTCCTCTCCACTAGACACTTATTGCTCTCCTAGTCTATTATCCAGAAACACATGGGGTACCCTGTGGATCTGTCTCCCATCGGAGGAACTTGAAAATGGGTGTCAAGAGACACCAGAGTAACTGCATCATACCTGTTTGCCAACTATTGCCTGACCTCTCACTATGATAGATCTGCTAACAGAATTCACATCTTTAGCCAGGTATGATACCTGTAAAAAACAGCGAAGTGCTGACAGTCACAGCTGGTAAGAAAAGGAACATAGATGTTTTTCATGCAGTTTTATTACTGAACGTACATTTTCCTATATTAATGCACAAGATACTAACATGTTTTTTAGTTGACTTTTCATTTTGAAATACAGTGATGACTGAGTAGTTAATGCCAGGAGTTACGAAAATGGACTTCTGCCCATTTTTTTTTTTAAATATGGGAAGGTGCTTCTAAACTTTCTAAGGGCCAGCTTCAGCCCAATCTAATTTCATGGGGAGTTACACACACCATTGTAAAAGTCAGCAAGACTACAGCAAAGCAGATGTTGGTTCATTTTGGTCCAGAGTAAGAACAGAGTCCCTATTCAACCTAACAGCCTCTCTCACTGCATTGATTCAGCCTTTTCTGGACAATTCTTCCACAAGAAATTATGAAGTGTGAAATTAATCTTGGAAAGTCTCTAGAAACTTGTCACTCCAGACTGGGCATAAATCCCTCTCATTCACAGGTCTACTCTTGATATTGGCACAAACTGTCTCTCAGTGTCCCAGACTTGCACAAAAATAGCAAGAAGACCAAATATATTGTAATCTTGTGAAACACACAGTTTAAAATTAAGCTAAGGGTTTGTTTTGGGGGATTTTGCTTGCTTGCTTGTTTCCCCCTTTCCACCCCCCAAAAAAAAATTCACCTCTTTGGGCAGTCTCTATGTCCTACCTCGCATACAGTGATGATTACTCTCTGACTAAATGCAAGAATTATCTACTTTCATGGAACAGTGTGTGGTAAAATTATTTTCATTGGAAACTCAGAGGCACCAAGACAATGTTATGAGAACATGCACATTATTTTAATCAGAAACCATATATTTTTTGAAAGTAACACAGAAAAGATACATATTCTGGTCTCCAACCCTACAGAGAGCCAAATACTCAGTTTAAAAAGGAAAGAAGTTGGGCCCCAGAAGGCATCTGGAAAAACCACATCCACCTTTATATTATTACAAATTAAATTAAAACCTCATGTAATTAAAAGAGAAAAAAAAAAAAAGGTATAAATCAGAAAAATTAAAGATAAGCAAAAGACAGAAGTTTGAGGAGACTTACATTTCAGACTGCCAGCCCATCTGCAGGCCCTTAATTTTCAAAGTGAAGAATTAGTCTTGACTTCCTGCATGTGACATTAAAGGTGTATTAATCACAGCCTATTGCCATCCTGATTCTGAAGACATAAGCAAAATTTATATTGCCTTAAGTGGGATATGCAGAAGCTATTGTCAGAAGCAAACCACTGAATGCCTCCTGTTTCCCCTTCTACTTCCATATGAGTATTATTTTTCTTTAGGTTTATATTAGAAAAAAGTGTGCTCATCTAGTCTAGATCAAAACTGCTTTTTGTATTATTTGACAGAATATGCGTTCTTTGTTTTCTTTACTGGCATGATACAGAAGACACTCTTGTTCAATGTATAAATAAAAAACAATGCTTCCATGTGCTGACTGTAGCATACACCAAAGCAAAACTTAGCAAAACCTTCCCAATGGTTATCAATTTAAAGCACAGTTTTGGTTTGAGGATCTCCAGTTCTGAATTCTAAAACCTAAGAAAAAGGAGAATATTTCCATACTTCCTTGTTGATTCAACTTTTATTAAGCTAAATATTGCCACTTTTTAAAAAAGTTGATTTGGTGGTTCAGGATCAAATATAACTCTATTGCATTGTTAGAGAGAATGCTGAAAGCCGAAAGGAGGAATCACCTCTCCAGTGCCAAGAGCCAACTGCATTCATGTGACCAGCTACTGAAACTCAGCTGGTGCATGGATACTGCGTAAGAATGACTCCTATGCCTGTGCCCTCAAGCTCCTGTATTCACTCTCCTGTGTCGTCCTCATCTTTCACACCTAATTGCGTAATTATTTGTACATCTATAGAAGATCCTCCCATTTTTATATGCATGAAGCTTATTGTGTGCCTTAAGCCAATGCCTGTCCTTTCAGCAAAGACAAATCCAGAAAAAATACTGCATGATAGTGGTTACTGTAGCATGTACATGACCCAAACAGAATCAGGGGCACACGTGCTAGATACTCTCCAAACAGCAGAAGATGGCCTCAGGTTTTAACCATATTAAGGGAGGACCAAACACCATGGTTGAGGCTTCTGAACACAGAGAAATAAAAATGACTTGCTGAAAAATTAAGGACTAAGTCAGGTGCAGAACCAAAGATAAAACCAGGCCTATAGAACCCCAATCCTAATGCTTAAGGATGACCTATTTTCCATGGTGAAAAGGCTCATGACAAATAGGATTTGTACTTCTGTTACATGTAGGGTACAGCCTGTGCTGTTAGCCCTGCAATGATATGCTGCTTCACAACTCAGAAGGTGGGCAGGTTGAAAATATGTCATTTCTTCCTTTATAAGGAGCATTCTGATATCCTATGAAAATATCCTTCAATCCATGCTATAAAGGCCATGGGAACATATGCTGCAAAAACCTGTAGTTATTTAACATCTGAATTGACTGAGAAATGTGTTGGCATTTTCCTTCAACTGAGTATCTTTCTTTTTTTCACTCATGGTTAGTGAACAGTTTTTGGGAGTTGATGAATTTGATTGCACAAGCACTATTTAATTTCTTGAACCATTGTAGCTAAAAAACAGCTGTTTGTAAAGCCTATTTTATGACATAATGTAAATTACTTACATTTTACTTTCCCTAAATAACCTTTTCATTGCCATCCTCTTTACAATCCCATCTCTTCTAATAAAATCCCTTTACAGAGAATGAAGATCTTTCAGCCCAGAACACTGGGTTTTTGCTCCCGTTTTGAGCAGATTTGTCATCTCTTTAAAATTACTAGCAACAGTATCCATTCATGTGTTAAGAGAAAAATAATGGGTTTTTTCCTCCCTAGATATCATACTTTGCGAGTTACTCCATACATCAAGTTGTGCAAATACTATGTTAGGGTCCTTAAAAGATTTATGTGTTTGTGGCAAGAAGTGTAAAAATTATGTATTTCTATACTTTATTATTCTTGCTGCATAATCCTAGCTGAAAGATGCTGGCTGTTACCGTTGTCTGTAAGACTATATATGACTGATACACCCCAGCATGGTAAAGATTGATTGCAGATATTCAACTGCATGACCTCAGGACTTGCCTTATGTGTTTTATTTAGGGTATGGAACACATGGAGCCACAGCTGGGTTTGCTGAAGCACCACAATACATTATGTTGTTTGACCTATAAAATAATCCTTGCACAGAGGAAGTGGGGAAGAGTGAAAAGAAGTAAGTAAGTGCTTGCTGAAAATTATAATATTCAAGAGGTAAGGAACACAGGAAAGAAAGGAGCTGCAGAACCAGAAGTCAAAGGCCTTTTTATAGTGCACAGTTTGTATTTCACAGCTGAAAGAGTTCTGCCTCCTAACTAGACCAGTGTTGGCTACATCACCCCTAGTTTGTACTTGCCCATTTTATCTTTAAGCCTGAAGCACAGCCAGCCTATGCCATAATAGTAATAAGCTTTGGGATGGCAGCATAATTCATACAATGTCTTATTTTACTGTTTTTGATAAATCTGGCTTTCTATTCTTCTTTGAGAGGAGTTCTTAGCAGGCAGAAGAAATAACCAGAGGGAGAGTCAAGATCTGTAAGTATTCCCTGTCATCACTTGATACCTGCTGCAGAATTAACCAAAATAGTTTACACGGCATGTAACAGCCTTATTGTCAGAAACCACCCTCCCTCCCACCCACTAAATTTTACGTCCAAATCCATGTAGCTATATAATGGCACAAAGATATTACTATCTAGAAAGCATCCCAGAAATTAATTTAATTGCTTTTATGTTCATAAACACCAGAGAGAAGTGGGTGGCTTTGTTTTAAAATGCAGTTTTTATTTGCACTCAGCTAACAAACAAAATACATCTTTCAAAAAATCAGGGTCTACTCTTCATTTTATGTAGTATTAAAATTATCCATAAATGAAAATGATGAAAACTGTTTTCATGTAAAGAGGAGTGCAAGTGTATGTAGTCTAATACACAGTAACCATTTCTACTGCTTATTTGGAACTCAGCAAGTCTGTCCACAAATCTCTCAAAACCAGAGTTTATGGAGGAAGTTGTGTGTCAGGGCTAGATCTCTCAGACCAAATTAGGGTAGAACTGCAGGTTGCACTGAAGAATGAATCTGCACTGCAAGAGTAGCCATGGAGAGCTCTTTTCCAGAATATCTAAATGGAAAGTTCCTTGTAGCCATGCAGCTCTAATATAGTGTAGCTTCAGCAAAGTCAACAGTAAAACCCCCTAAGAGTTGTTTAACCGATAAATATTTTCCAGATAATAAAAATCTCACTTGTGAATCACTTCAGATCTTTTCTTTTACTTGTATTTTATGACTTCAACTTACTTTTATATTATCTACTTGTTATATACCCTAAAGTGTAGGATACAATTTTTCTTCTACAGGGCTAAAAGTGCACCTGACAGGACTACAATCTGATATTGTAAACTATGACTACAACACCACATAAGATCAAGTGCTGTCACTTGCTAAGCATCCTTATCTCCTTACAGAGATGAAACTGGTCCAAGGGTTTTTACAGAGAATCACAGTGTAAGGCACAGAAACTCTGTTATCCATCTTATCCAAGTGTTGGAGGCTTTCCTGCTGATGGGAACAGTAGGGATGGGAGAGAAAAGCGGGAAATTAAGGCAGCTGCACAGTTCTGTTGCTTTCCTATGACTCTTCACATAGGAACGAGCTGGAGACAATCTATATGGTACCATTAGGAATGCAGGAATTATTACCTTCAAAGCAGGAAAGTGGGATTTCAAGTGTACACAGAGCAAGAAATGTGAGTGAAAGTCCCCTTACTTACCTCCTGAGGAAGACTGCTCTTGATCATCACTGAGAGAGCTTGTCAGTATAAATTTATAAAAACCTTTGTAACTATTTAGAAGTTAATATTCTCAGGTCACCTTTAGCGGTGGGGGAGGGGGGGAGAGAGAACCAAACAAAACACAGGCCACCTAACTTGGTTTTAAGCTAGTTTCTTTTGCTACACTTAAACAGAGAAGGTCTAAATTTTGTCCACTTTTGACAGGTGTCATACGTGACATTTTATATCACTCATGTCAGTCACACTGTATTTTCTAATGCAAAGTGACATGGGCAGCATTAAGTCAGAGTCATCTGTCACACTGTCGTGTCTGTAAGAAGAATTTCTATGAGCTAGAATTTGCTTAAATTCAGAGGTGGAGTAAGGGTGCCATACAATGAATTTTCTTTCCAGAAAGCAGATGATATAGTGGAGCACATCTTTCTGGGCCCCCGCAGTTTTATTCCCTGGCATAGTAAATGAATTATTCCCATAAATAGCAAAGGGGATACTGACTCTTCACTCCATGTAGTAGTTTTGGTTTTAGTGAGCATCATAATCATTAATAATCTACTGTATTAAGATTAAACTAAACTATGCCAGATGTTAAAACAAAATGTTAAAAAGCCAACAGCTGAAATGGGACTGGAGCAGTATAAATTATCCTTCTAGCACCTCAGAGAGGTAGTCACAGAGAGGATGTAAGTACTTTCTCCCAAAGGAAGGAAAGTGACAGAGCAAAAAGCAACATGCAGAACATGGGACATTACATAAAAGCTATTTACTGTGAGAACAGTTAAACATTGGAAGAGGTTTCCAGAGAAGTGGTGGAATCTCCTTTGCTGTAGATATTAAAGACTTGGCTTGACAGGGTCCTGTTTAATCCAGTCCAATTCACTGCTTTCAGCTGGAGTTTGTACCAGATGACCTCCAGAGGGCCTTTCCAACCTAAAGGTTTTCCATCACTCCAAGATTCTAAGTTATTATTTGTGGGGGGAAAAAAAATGCTTAAAAACAATTTTTAAAAAATAAAAAATCACTGTATGCTACTATCTCCATGTGTTCCTTTTTCAAATATAGCATAGCAATGTATACTAGCATGTCTCAGAGACCTTAAAAATTAAGATGAAGCTTGAAAGTCACACCTCTGCTGTAAGCTGAGGCAAAAGCTATCATTCACTAATGGTCTGTGTGGCACCTTGCACATTGCAGTTCAAATGTGTGCAGCTATGGGCACCGTAACTAAACATTTTGTAAATCCTTCAAAGCACTTAATGCACTTGGCAAGAGCACAACTATTTTTGCACAAATACCTTGCACATTAGCCCTTAACCTTATCTACAAACCAAACCCAGTAATGAACCATTGCCCAAAGGACTACTTAAAAACATAGCAAACAGAAAGAGATCAACATGTCTGTTTAATTAATCCAGCCTTTCCTGATGCTTTCTGATCTCCTTACTGACACTTAACTAAAAGCCAAAACACTTGGTGTTTAGTTGTAGAACCACATAATGAGAAGCTTAGAAATATTTCTTTGTAATAAAAATTAATTGATTAATATAAACCAGGAACTTCAGATGAGATTGTGGCAATAAAACTGCTTAAGATTTTACAAAAAGGCTATTCTAGATGTAGAATGGGACCAGTTTATTGACAGGCCTGTCAGCAAACTTGAATTGGTTTGTATACTAGAGCAACTGTTTGGGTTTTTTTAGTAACTAATTTATTTCCCCAAGTGCTTGTTCAGTTGACCTGATATAATTGATGGAAATGCGTAGAAACTGGCAAATTCTTCCAGTTAAGTTAAAAAATATATTTAAATAGAAAATACATCTATCCATTTCTATCCTCTTCCTCTTGCCCTTGTACTTTCTGGGAGATCCTGTAATTCAGTTTTCTGAATACCTATGTCTTGAGAGATGAAATGAAATTCTCTTTTTCCAGTTGCCCAAATCATACCAGATATCTTAATGAAGACACTCGTGTCTACCACTAGAGTGCCTAATAACCAGGCCACGAGAACAGCTTGTCCCAGGATATCCATTCTCTCCTCTTGTGTTACACTTAGAGTTACTTAATATCATATGCAAATGCGACAGCAATACTCCTATCTCTACTAAAAGAATATACTACCCATCATCCCCACCCTCCCTGACACTGCAAGCACTCAATTACTTATGTCCCAAAGAAGTTTAGGAATCAATCTCAAGTGACATACATAACCAGTTCTTTCCCTCTTTTGTGAATCTTTCATTTATTTCTGCATGTATTTTAAAAGTAAGATTGTCTAAATGCAAAGCAGAGCAGAGCAGAAGAATCAGAAAAGGAGCCATAAGATAATTTTATTCCTAAACAGACCAGTTCAACATCTGCATATTTTTGTGTCAATATCGTATTTTGTGATTATTACATCAAATAATCTACTGTGATTTTAACTTTGTTTCTGGTGGAAACCTGGTATTTGCTAGCTCCTGAGCTGTAAGAAAGACCACAGGCAGACTACAGATAAATACCTAACTGTGTTCCTTCTGGGTCAAAGTCCTACCTGGCTCTTTAGAAGTTCAAGGACTTTCCTTAAGGAAACACCAGATCAGACAATCATATCTATTTGGTTTCAGGTTTTAGGAAAACTCTTCTGTTTTGTTAAAACAGAAGGCAAAATTTGGACAAGCCAAGGGCATTCCTTGCCAGAATGGCACATGTCTGCACCAGACCCACAAGACAGAATAGTCTCAGGCATGAAGAAGGAATTTTCTTGGAGGAATCAGTAGTTCCTAAAAGGCAAAATCAGTTGACTTCAAACACCTTGATTCAAACAATTTCTTATAAGATGTTTCATTTTAAAGATATTGAAGAAGTTACAATCATGAGATCCAAGCCTGCTAATGAAATCTAGTGGGTTTTCCACAGGTTCTCCAGGACTTTTTTTCATCATTCTTCTCAAACACTTATTTTTCTCTCAGGAAAAGAAAAAAGAATATACCCATTTTGCTTGTTATAGTTTTTCAGGTAGGAAGTATGTATCTTTCATATTCTTTTAGGTTCCTATCACTCACTCTTACCCATCTCTAATCAGTAGAGCCTCATTACTGAATGATTTTATCTCTATTTTCTTAACCATATATTTTTGTGGTTATGTTAACATTCTAAAGACAATTCTCTGAAAAAATAATCCAATTTCTCTAAGCAAATTTTACCACACCAGTTAAAGTTAGGGGGGAATTGGTGGGGTTGTTTTTGGGGATGAGGTGGTTCAGCCATAACTCCCAAGAAATACGTAGGAATCTCATTCATTATGTTGGATTAGTCCTTGGCTATTTCCCTGACCATAAGTCTTTCTTTGAACAATTGCATCACAAAATTAACAGGGTGAAAAACCATGCTGTTGAATTAATTAAGATGTTAAATTTATTAAACATATTGTTACAAATATGTATAAATAGAGCAATTCAAGTGTTCAAGGAGGATTTAAAGGAAAGGAAATTGCAATTAGTTCCTGAAGTTACAGGAGAAAAAACTGAGCTATTTCAATATCAGGGTCACATTATCCTTTCTCTAAGATGAACAGACACATAGCATTCATAATTTAAAGAACAGCTGAGATTTAAGGATACCACAGTAAATGCCTTCAATAGTCTTGCAAATATCTTATTTTGACAAAGGGATCAAGTGCACCTCAGCAAGTTTCCAGAGGACACCAAGTTGAGTGGTGCAGTTGGAACACCTGAAGGACAGGAAGCTATCCAGAGGGACCTGCACAAGATCAAGAAGTGGACCCATGGGAATCTCATGCACTTTAACAAGATCAAGTGCAAAGTGCTGCACTTGGGTCAGAACAACTCATGGTACCAACACAGGCTGGGGTTGAACAGACCCAGAGCAGCCCTGGAGAGTAGGACTTGAGGGTGCTGGTGGGTGAGAGACTGGACATGCACTTGCCACCCAGGAAGCCAAACTTGTCCTGGACTGCATCCAAAGAGTGTGGCCAGCAGGGCAAGGGAAGTGATTCTGCCCCTCTGCTCTGCCCTGGTGAAACCCCACCTGGAGCACTGCGTCCTTCCATCCACAGGAAGGACAGGGACCTGTTGGAGCGAGCTCAGAGCAGGGCCACCAAAAATTATTAGAGGGCTGGAGCACCTCTCCTATGAGGAAGTCTGAGAGAATTGGGATTGTTCAGCATGGAAAAGAGGAGACCACAGGGTGGCCTAATTGCAGCCTTCCAGTACCTTAAGGGAGCCCACAACAAAGATGGAGACAAACTTTTTACAAGAGCATGTAGTGACAGGACAAGGGATGATGGCTTCAAATTGAAAGAGGCAGGTTTAGATTTGATATCAGGAAGAAATTATTTATGAGAAGGGTGGTGAGGCACTGGAACAGGTTTCCCAGAGAAGTTGTGGATGCCTGATGCCTGGAAGTGTTTAAAGACAGGCTGGATGGGGCTTTGAGTAACATGTTCTAGTTGCGGGTGGAAGGTGTCCCTGCCCATGGTAGGCGCATTGGACCTAAATGATCTTTAAGGTGCCTCAAACACATGGAAACCCAGGAAAGCTGTAAACCAGACTCCTGTGGCAATACCACAGATTTCTCACACGAGAAATACCAACTACCATGGCTTGCTTTTAACCTGCATGATCCAAACACATGATGGGTCCTTCCACAGAGGTTACTGTGTGTGGTTGGTTAGTGTAACGACCTTTAAATTTTACTCAGATAAAGGTAAACTAAAACAGTGTCTGTGCTCTCCAAAGCTTAAAAGCCTCCACTGGAATTATGGTCATATGCCACTCAATGAAAGCATTTGTATTAATCAGTCCTAGGCACCACTTTTAATTAATGGCTATCATAGCCATTCTATGATTCAATGGAGACAGACAAGCTCCTACACAGGGAGAAATCCACAACATCCAAAATGAACTCACAATTTGAATTGCAAATTTTCTGCCATGTTGTGATCTCCCTTTTTTCCAGATGCAGAGAGCACAAAGGAAGAGCAGTGAGGTACCTGTCCTGGATGTCATTCTCCAGCAGTGGCATTGGCTTCCCATCCCAGTCCCGAGTCATGCCTTTCCAGTCTAGCAGATTCAGACTTGTTTCAATTTATCATAGGCACATTTAGGCCTCTGCTGCATGCCCTTAACTTCTTATCACTGTCAGAAAGATGTACAGAACTTTTTACAGCCGTGAAAGATATAAGAATGTCATTAAAATGAACATATTACTAGAATAGCAGAAGGGGAAAATGAGCTCTTACTGTTTAATCAGCCCACTTAACAGTTTGGATTTGTTTTATTATTCTAATTTTACCACTCTAATTTTATGAACATTTACCCTAACCCTCAGCTTGTTCAGATTCCGCCTCAAGTCCCAATTCATGACTGTTTGCTTAATACTTGAGGGATTAACCCAGTGAAACTCAAACAATTTACCACAGGCCTTTAAAAGGTTTCTTTCCAGTTTTACTGGTGGCTTACTCACTTTATAGATCAGCCTGCTTCTAAAGCTTGCCTCTGGTCCTGACACATTACAGCAGCGGGCAAGTGGATTTATCCAAAAGAGGTTTTATGGAATTCAAGTCTGAGGCTGCAGTGTTTGCAGGCTCAAGCATGAAGGTATGCTACGGTTTCAAAGTAGCAGGTACTGACAGGTTGTGAAAGATCCTCTGTCACAGAGGACAAGAGTGGAACATTTGGCTTGAAACATGTGAGAAGAAAATTATAAACTGAGGCTATACAAACTGAAGAGAATTAAGTCCAGGCACCCTTCTTTAAAGTTCCCCTGATCGGTTGGAGAGTTTGAGCTGGAACAAAAGGGTGATGGCCCAAGAAGGTGATGGAACAAAATGGTGATGGAGCAGAGTGTAGAAGGCTGTGACACACAGAACACGCCACTGGGGACAAACTGTCTGCAAATATATTGATGCCCATGAAATGGAAGCATAAAATAATACTGATATGACATTTTGGCTTTGTGCACACTATGCTTTGATAGAGGTAGCAACATGAGATACAAATTAGCTGAGAACCAGAAATTCTGCATGATCACATATGATTCACGTGCCAGAGCTTGGCTATCTGAAGGTAAATGGAAGTCAATCAGCTTAACTCGGACCCTGCATTCTCCCAAACTGTCAGTCATATAAACAGACAGAATGCAAATGTGTTAAACTGATGTGAACTGAAATGAAAAAAGGCCAATAATGACACCAGAATATTTTGAACAAAACCTCAGACTTGCATTCGTTTGATTTTTTCATTTTCCTGCATTTAAAATTTATGTTTTGCTTCATGTTATGGGAAATGCAATAAAAGCAGTTAACAACATGATGTTAAGCTTCATTTGTGAACTGTTTGAGAAAAATCAGAATCTGCCCAGCCCATTAGTGAAGTGAAAATTGTACAGGCAGAATTCCAGCACTTTTGAATAATTGAATCTAGATTTGTTCATTAGAGTAACCTTCAGGGAACTATAATGCAGATCCATGACATCAGCAGCTTTAATAGGAACAAAAATATGAATTTGCCCAGAAGAGCACCATAAGGCTGATCAGGGGGCTGGAGCAACTCTCCTATGAAGACAGATGGAGAGAATTGGAATTGTTCAGCCTGGAGAAGAGAAGGCTCCAGTGAGACCTCAGAGCACCTTCCAGTACCTAAAGAGCGCTTACAAGAGAACTGGAGAGGGACTTTTACAAGGACATGCAGTGACAGGACAAGGAATGGTGGCTTCAAACTGAAAGAGGGCAGGTTTAGATTAGCTATTAGGAAGAAGTTCTTTACCGTGAGGGTGGTGAGGCACTGGAATAGGTAGCCCAAGAACTTGTGAATGCCTTATGCCTGTAAGTGTTTAAAGACAGGCTGGAAGGAGCGTAGAGCAACATGTTCTAGTGGAAGGTGTCTCTCCCTATGGCAGGAGGGTCGGAACTAGATGATCTTTAAGGTACCTCCAACCCAAACCACTCTATGAATTCTGTGGTGACAGACATTCTCAAAATGTTTCAACGTTAAATTTCATTCTGTCTACGCACAAGTATACACTCTTTACACCTCCTTACACAGAAAGTTATGAACGTTATCTCATGCTACATGTAAGCAGGAGATAGTGACAAATATATTTTTATATATATAAGCAAGTATGAGGGCAGCAGCTAGGGTGTAAGAATCCTCTGCCATCTCCCATTACGGGGTTCTCAAGAGGCAATGACCGTGACAGTGTCTCAGTCACCTCTACCTACCAAGTATCAGTCACACTTTTTCACTGATTTTTCCTCTGACTGAGCCTACCGCCCAATCCTATGGCCTATCAGAAATCTCTGTTTTCTAGGCCTGTATATCTGCAACAGACTTCTAATATCTTGTTCTCAACTTCTAACTCTCGCCTTACTTCAGTTGATTCTAAAACTTTGGCACTAAATTGGATGGAAAAAGTTACCATGTAGAAGTATGTGGATCTCTTACTGTATTACACCTTAGCCTAATAACTGTATATCTTAATCCTCCTCTATCTTGACTCCTTCCTTTCTTTCCTTCCAGGATGAAATCAGACCTCTTTTGAAAGGGATAGTAACATTTCCTTTGATGTGGGAACAGGTGGCAGGGGAAGAGCAAAACTGGTATCACATCTCCCAAATCCTCTTTTGCTTTTCTAGTCCATCAGTAGGGTGGAAAGAAACATTGGAGAAATGGCTGTGGGAATGCTTTCTGTGGAAAGCTGAAGCAGACCTGTGAAAATGACAAAATACCATCCTACTTTTGTAAGCAAGTGATGCTACATTTACAGATAAATTTGGTATTTTACTAAATTTGGCGGTACATGCAATATTTCCCCAACTACAAAACTGCTGGAGTTTCTGCACTTTGAAACTATTGCCTAATAGAAATGACAGAGCAATCAAAAGGCAAACAGTTTTTACTGGTTACGGTTTTCCATTATTTATAGCTTCATGTCCCTTTTGGGAAATGCCATCCCAAAATTAAACTTAATTTTAGTCTCCAAAATTAGGTGAGTCCTATGACTCAGTGGAGGAGAGAATGTTACACATGCATGCTTCTAAATGGAGCGGGCAGTTTAGTCTATTAGAATTCATTAGAGACTGAGTCATAATTGTGAAACTGAATTTACTTAGGACAATAACCTTCAAGAGAAAATAAGTATGACAGTGAGCCAGTTCTCATTTCAACAAGGAGTCAGGCAGCCCCCCAGATTTCTTAAGTGTGGTAATCCCTTCAAGTTCCTGCCTGGCAGGACTTAGGCTGCCTCCTCTACTTTCATACATAAGAACTTTACCACATATGACACCTGGAAAAAAATGTCACATGAAACTGGCATTTGGCTGCCTGGAGTGTTTAGTCTGTGTAACATCATTATCAAGACACTAAGAATTCATTCCCAGTCTAGTTAAGGAGTAAAATTAGAAAGGGACCACATACAAAAATAACATGAATAAGTGGAAACAGCTGAAATAATTCCCTCTGCACACAGCAAATAAAGTCTAATAATAATTTATTAAAACAAAATATTAAATGTCAGCTGAAGATCCAAGGTTAAAGTTAAATATTGGGAGTAGTGTTCCAAGAATGAGAAGGCTTGAGTACATCACACTTGATCACAGATTATTGACTGTTGCTGACTTAAAAATTAGCACTTTAAGAATCAAATCGTGGTCTGTCAACAGCTTCTCAGTTTGGCAGGAGAGAGTTGCACCCCACCATGAGAGGGTGTATTTCAGTATTTAATTCTCCCAGGTTGAGCACAACAGATTCTTCAGAATCAGAATTTTTCTCCATTCTGACTTTGGAAAATACGGGGGGAAAGGATAACTTTAACAGTAGAGAATTTCCATCTATTTGCCCTGTGACGGGGTCACAGAAGTAACACTGCTGAAGACAGGTTAGCTCAGTTACAAACTTTGACAGTGATTGCAGAACAGCAAGCTCTCGCTTTTCATTCATTCCTGGTTGAGTGGCTGAGCAGTGTGTGATATTCATGTACACTCAGGTGGTTCTGAATTTAATTTTGTCCCTAAAGTACATCATTAACAATTAATACTGATGCTTCACAATTCATTTAAGCATACAGCAGTCTTCTGTTTTTCACAGTGGCAGTTGCGTTCCAACTCAATTGGGACCCTCCCTAAATCTATCCTCTAATAGCTTGCTTAATTTTATTTTTGTAGTCCACAGTCCTTGATAACAGCAAGCTAATTTCTGTAACTCCGTTTGATGAAAATGTGCTGATGGAACTCATATTTCACTTCATTGACTGTAATGAGCTATTTCATCAAACTGTCCATGTGACACTATTATAGAGAAAATGATAAATTTACTAATTTATTCACTAGAAATTTCATTGGAAGTTTAAAAAGGAAAAGAAAAGAGCCATGAAGTGAGTTACATTAGACTTCCACCAAATGATATGTCAGGGTCTACATGAAACAAAAGCACTGACTACTGCTACACTTAATGAGGTGTAAACATTAAGTATGTGTTGATTAATCAGTAGGTTGCTTGAAACTCAGAAGAACAAAAACATGCACCACAATACAGGTTTTCCCTTGTAAATATTTTCAAGCTTTACCTTTTCATCACATGAGGTGCTGCTACCATTAGAAATCAGAGTTTCATTCACACACCTCCTCCCTGCCTGTGAGACCTCTTACCCACGTTAGTCACATGGATTTGGATAAATTCAGCAGCTGACAACCAAGCCGTCATAACAAAGAAGTAATTCCTCCAAAGATCATTTTTACAAAGATTATTTGCATTTACCTCTTTTGAAGAGGAGGTACTTGCAACTGCAATGTTGTGTGGGATGAAAAAGTATTTTGGAAGAACATTAGGAAGCATATAATTAGACGATTCACCTCATGCTAATATTAGGCCTGAAAATAGAGACAGTATCACATGGCCTGCCTGGCTTATTTTAATTAGATGTCCTCCACCTGCTATTACAGTTATGATCCACATCTTTGATTGCTCTGCCACAGACCATCCTGAAACCTAGGCATCAGCCTGGAGAGCATACCACTGGAAAATCACAAAACCAACTAGGACAGTTACTCACAATTCTTCCTTGCATCCCATTTGGTACCTATTCAGGGGCTTTCTTCACCTATACTCAAACCTGCAGCACCCTCCTCCTGCAATACTAGCTTCTTGCACTTGTTTATTGTGGAAAGGGAATTTATAGATGGTTAATAAATAATTTTTAAAACCCACACAATTTTAATTACCTTCAAGAAATTATGAAAGCAATAACAAGGTTCAAAATAAAACAATATGTCATATAATGGTTAATTAATTATTGGACTTTTCTGGTCCATATAGTTTCAGGGAAACCATTTTACACAGGGAAGTGTAGCAGGGCTTTTCTGTTTGGTTGGTTTGGGTTTTTAAATCTACTTGACTGTCACTTTCAAAAACCACTTTCTTTGCTAGTCTAAGCTAGTCTTTGCTTGAGGGAGATGATGTCTGGAAGACTAAAATCCAAAACAGATGATTGCATAAAGAGCCCAAGCAACTATTTGCAAGACGTATCTTGAGTTCACTTAAAGATATGCCATTCAACCTAAATAGAAAACTACCACAGGGAGACAGCAAGAGGGCTTGTCTTTTCCCTCAGAAGCTGAACATTTTAAGACAGCCCACTGCCTACTCAAAGCTGAAGATAGCCACCTGAAGGCAGAGACTGAGGAGCAATCACCTTGCTGCTGCACAAGGGATGTCTTCCTAGGGTATATTGAAAGGAAAAACTTGCTTTCACATACTTTAAACCAAACCATGAACAAAGAAACCAATGATTTAATAATTATGTGATTAACTAGCAGTTGGTAAACTATACATTCAGGATCAGTATCACAACACACAATATTAGAATGAAATGTTAATTAATACCTATAAATTTCTACGCACACTGTAACTAATCCCAAGAATTACAGCATTCCCCACATTCACAGTTACGTGCACACCACTCACAGGGCTCGAGGGTAATGAGCCCTCACCGCTCTCTAGTGGGAGTGCAGTTTCCCCTACTTGCACCCCCATCTTGCTGGGGTATTGCTTTGTATCCATGTTGCCCTCTACAATCCCTATGTGGCTGAGAAATCACACCACAAGTTAACACACACTTTAAGGTACCTTTTTGCTCCATGTCCTGTGACCATGGTGGCTGGATCATTCTGATGTGAAGGATGCTCTGTTAGGTCTCGACAGAAGCTGTTATGTCAGAGGACAACTTTTAGAAATATCAAAATAGGTTTTGACTGCTGCTCTCTTCCCACTTCCCTCTCCCCTCCTGTCATTAATTTACATGGTATTTTCATACTTCTTCTCAAGGTGACTCATTCATTTATTTTAAAAGTTTCTTGGTTGCATGGAGGGCCATGTGGGTACCTCAAGGAGGTTATACCAGCTGGTCCAAATAGGGAAAGAAGGCAGTGAAGGCACTCTTCTGGAGAAGAATTTTTCAGTTTCAATATATTCCTACCCTCATCCATTTAAATTGCGTTTGGTCAGAAAAAGCTCACACTCCATCAAGGCAACATATGGGGCAAACTCACCGCTGGGGTTAGCAGACCAAGAACACAGTGGATTACATTGCTACCAAACTGCCTACTGGATTGCACTCTTCCTGCTTGGATCAGGCTTTGGGAAAGAAGCATTTAACCTCCCACTCTGGCTTCAGCTTTGATTGGTCCTGAAATTGTCACAACATGTACACATATGAGTGATCAGTACCTTATTCTGCTAAGGTGTCCAGTCCTTAGGAACACAGCCTCCCATGGATCCCCTAGAAGTACAAATATTGCTTTAAAACTAGGTAAACATTAAGAACTGGAAGCTGCTCTCTTTTTATGAGAGCAAGTTCACCACTCTATAATTAAGACATATAATTATGTAAGTCCTGAGTGCATCAGGTACCAAGAGAGACTTCCTAAGAGATTTGTGTGTAATAGGCCAATGAGTCCCTAGATCCCTATCCTGGATTTTGAAAACAGTGAGAAGACCCAAGAAAGACTGATTTTTTTGCTATTAATAAAACATCCCACATACCCATCTTCATGCATGGTCTTCAGTAACCACTATGCTGATGATACTAGCTCAGTATCTGTCTGAGGAGAAATGTTCTCTTCCAGCAGGCTTTTCATAAAGCATAATTAGATGATTTTAACTGTCCCTGCTAAATCTGCAGTCTCCAGAATGCCACTGTATGGTTAATTTACTCGTCTTTGTTCCAGACCTATTGTGCTGCTTTTTGTATTACATGGATTGATGTAGCAACCATCTATAAACATGAATACAGTCCTGGCATAACAGGAAAAACAAGCAAACAAACAAACAAACAAACCACAGTTTCCTCTGCCATGCAAAGGAATACCTTTAGCTCAGGCCAATAGCTCTTATGCAGAGCATGGAGGTAACCAGGAGAAGCAAGTGGTCTGTGAAAGTCACTTTTGTTCTCTATGCGATATCAGGGAAGCAGAAGACACAAAATAATAGAGACATTAAAGATATTTCGGTCCTCTTCACCAAAGATCTGAGTCTGGAGGCTGTTACCATAAAATGCTACTTCAAGGGGTTTTCCTAGTGGTGTCACAGCCTGTTAACAGTTAACAGAATGGGAACACAGCAGAAATATCATAAGCCTCCCAGTTCAATACAATCAATATTAAATATTTAACCAAGTTTATTAAAATGGATAGCAATGCAAGTCTTCAAGGAAAACAAGAACAAAAGTAATTTAACAGAAAATACTTCTAAAATAGCTTTCAGAACCTGATTCTGTAAGCAGAGTAACCAAGCACCAGAGACCACAGATCAGCCAAGTCTTTCCCCTTTCCTGGTCTCCTTACACATGTTCCAACTCATATTCAACTTTACAGAAAAACAGGTACCACCCGTCTATATGAATATGTAATCCCCCATTTGCCACACTCTCAGAGTATGCTGTGCCCACAATCCCTCAAGTATCAACCATGTGCATCAACCCAATGCCTCTAATTTATGTCCTGTTTCTTAACAGCAGTGAGGACAGTGATCCCAGAATCACTTTGTGGAGCAATGAACTACTAATATGAGTAAAAATTGATCAAAAGAAAAGCTCACATTAAAAAGTAAACTACCCAGCTGTCAATCAAACATCCAAACATACATTCTTTTAATGGTGGTGAATGTAAGATGCTTGAAATTGAAGGGCTTTTCAAGTAGCTCTGTATAAGCAGAGGCATACAGAAGTGAAAAATTATTAACAAATCTCAGAATGAAAACTACATACAAATTTTGATTTGTCAAGCTGTTGGCAGTGGAACTGAAACAGCCATTCCTTCACTGAAGTGCCCTTATACCATGAACATCATACTGAATAAATACAAAGCAAACTTAGCAAAGGACTGACCAGTCAGAACAGAATGATGATTGACAATCACCAGGGTACAGTTCAACCACAGGGAAATTACCAGCATTCAATTCTAATACTTGAAATATCTTGTTTCACAGCAATTAAAACACAATTTACATAGCACAGAAATTATCTCAAGTTAGAGTCATCCTAAAACACATTCTTTCTATGAGGTGATGAATTTCACCAACACTAAGGTCTGCCTATTTCTTGGAGCATGCAATTCAGCTGGAATTTCAAATTTAAGGTCCAGTTACTAACATGATGCCAAAACACTCTTGGTCAGCAACCATGGGACTAAAACATGCCTATGCACTGATTCAATTGCACTCTTGCTTTGAGTTGGCACAAACCATTTGTTAGGTAGTTCAGACAAAGTTTGCAAGCCTAACCAAACAGGCTTTTTCATCAGCTCAGAAGAAACTCTTGTTGACTTTGTCATCCATGTGGCAGCATAACTTGGTTTGGTCCTGTTTGCACAGACAAGATCAAAACACTTGTCATGATACTTAGAAGCCAGCTACAACTTGCATGTTTTATATCTGTATGGAAAATATGAACAAATTAAAGTTTTAAGAATGCTCCTAAAATGCTAGGTTTTCTTTCAGAACAGAGAAAGAAATACTTAAGCACTGTTTTGGACATCTGAGTTATATTAAACACTTGAACAACCTCAAGGGCTCAGAAAGGATAAAAATTAATAGCATTTAATAAAAGCACAAATTTTTTGGCAATTTCTATCTTGCTAGCCTAAAAACACAAGTTTCTAAACAGATTCAGTGGGCACTTCATTGGTACGGAAGGTAATTTCTTGCACTCTATCACTATTTGGTGATGGACACTTAACAACCTGGCTGATCTGAAGTGTATTAATGAGGCACTAAAATGTTTTAAGGCATAAAGTAGGTATTAAAATTTCTTTGATACATTGTATGCATTTAAAGGCAATTCATTTAAAAGTTGTAGGTCTTCTTGATGGGCATATAAAAAGGTTTGTTATCTAGAGATTTTTCTCATTATTCGCTTTCAGAGTTCACTTACCCTTCATTCACTTATTAATTCCAGGAGGCTTCACTGTTCTCAGAGAAGGAAAAAAGCACCATTTCATATACTTTGGCACAGTTATGGTGGATTAGGAAAGAAAAAGACAGGATACGGAAGAACAATCCATAACCTAAAAATGACAATAAACTTCACCTATATTGCTCATTTCTCCTCTAATTTATCTATCCTGTAACAATGATATAGCTAAGAGCTGAATCCAGAAGGCTTCAGAAGAGAGAGAAACTGCTCCTTTCAGGGGCAAGGTGAAGTGGCCTGAACTATTCCAGGGATAATTATGTTTCACTAACTAGTGAAGAGTTTTCAATGAACCTGTTCATTAATTGAAATTCAGGGAGATTTTTGCAGTGCAAACCAGCAAGAGTTTTGCTTTATTTCCTGTACAAACAAGCAGAAGGTATGAAACTGAATTAACTGCTCTTCAGGAAGAAAGGAAAGAACTAAGCAAGGCTCTGAATAGTTATCAGCTAGAGAAAAGTTGTAAGGAATAGTAAGCAACAAAATTGTCTGAATTACAATTGGTTGTCTTACCTGCTCCTAGAGAAATATTACAGAAATTTAGGGAGGTTTTCCAGTCTGTATCCTTAAAGTCTAGATGATTAGACTCACAAATAGCATCATAAACTATTTTTTTTTAGATCTAAGGAGATCCACTTCAAGGCACCTGCAGGGGTTTTTTTTTGCCCGACCTGCTTGTAACAATAGCTAGAAGCCTTTGTAAAGTCTAAGCCTATTTTTCTTTATGGTCAGATTTTACTTATTTCCCTTTATATCAAGGTGAGCACTTACCATTCTTTTCCTTTTTTTTTCTTCCCCCCTCTCCTCTGTGGTGTATCTGGACTCACAAGCTTTGTCTCCACCTCGTTTGTTTTACAAAACTAGAACACCAGGTTCTCCAAAATCATTACCTTGCCAACAGCTGGCCACAAACAATGTACCATCAAGGTGGTTTTACAGCTGAGGCAATTAGCCCTGCTGAGAAACAGCACTTTCTAGCCCAGGGAGACAGTTAACACACCTATGCTACCCCAGACTCGCTAAGATAATTGGACACTGCCTTTGGGGTCAGGACCACTCTGTGTGATGGACCACTTTGGTCTGGATGTTTCTGGGATCTGCCAACAAGTCCCTACTTTTCTTTTGTATGATGTAATTTCCATAGAGCTTGCCAACAGTGTCATTTGGCTAACCAATCCATCACAAAAAGCAACACCTCTCTGTGAAACTGCATAAAGGACAGAATGAGAACAGATATTAAACACAGATAAGCCAAAGTACTTTTTACCATTTGAGGTAGTGAGGATTGAACTGTGCACTGTTTCAAGGCAGAGATGCACTACTGAGTTCTGTCCAGAAATGAAATTCCCAAGGTTTTACTTGCTTTACTTTTACTAGTTGTAATTTTCTGTTTGCAGTTTACTAGATGTTGGGACAAAAGGCGAAAGAGAACATGAGCAGAGGTTCATTTCTCTTTTTTTTTTTTTTTTTTTTGGAAGGGATTGACAGAGGCTTTTTTTTCCCGATTATAACCGCTGCTTTGAAAAGACAGTCAAATAACGATCCCCATATCCATGGCATAAATCTTTTTTTGTTAGGCTATGTTTTACCATTAGCATTTGGCCTTCCTCTGCAATTACAGTTCATCAAGCACAAAAAGTATTTGTCAGTCTATTAATTTTCTGCTGGAATCCTCCATTATTGCTCACTTGAGTGTGCAGATCAAGCTTCTTCAGAATCCAGCTGGTAGTGACTGCTGTCATTAAAGAGGAATTCCTACCACTGCTCAGCCCTCCCCTGCATCAGTGACTCCAAACTTTCTCATGCAAATTCTGTCAAGCCAAAAATGTCTGCGCCTGTTCTCAGTCTAGTGATGAATTATTTTGGAAAGCATGAGTAAAATCAATTCAGTCACTTGAGTTAAGCCAGCATGAAAAATAAGCTGTGCTTTCACCATATGTGCTGATTGAAATTTTCAAGCATGGAAATCTTAAAAATGGCTAATTCTCCACACGTCATTCCAGGTTGTTTTATAAATCCTCACAGAGGAAGGAAAAATTATTCATGGCTAATGAAAAATGGTTCAGTAATTGTAAACTTATGAGCATTTAAAGTCACACATTTGTTTAAATTTTCCCTGAAATAAGGGATGAGTTAATGCTGCTCAAGTTTAAAGCTAACCAATTACCAATCATGCCACTTGCTTTAAGTACATTTTCCTATACAATAAGTGTGGCTGTATCACATTTTTAAGTACTTTTTCTTTTAAAAAATACAATAAATAACACTGACATGACATACATGAATCAAGATCCAGGATTCTAAAATATTTCCAGCAATATGTGATTCTCCATTATCAACTCTACCGTATTCAAAACACTCCGTACTTGCTGTGACTGTTCTGCACTGTGTGACCCTTGATGACCTATTTTTTTCTGTTATGTAAACTGTTTTCTTGCACACAATATACCGAAAGAATACAGTGACTAAAACAACAAAATTATGCTAGCAGTCATATATCAGGGGTAGGGATGGCTCCAGGCAAGAGGGAGGGAGGGAGAGAGGAAGAACAGGCTGTGCAGTCAACATGACCATATTACCTACATGTTGGGGTACACCAAACTTGCAAGTCACTGCTCACAGAGAAAAGGGGAAGAAGCTTTGAGCTTTTGGACCCCTCCACACTAAATTGACATTTGCTCATACAATGCATCAACCAAAATTTCCTTGGGACTCCATAGAGTCAAATGGAAAGAGACAAATCCTGCTTTAAGAGCTTTCAGCTTTGAAGATAATTGAGGGCAAGGAAAAGTGAGATGTCATGTCAGTGGATCATTACAGGCATGACAGTACCTGTCATCTTGGATTTATTTTGTTTGACAGCCATGGAGGTAAAGTCTGGAATTATGGCAAATACAGGGTTAAAACAGTCAAAGAAATATAAAAGAAAGTAGAGTAAAAATACTGAGATGGACCAAATGAAAAGAGCTATAGTGCAGAGGATATGAGAAGATTAAAAGACATACAATCCTTAAAGGAAATACCACTAACTAAAATGCAAATCAGTGAAGAGTATTGAGCTAAAGACTATTTTTCTCTCCTAATTTTGTAATTGATCTCTCTGTCAAAAGCTTGATCCACCTAGAATTAAAAGGAGAAAAAGGTGCATAAAAATGAAATAAGCATCTCAGAATTTGGCCTCTAGTATTTTCACCTGACCTATTTTTCACATCATCCTTAACAAGCTACAGCTATATGTTAGAAAGGTAAAGCATCTGTGTAATCGTAGTCGATACTGTTCTCATTAAGAGTAACTAATGTTCTTACAATTGTTTGAAAACACTTTATTTGCTATAGGAGCAAGGTCAAAGTCCTGCAGAAATAAATTAATTGTAGCAGTGTTTGTGCTAGTTAAGAACATCTGCAGCTATTCCAGAGACCCAATGGTCAATGTCACTAACCTAATCTAGGAAGCAATGATATGAAAGTAATGATCTTGTCAGAAAAATATTCTTGCTATTTTTAAAGATGAGGACTTAAAAACAAAAAAAACAAAAAAACCCCAAAAAAAACCCAAAAAAACCCCACCCTACAATAATATTTTACCAAAACTAATGACTTCTAAATAACTATTAAGTCATGGTAAAATCAACATCATGGGATCAGTACCTTCCATGGTGCATTTTCATCTACATTTATTCCTTTATATTTCATTTTAGTGGAATTGCACGGGTTCAACTGTGCCAAATATACAAGTGTACGCTGTTTCATGTTTACATTGCAGGCAATTCTCAGGGAGCTGACCATACAGGTTTGTTCACAGGTCTGTTGGATCTGACCAGAGCACAGGCTCTCTACCCCAAACACTGTCCAAATGCTTTTGAAACAATCCATGTAATAGTTGATCTCAGTCATGAAGTGAGTCTGTCTGCTGCAGAGCTAATACCTTGATGTTAGTCAATCATGAAATGCTCTCAATGAGAAAACGCCTGCTGCCTCAGGCTATCTTTCTGATTAAAGTCAGATCTAGTGTTAGGTTTTTGATGTATTATATATTTGAATTACATTTTTAAACTTTTCGTGGAAGTTTTTAACTCCAACCTAAACACATAACAGAGAGATTCATATATTTTAACCATTTTGATTCTTTCATAATATTTCACAATTGTGAGGTTCTCATGTAACCACTTCCTGTGAAAATAAATACCAAAAAAAAAATCTTGCATCTCATTAATAGTGTGAACAGATGCCAGTAATGGAGGATCCTTCTACCTCTAACAGAGCAGACATTACTGGACAGATGATCCATCCATATGAGAAACTAGGAGTAGGACATCTGATATGTATCTTCCCCATGCTAAGACAGCAAGGATTCTCTGATTTGCACAGGATTTTGAACCAATGTGCAGCAGCTGCATCTTTTCAGTGTGTTTTCATTATGGCCCTTTTCTTCTACCAATAATTGCTTAGTGGCTGGTATGTTTAAACAGCGTGGAAGAGACCAGCACTCGTTTTTCCTTTACCTCAGGGGTTTAGAACTTATTTTGACAGGAAACTTAATCACTTGACTATAAGTTAAGGGGGCAGGAGATGCTCTGCATTCTTCTTGCTGTGGTTGTGCCACTGCATAGCCAAGAGAACAAAGATTTCATGAGAGGTAATGTTTCAGCAAGACTGTAGCTGAGGGTTAAAGCTTCACAGTTCCCATATTGAGAATAAAGTCACTTTTTAAAATCACCTTTACTTCCCTACTGTGACTTTTACAGGTAGGCAACCAGCAGGCTTCCAGAATGGGCAAAAGGACATACTTGTCATGTGGCCACGTAGCACACATTCCTGATAGCCTGGTGTATCGAACCTCCTGGAATGTGACAGGACTATTTTAGCTGAAATGCAATTCATGAATCTAAATCAGAGTTTTAATTTGTGGAGCTATAAATATTGGGTGAGTATCTAGATCGTCACTCAACACAAGGATAGGGTATTCTAAGCATTGTCACTGAGGCATCTTTTGGCAAGTGTACTGATGAAAATAAAATACATAGGGCCCTGAAGACCCTTAAACAAACACTGTTGCCATCTGTTATCCTTTCAGTTAATTCAATCTTTAACTCCAACAACTACAACTCAATGCCATATATATGAAGCAGTGCTGCCATCTGAAAAACATATGAGTATGTCCTGAGAACAGAGCATATACTGTGCACCACCTTATAGTTAGTGAATAACTTCTGTTTAACATTAAACCTCCTTGTCCTTCTGATGCCGTTGCCTAGTTGCAAATGCAATGTCAGGTATTTTTATCTTTTGCAAGACTATGATTCCACGAGCAATTATAATCTAATTAAAGTCATTAATGTTTATGCCCTAGGGAAACATTCAGTTATTTGTAGGCATCTGAGTTTTTCCTGTCTTCCGATCCTTGTTGTAATTTATGCTTTGTTGAGCATTTCTAAATATCCACAAGTTACTTCACTCGCCACCTTAAAGCTGTGCCACCCTGTAGCACTGTTTTCAGTGCTTCTATTTAGAATTATACTGAATAAAAATGGGCAATATATCTATTAAAGTTTCAGAACCAGAGCTGCAGCATTTGAAGCCAGGTTCCTTTTCCTTTTACCAAAGGATGTTCAAGTTTTTCATACCATAAACCACGTGTTAATCAGAGTGCAGAATTGTCTGTGCCTTTCAAATGCAAGCAGATACCTAGGAGTGTCTGAAAGAACACACAAGTGATTTCAGAACCTAGAACACTACTATAATCCTCTATAAAAACTAATTTGGAGCTAGGAAGTGTCAGTGAGGTAAAGATTTTAAGATAGGGGTGGAAAATTTCCTGTTATTTACCAATTATATAGCAAATCTTTGCACCACTAAATTTATAATATTTTGTAAAGTACTGGAGTTTTATTTTCAGTGTTCTGCTGGGATTTGATCCATAGACATTAAAGCCAATCCAAAGTATCCCTCTTATTTAAGTAAGCTCTGGAGCTAACTTCAGTGTCTCTCGTAGTGTCAGTACACAGGCCACAAGGCAAAAGAAGGAATGGTGGCATTATTACCACAGGGTGCCTTTAACAATTTCCCAGGTTTCCAGGTTAGGACGTTTTCTACTTGGAACTGAGAATGTTTGGGTGCAAGGTGAAACAGCCAGCCAAAGAGCACATGATTTCATTTCAAGCAATCCAACTCAATTACCGCAGAGGATGTGGGAAGTGATCTGTCTGTATCACTGCTGTCAGCCCAAGGGAGGATCATTGCCGATGGCCTGTGACAAGGAAAACATTTTCACGGCTGTGCCTACAAGTCTATCACCAAAAAATGTTCCCCATCACTTCAGAGAAAAGCGGATTTTAACTACAGCTGTGAAAGAAGTAGTTTCTCATGTGATTTCACATTTCAAACATTTTTCACTCCACATGGGTGTGAAACTAAAACTTCTTATAGGTTTTCACCAAGAGAAAGCATGCTTTCCCTGACACTTCCAGATCAGATCCAACACAATGTACAACCTGCTCTAAACAAGGGGTGTAAGTTTAAGCCTTTTTCTAACATATCATGAGTACCAGGCTGCCTTGGGGTGGAACTGTTGCATATATATGCTATCTATAACCATTCAAACATTTTCCTGCAGCCAGGACTTGATCCCAGGAGAGTTTGTGAACTTGATTGTTGTGGTTTGGGACATCTGCTAGACCATCTTTATCTCTCTCCAGCATGGAGTCAAGATAGCTGTCCCAAACTAAGCTAAATATACTTGTTTGACAACCAGTCATTTAATGACAAAAGTAATTTCAGTAAAATATTCCCAAGCAGTGGCAGTAATGCTCCTTTTGGAACACATTCTAAATAGCAATCAGCATGGCCAGCCTGACCTTGTCTGAAATCTGTTCAGAACAGATTTAATTAATGAGACTAGAAAGCTAGATTAGAGTCTGACGTGGCCTGTATTCTCTACAGACTGTGGTGCTTTTTAGCTAGAGTGCCCTTTAGTAGGGGTCTGCTGCCCACACGGTACAGTCCCATGGCCAAGAGAGCATGGGTCATTATCATACAGTCAGCAGGACTTAAGGATATATTGTTACATACAAGTTGTTCTAAACACGGATTATGAAATCATTGATCCTTGGGAACTATTCTTAATATCTGCAGAATTAAGAAATGCAGGCAGACATTCTGTCTCAATAGCGTAAACATAACTTCATTTACAATGTTTTTAAAGCTGACTTAAGAACATGTACAGAAATAGTCTTCTTTCTACAAACTTGCATTTACTATCCTAGGGAAAAAAAAGTAAAAGCTAAAATATTTTTCTCTATTTTCAACCTAGAAGCCTGTCAAGCAGCTCTGAACAGCTGAGTTGCTTGTATTACTCAGCAGAAGTGTTCATCAACATTTAGGCATGAAAACCCCCATATATCTTAGGTTCCTTCAGCATACCTTGTTTAGTGTGCATCATAAGTTTAAACATTATGCTGATAAGGTTCAATTATCTCCTACTTGTGTCACGTATCTCCAGCCCACACTTTACTATCCAAGCTATTAACTGAAAGTTTGGAATATGACTACAGGTTAAAATGGATTTTTTTGATTAATGTGTGTATACAAGTGTGGGTTCTCTTGTGAACTATTCAAGTGTTGAGTTTAATTGAGCTACAGCTGGTGCTGACTGTGTTTTCGGAGAGTAGGGATTTACTGACTGATTGACTGTCTCTCCCTTTTAACCTGGATGAAGATAGGCTCGGTAAGAAATGAAATTTCCTGATGATACAAAACCACAGGGAGAATAGTAAAAAGGAAAGAGCAATAAACTGAATGAAAATAAGAGCACATAAAATCAAGAAGTTTATATAAAGGGAATGAAACTAGACACACCAGTTAGAAAATGTATGAAATCAGGGATTTTGTTTGTAAATCTCCTATTCAACTGGGGAGGAAGGAAGAGGGGAAAAAAACCAAAAAACCCCACTATTCCAATGACAATGCAAATCTCCTTTGGAGAGGCAGAATAAATTAAATTAATGAACTTCTAAAACCCTTCAGCTGAGAACCTCTCTCCCTTGTTGGCAGAGCTAGATACAGCTGTTCAAATGCTATCACAGAGGGAAAGCAGAAAATCAGAAAAAGAAAGACACTTTTTAAATTTTCTTCCCTGCTCAAGGATGTCAAACATCCTCCGTGACTTGTCCTAAGTACTGCTTATCCTAAGGAAAAGCAGTGAAACCAAATGCAGATTGCCAGGGTGTCACCAGAAATATTAAAAAGCAATAGAGCTATCCCGTTAGAAACAAAACAAAACCAAATAAAGTTCCCCAAACCTCCCCAGACTTCATTATCTGTAAAAGCACTGTAAAATTTAACACTCACCATCATTTTGCTGGAATAGAAGTTCTGGACAATTGTCCAGAAAGAGGCCACCACAAGGGCTCTTTCCAGCTATTCTGGGTTTTGCAAAAGCAACACTCCACATTTATCCTGCCCCTATTCCATCTTCCAGCATTAACAGAGTACATCCTGCCCTTCTGTAAGCGGCAAAGTCATTTCTGTATTTCAGGTTTTTCTCCGGTTTGACCTTTCCTCTTTTTCACCAGTAATGTCATTGCTGTCTTTCCATAAACTGTGATCTGTAGTTTACATGAAGGTTTAATGTATTTATTTTTTCCTCCCTTGCAGGGGAGAAACACAGTAATTTTTAATTCTCCTTAACATATATCTTGTTGCTGCCCACAGTTATAAATAAAGATGTTCTACAAATATGGTTTGTTTTCATTATGTATATTTTCATTCACTGGGAAAGAATGGGTTCTGTGCAAAAATAGTTGAGGAAATCTAATTATTTAGAAAATCTTAGTAGTTCTGAATAATATCCCTAGTATGACTTTGTACGTACAGTCTAGGAAGCTGTAACATCAGATTTTCACATAGTTTCTCACTTTCTTATATGAGGATAGGAAAAGTTCTAAGAACACTCTGTGCCAGGTTTTCCAGTATCTTGAAGGCTTGAAAATCTCAACTGTCATCTGACTCAGTGGGTCATGGAAGCAGATGTACTTCTAAAAACACACAAGGGAGCTGTGAGTGAAGACTTACATGTGTGGGACTGTGATGCCATTATGTCATTGAAAATTTTGTCTTTTAACTTGGATTTCAAAGCATAAACCCCTCTACTTGGCCAATCTTAAGCTCCTCTCCCCAGTGTTGTGGCTTCTCTCCTGTCCTATAACCCTGGCTGCCAGATATATCTATCCACAGATGGCTGGTTGGGAGAACTGGCTCCTTTTGGCACATGGGGTCACCAACAAGGAAAGAGCTATGTGCTCAGTATATTATGCAATAAAATATGAAGCTTGAGCTCAACTGACAGAGTCTATTCCTGGTAAATGAGATCTGACAAGTCTAAAGAATATATTGAAAGTGAAAGACTTTATTCACATGCTAGTCAGAACAACTCCTCAAAAATACCTATCCTTATCCATCTGTCTCAAAGGAATTCAATGCACACAAACATTAAAAAATGAGAATAAAAAACCCAACCCACACAAAACTACCAGAAAATACACACACTCCCAGTAGTAACCTCTGATCACTCAGGATCACGATGGCAGAGAGCAAACAATTCCCCAAGTTCTTTGCTACAGTGTGCACAGTACATACAGTGCAGAATAAGAATGTGTAGGTGCTTCTACTGCTGACACTTCTTTATAGAGTGTTCCATTCTTACAGATGGAAAAGAAACCAATTGTGAGGAAAGGTTACTGAGAGTTCTTTATACTTAGCAGAGTATAGAGAAGGTGTTTACAGTGTGGTATCCCCCCCTTTTTTTCCTCTATATATAGATATAGATATATAGATATAGATATATCCCCTCCTTTTTTTCCTCTATATATAATCTATTCTCTACATCAGAAAGAAATTAGGTGTCTTTCCAGATTTTATGAAGACATTTAGAAGAGAGATATAAGTATGGCATAAATTTAAAATATTAGTGGGAAAATAATGCAGAAACATGTATAAACATTAACAAGCTGAATTTTAAAAAATTGTACCAAGATTGACAGCTATTGTTTCACCCTTGCAGGCTTGTATGTTCATTACCAAATATACCAACACCATATTCCCATTTTATTCCAGCAAAAGGAGATAGTCTTTGCTTCGGCCAGCAAGTCCTTTATGTCTTCTGTGCTAGAGTAATTAAAAGCAAAGCCATAAAGCTTCTAATTCCTAAAAGGATGTATTGAAATCCCACATTTTTTTATGCACAATTTGCATTTTCCTCCAAAGCACAATTTATAAATCCTGTCTTTGATAGCTTTTCTGCAAGCTGTTTGTAAAGCACATTCACTTGCAGAGTAATCTGGCTCCACCAAGTGACAATTGTTGTGATTGCTCATCTACAGCTGGACTTAAGATCACACAAATGTGTGCTAAATATTAAACTAATTTGGTAACACGGGATTTTGTTGGATAGCTTTGAACTTCACTGAATCATACATTTTAAATAGATTATCTTGTAGCGTAGATGGTATGTGAAAACACTGAAGCAATGCAAGGACTTATTTGTCCCACTGGATGATGATGAAATTTTGTCTTGCAAAAGTACCCATTGGATTACTATTAGTACCTCCACTAATATCACCTGTGAGAATTGTAGGAGAGCAGAAGGGAGGCAGGAGAATAAATTATTTTCCTGAAATTCATTCCACACCTTCCAGGTGCAGATAGATAATGAGAGAAAGCCTGCTGGAATATGAGGAATGTGTACAAATGAACAGTCCTTAATATAAGGTCTAAAAGAATATGTTCTGGACAACTAAAAACAAAGTGAATGAAACTCACAGGTGTAAGGAAGATAATTATAAAATGTATTCTGCAATATGATTTTTGAACTATATCATATTCTGAAAGTTTTAAAGCACTTCAGGTGGCCAGGGAGATACCATGAAAAGCCTGACAGTGAAACTGAAATCGCTTTAGATGCTGCCTGCACTGACTTTGTGAACCCACCCAAAGACCCTGGGCTTAGTTTTTGCAAACTCACAGGGCCATGAAAAAGTAGCTCTGCTGAAATTTGAAACTACCATGGTGCAATGCTTTGCTTTAAATATCACTGTTTGTCAATCGTAAATTTTACCACAAACAGCAGGATTTCCTTTATCATCATTGTTACTTGCAGTTGTTCTTTTTGGTGAGGAAGACTATGGAAAGACTGAGCAAGCTGTCTTTTGTTACCTCAGAGTTTTACTTCAATTTGTTCTTAACAGAGAAACCAATACAAGGGGTCAGCAGCTATTGGAAAGAACCATAAACCCATGCCCATGGATATACATATGTGCACAGACACATGGGGCATAAAAACTATTAGAAATTAATTTAATATATTAATATCTTTGGATTCTAGTACTCTCTGCCATTGTCCGTAGCTATACAATAACACAGTATTTAATTGTGTTTTCTCTGTTACGTGTCCTGTTCCTTTGAAAAGACTGGTTGAGGAGGAAGCCTGCTCCACCTAATAGGAGATAATTCAGCATGCCCAAGGGAGAGAAAGCCAGAGGGGACCACAAGAAGGAATAGACAGGACATTCACAAGAAAGAACAGCCTGGCTCCAGAAAGACTGGAAAGAACTTCCCGAACAGGACTACACAGAAATTGAGGGCACCCAGCAGCTCAAACCTAGGGCCTGTTTCCAGTGATAGTGGACAAGGAGAGAACAATGTATAATTTTTTTTTTTTCTGTTCTATCACCTCAAGTTGCCTTAAGTTTTCTTTATATAAAAAAGTAGAAATGCAACTATTTATTTAAATAAAGTTTGGCCTTTTTTTAGTTTAGAATTTCTTTTGATCTTTTGGGGGAGTTCATTATGAGATGAAACCCTGAGGCATTTCAAAGTCGTATTCCACTCAGCATCTTGTCATGGGGGGAACAGACAACCTTGCAGACCAACAGAAGCTGCTAGTGTCCTAGATCCTGGTGTTATTCTGAGAAAGGGCAGGGGGTGTGAATAAAATAGCAAGGAAAATCACCTCTGGATCTCAACTGACTCCTTTTGAAGAACACATTGAGGTGCTTATAAAAGCCAGATTTTTGCTTAGATTCTGTTAATCTGACATTGTACCTAAGGTGGGAAGGGTGGAAATTACACTTATTCTCCTTGCTGAAGATCAGGGGCAAATAAAAATCTTGGGGTTTTTTTCTAGATTTTCACCAAGATTCTGTCCTTAGCATTCTAGAACTTTATTCCTCTGAAACTGCACACTTTTTATGACTTACGGACTTAAGTATCAATCAAAGCGAGAAGAGCAATCTTTGAATCCTGAAAAATTAGTGTTAATGTTATTGTCTCTAACAAATGCTAGCAACACCAAATTTCCCTGGCCCATAAGAAGACATTCACTATAGGGTTAAAATCGTACTTATCCCAAACTGTAAACTGACTGTCCAGCAAACAGCAGCTTGATCAGGAAGCAGAGAGCAATAAGCTGGTAGAATACAATACAAATTAAAAGAAGGAAGTGTAGATCTTAGTAAAATCCGTGCTGAAGGCTGCACTGAAGAAAATAAATACTCAGTTGAAATGTCTGGTAATTTTGCAGTTAAATTGTACTTTGGTTCAAGATTTCAGGATTTAAAAAAGCCAAAGTGAGCTTTCATGAGGCAACAGATAAGCTACAATAAGCCAGTGCTAAGGTGGACGCATGAAAACACTATTTTTAGCAAAAGGATTATGGCAACTGCAGACTCCCTCATTGCTTCCTCACTAGTAAGGCTCCTCACTCCATTTGACTACAGAATTTCCTCACTCCAGTTGACTACAGAAGACCACGCACTAAGACCTACGCCTCTTTACTAGAAAATAATGCACAGTCTGACAAATTATATAAAAATAACAGAATTAAAATGGCTTCCAGCCAGGTAATATGTGGTTGTTCAGCCTACAGGCAATTAGATAAAATATGGTGTGCACATTGAGCTTCTGTTTTATGCATAGCAGTATCTTCCTCCAATTTCTAGAACTTCAGTGTTTCTAGACCTCTTCTTAAAAA
>VZRL01002494.1:1329213-1375985 GCA_013397895.1 Origma solitaria | reverse complement strand
GGTGTGGTGCCGAACCGCGGGGCCCAGCCGGGCCGCTCCTGCGCTCGCCGGGCGCCGTGGGGCCCAGCCGGGCCGCGGGCAGAGAAGAGCCGGACGTGCGGAGAGCGGGAGGGCCGAGCTGCGGGAGGAGGAAGAATCCGGGCCGTTGCTGCCGCTGCGCACACAGCCGCGGGTCCTTGCCGGCCCTCCTGCCTCCGCCGGGGGCTCGGGCGGCCGCGGCTCGGGAGGTGCCCGGCTCTGCACTCGCGTTTCCGAGCAGGTACGGCCGGTCGAAGGAGGGGTGCTGGGACGCTGTACCTGCAGAGTTGGAGGAGCCGGGGTCCGACAGCCGGCGCCTCGGGAGACCCCCTCACCCCAGCCCTTCCCTCCGGTGCCGGTGTTTAAAGCCCTCCCCGGCCCTGCCGAGCGTTTTGCAGTTCAGACAACGCGCGGTCGTGGCAGCGGCTACGCCACAGCAACTGCGGTGAGCATGGCCATGGCTGCGTGTCTTTTCGTGGTTGCGGGTCTCTGTTGTGTGTGTACTTCCGCTTAAAACTGCCACGAACTTTACTCGTGTGTCCCTTGTCTTTTGGCGTTGGGGGAGGGTGGTGCAACCCCAGCCTCATGGGGGGCTTCACCTTTTCATACTTTTAAAGGTAGAAGATGGCAGAATACTCGAGGAAGTCCTTCAAAGACAGTCTGAGTGACATAAAACAGCGCATGAGAGAGAAAAGAGTTCAGAAATGGGCAAGGCTGGGCAAAACTACCCAGTTCTCCACCGTAAAGGCCAAAAAAGCAAGTAAGATGCTTAAATATCTTAGGATTTATAATTTTTTTTTTCTTTTCTAACCCAGTTGAAACACTCATTGTTCTGTTGCAGCCAACAACTCCAACAAAATGAAGATCATTCAAGCAAACAACAGAGATCTGGCTCTGTCCTTGCAAGAACAAAAGCTCAAGCTAAGGGAAGCTGAAGCTACTATTCTTCAACTAAGGAAAGATTATCACATTTTGAAGACTCAGATGTCTGACTTGCAAAGAAATCATAGGTTCCAGCAAGAACAAGGACTAGTGGAGGTATTTTTAGTAATAACTTTATGAAAGTGAACATCATAATCTGCACCAATGCACTGATAGATATCTTTATGATCTTAAATGTTTCATAAGACTTTAACGCAGTACATACAACACAGTTTTTATCACCTAACTTGGCGTGCTGGTTTGGATACCATGACACCTGGTAATGAACATTTTTTTCTCACTAATCTTTCTCTTTTACTTAAAATAAGAAAGAGTAAACCTAAAATCTTTTAAATCTTAATTTAAGTAAAGAATTAAAGTCTATCTTCTTTAAATCTTAAAAATCTATCTGCTGTGAATTTGGTGGGCGGCTTATTACATGTGAAGGCAGCTGACAGTGGTTTCTTCAGATTTGAGTTCTCTCCTAATTCTGATAAGAAGTTTGTAGTTGATACTGGAGTATGATAGTAACAGTGTTACTGTCTTTCTTTTGTCCATTAGAATAGACTGTCAGCCTTGAATGAGATAATTTCCAAAGTCTCTCAGAATTTACTAGACTCAGTCACTCTCCTTGGCCCAGCAAAGAATTTGTGTTCCATAGACACGGTAAGTACTTTTTCCTGTGGAGAAGCAGGACTTCTGTTAATGATTCCCGTCACTCCTTCCACCATAGATGCAATGCACGTGGTTTTTTAGATCTGAGCCTTAGTTTAGAGGAAGGACTAGTCCCACAGTTCCTAGTATGCCATGGGGTGCACGCTGTGGGGGTGTGCTAGTAGGTTGTAAGTGGGCCTGATGCTCTGCTAGGAGGTGGTTGTGGTACCCTGATTTTCTGGGGTTTTGTGCACAGTTCCCTCCCCTGTCCACTCCCTGTAGTATTGGGCTGGTGATGAATGTGCTGATGTACAGAGGCTGAGTAGGTGGCTGGCTAATACCCACAGCACTTGGTGTTAGCCAGACAGAAAGATTCAAGGGCCCCTTTGGTCCTTCCTTGGGTGACTTGGCTGTTGTCTAAAATTTGTAGATGGTGCAAGCTTGTTTCAGGCATTTAATCACAGTAAGATTTGTTTTGTTGACAGAATCAAAGAGTGCTTTCTTCAGGTCCTGGAAACAGTTACAGTGTCACAGGACCAATACATTCAATGTAAGTATCATTGATTAATGCCTGTTTATGTTTGAAAACTCTCTTACAGGAAGTTTAATTTTCTGACTGGGAAAGGGGAAGAAACCCAAGGTAACGAAATTGTTCTGTGTCATAAATTTTATTGCTGTTCAGTAAATACTACCTTTGGTATCTTCTCTAGAGGACCTCTAAAGTGTGCACATGAAGATGGCCCTGTACTCCCAAGTGGAATGGAAGCTGGTGGCGATAGGAATTCTGTGTCGAAGATCTGTGTGGAATCTGACAGTGACGTTTCCTTTACCAAAATAATTCCAAGTGAAGGTAACTAAGTCAAAGTACCAGACATTGCTCTATTTTGAATTAGGAAAAAAATGTGTGAGTACAAGTTTAAAAAATTGCTGCTTTTGAAGGAACTGACAGATAATTTTCTGCTTATTGTCATAAAGGGTGAATGCTGATGCTGTCCACTGTAAAATGTTTGAATGAAGATGCCCAGCAAAATGGGGAGGAATTTGAAACTGCCTTATCTTCTCTATACCTTCCATCCAGTTTCATTATCTACCAAACAGTTCAAATGAGTAAAATTAACTTTAGACAGGCATTAGCATTTATGAAATCAATAAAAACTCATTAACAAAGCAAAATACTTAGGAAAATAAATGACCTGTAAATAACCTTTCCAAAAGAACAGTTTAAAGAAAATACTAATGTTATATACCTAACAGCTTTCTGTCTGGAAGCTGCATTAAACAGAGTTTATCTTAATTGCCTAATCCTAGTTTATACAAATCTGTAGAGAAAACCCAAAGAATAGTCTGCATTTTTGACAGGTTCAAAATTGTTGCACACAGCCTTAACATGGTGTTGCTGTTTAGCTTTAATATGACACTTTCTCTTCAATTACAAGGGCAGACATCTGATTTTCATCTGGACGACACAGAGTCAGAGCTGGAAAACATTTCTTCAGGTGTAAAGTTTGGACTTGGTAGAGTGTTACCAAAAAATGTGTCCACCAGACGTCACTTTTCAAAGATGAGGAACCTTGATGTAATTTGTACTGGTGTCTTGGACCATTCAGAAGCACTTGATTCAGTAAAAGAACTTTCTGAACAGAATGAAATTAGGCTTGAGGAAAGTCTAGGGAAGTGTGCCACAGAAGATATAAGTGCAGCTGTTTCTCACTTGAATGAAAGCAAGGTTGATTCAGAGCTGGTGTTGAGCCAGAAAACTTCTGAAACTACACAGTTCAGCTTAAAATGTACTTTCGATCTTAAACAACCGGAGTGTAAAAGCAGAGAAAACCCTCAAGGAAGGAAAGAAAAGCGCCAAAAAGGAAAACTGGAATGGCCACGGACTTCCCAACAAAGACCAGGAAAACAGGGTAAAGAGACTTCTAAAGAAAAGCTGAATTTCTTGGGTGGCATCAGTGATGCTTATGACTTTCATTTGGAAGAGAGTGTCCATCTTACACCTTTTCGACAAACCAAGGTGAACAACAGCAGTACTGAAGTGGGTGATGAAGAAGACTCACCTGAAACCAATGCCATTGAGTCAAGCAGTACTGCAGATGATTCAGATGACAGCCTTTATGAGCCTTACAAGGGTAAATCAAAGAAAAGGCGAAGTTCAGCAGACAAGAGCCCTGTGTCACCAATTCATGCAAGGCCAAGGTCTAAAAGATGTTTGGCACAGCGTGAGCAGAAACTCTGTCAGGAACAAGAGACTGAAAACAAGTCAAGTGATAAGTCTATTAGTAAGTACAGAAAGTGTTCTGTAATTGGTTTTGTTTCCTTGAAAGATAATACTGTTTAAGAAGTTTAGGCTTTTTTATTTTAGGGGTTTTTTTTTAATAGCACCTAAGAGTATAATGTTTTAAGAATGGTTAGATTTCATTTTAAGCTCACTTACCTGAATGACTTGAACTGTGCCTAATTTCTTCACAGGACAGCCTTCTGAGCCATCTCGTGGACATCTCTGTGATGTTACCAATACAGCTGCAGTGCTCCCCAGCATTGGGGAAGCAGCAATTGTCCCTGAAGGTGAAGGAGCTGAGTCTCCAAAACGCAAGCGGAGGAGCTGTACTGTTACTGTGAGCTATAAAGAACCAAGTCTTGGAGGGTAGGTGTCTTTACTTTCTAGTTTGATATAAAGTTCATGATTTTCCATCCAATAGAGGATATGAGAGGCTTATTTAGATCTTGAAAGCAAGACCTCAACAAAAGAGCTCATTCAAACAAGTCTAGACTTAGTAATACAGCCAAGCTCATGTGAAATGGAACTTACTAGCTAAGAGTTATTGTTTTCAGTGACATAGGGAACAAAACTCAGTTTTGGCTATTTTTTTTTTTTTTTCCAAACAGGAAACTCAGGAGAGGAGATCCATTTACAGATACAAAGTTCCTGTGTTCTCCAATTTTCAAGCAGAAAAAAGATACTAAACGACATTCTCTTAAGAAAGATTCTATGAAAAAATACAATGAGAAATTCGTTAGTTGTCTTTGAGATGTTCAGCAACACCATGCATGTGCCATCAAGAAAGTAATTTCCTGGCTAAAATATTTTGTTGCACAATATGTTATATAAATATGTAAATAGTTATGTATCTAGTATTAAGGATATCAATTTAAGGGGGGGCCTGGATTTATTCTAGTGACTTGTTTTTAATGATATGGATTATTTTTATAACTAAAGTGATTCTATTCAAGCTCCTTTTGAATGCATCTGGGAGTATATGAGAAATCTCTGATGGATAAGATGGTGAATGTCATTGTGTGGGTGAACTTTACGCACTTAAGTTGTTTTGGGCAGGAAGTATTTTTAATGACGGTGTTTGTACAGATCTTGTTTATGTGATGGTTGTAGTTTCATATTGAATCTTCTAATAAACATTAGTGTTTGGCAAAAGAACACCAACCCCCACAGAGCTGTTTCCAGTTTCCATAGTTGCTCCACAAGCACTAATGGCAGCAGTGGGCATTACAGGCCTGTGTACCCTGTCCCCTTCTTATGAGGTGGCATAAACAATGTTTAGAAGCAGATTATCAGCTCTAATTTGATTCTGTAGCTGCAGCTCTTAAAAGCAGCAATTTAGGCTTAGTTGGTCCTGCACTGAGTGCAAGTTAGAATCAACCAGACAGAAATAAAGCCAATTTCTCGTGAAGGTTGGTGAAGATGGCTCCACTTTGGTGGAATGTAAACTATATCATGGTATATTAAAGGGTATATGAATACCCAAATGAAAGCTACAATCCAAATAATGGGAAAGTACAAAAAGTACAAGATCTTCCTTTGTATTATTGCAAGACTGCCTGTCCTACTTCAATGGGTGCAAGATCTCTCCCCTTCTGTAATAAAACTGTTAATTACTATTTTACTTGTAACATCTTACATGACTCTCAACAATCATTCTAGCTCCAGCTACTGATTGTTTGAAAATAGTTGTTCACAACACAGTCTTGGGATGCTGGAACGGAAACTTAACTTTACCTTCTAGCTGCAAGGCCTCACCATCTCAGTCTGGAATTCTAGTACTAGAGGAACTTAAGCACAGTGGTTGAACCATAGCTGGTTAGAGCTTGGTGCTAATGCCAAGGCTGTGAATTCAATCCCGGTATTGGTCATTCACTTAAGAGTTGCATTTCATGATCCTTGTGAGTATTCTGCAAAAGCCAGGTGCTCTTTCATGAAACAAATCTGCAACAGCTGTTTATCAGGGACAGAAAAAGAACAGTGTGATTGGAGAGCAGCCCAAGGCAGGTGGGGTGGGTCTGGGTAGGTTTTTTTTCTTTATTGGATTGAGCAAGCTTGAAGAATTGAAGTGATGAAACTGTGTAAAGAAGAAATCAGTCCTTCCTGTTCTCAACTGCTTTTGCTAGAAGTGCTCAGTAAAACGGCTCTTGGCCCCTGTGTGGCCACTATCCTTCTGAACAGGATACTTTCACAGGCCAAATCTGAGCAGATGGGGAAAAGAAAAATCTCTTCCTACTCTAATTATCTGTCATGTATTGGACAGGTGCAGATTTTGTTTATGGTATGCAAAATAAGGAACCATCTCAGTACCACTATTGTGATGGTACAAGCTCAGTCTGGACTGTAGTTTGCTGCTACACATATTATGTATTGTGAGTAAAGGACTCTTGAAGGCAAATACCAGCAAATAGCATAAGCATGCTTTGAGGTGAAAAAATCAAAACTTTGGAATAGCTGAGTCAAGGAACCGTTGGCAATGTTGAGGAGATGGGAGTAACAACACTGTATCTCAGCTACCTTAAAGCTGGGCATGCTACTTGGACTGGTCACAGCTCACCTCAGCCCATCGTGCTCTGGTGAACTCAGAGGCCATTTTGCATTTTTTTCTATCCTACCTCGAAGAGGCACTGACAGCACTCCTGTAGCTTCACTGTGTATGGTCGTGAAATTGCTTCAGTATGTATGCTTGTATCACAAGTACTTAATTAATGAAAAAAAGAGACCAAAATAAGTCAGGTTTTGTACATATATAATTTAAAACTATTCTGTACCAGTACAATATATTAATTTGACAAATGTAAAGTTCATCAGCTGTTAAAGCATTTGCAAAACCACATATCCTACCATAACTTTATTGCACAGTATCTATGAAAATATTAATTCTTAAATTAGAAAACACGTTTCAATATAGAAGAGACAATCTGATTGAAAGACGATAAGAAAATCTACTCTGAAAATAACAAAAATTCACAGGTTACCAAGCTTAACAGGTGCATCTGTAGGCCCAATGTACAAAACAGGTTTACAGCATCCTGTTCTGGCTATTAAAAAGAAAGTACTCACTGTACCTTTGTTATAGATTCCAATGCAGGTCAGACTAAATTCATACAAAATACGATGGCAAGTCTAGCATTAACATTTTGAATACCTTGGTTATATCACATTTACTACTTCCAGATAGTTCCTGACATCTCCTTGCTGAACTGACTTGTGATTTAACATTGCACAGGCATTTTGCAGGAATAGATTCTTTGACACAGCACAGGGTTGGTTTTCTCAGTCTCATAACTATTGAATTTTACCAGTGTAATGTCTGCAAATATAAAACACCAAGAATGAAAGTTTAATCCATTTTTCACAAAAGCAGTTATAATTTACAGTTACAAACTCTAATTAGAAAATATCAAGGGACAGCTTTTTGGCCTGTACTGATCTCCATTAAGGATTTAGGTGTACCTCTTAAATGTAGCGTAAGCAGCAATATATATATTTTATATATGTGTGTGTTCTTTTTGAAGATATACTAGGAAGAGCTGAAAAATGTTAATATGTTCCTGGGTCTAAATAATCACAGTTACTAAGCATTTACAATAAAGCTTGGTAGAAAATCCAGTTTACCACAGAGCCAAGTACCTAAGCTCGAAGCTGTCCTATGTTGTCGTCTTTTGTGTAGTTTTATTTCTGCTGAATAATCTAAAGAATTTAGCAGTGAAGAGGAGTAAGTAGGGTGGATCATGAAGTGCATCAAAACCTTAAACTCTACTAAGCCAATTAACATTGTCTAGTAGATGCAAAGTAGTCTGTAAAGTCATTTTGGGTACTTATGTCCTGCATAAGCCAAGTCACTATGACATTACGCATCTAGCCAGATATTTTTCTTTTTTAAAGAGTGGTTATGAGATTACAATTTTCAGGTAGAGTATTTATCAAAACTGAAAATTAATAGAAAAACTTGCATCTATCAAAGATTACAGGCAGTCCTTTTTCAGAACTGACTGCTCTTCTCTCACAGCTTCTCAACCAGCTGAGTGTTTCTTTTAAAAAATAATATCTTATAAAAAGATTCTACAAAGAAACAAGTGTTTCAGAACCCCCCCCACACCTGTTGTTTTCCCTTACGATTTTCTTTTTTTACTGGAAAAAATAATAAAACTTTATCAAATAGGTACTGCATTAGGTAAGCTATAACATTAGGTAAGCTATAACATCTGTTGTCTGGGAATTTTCTTCATCTTCCCAAACATGTGCAACTTTCCCCAAGTTTGTGGGGTTTCTGAGGCTGTAGCTGATAAACTTATTAGGAACATAAGGTAATCGGCACACAAAAGAAATTTTCCGTAATTAAATACATTATAAAGCATTTTAATAAAATAATTTTTGTAACTTCAGTATAATACATGTTTGCAAAACTAAAAGGGTTTTTAAAAGTGCTAAGTATTAAACAGAAGTTTCTTTAAAGTCCCACAACTCAGATATAGAACTGCTTTCCCTGTCCATAACGTAGGCACGCTATTTGGTTGTAAAAAAGAGAGTGTCACTTGTCAATTAATCCAGCTTCTTTAATTTTTGTGTAGAAGAATTTCTCCAGTATATTGGCACATTTGTAGTATTCACTCTCGGGGGGGTTGTACTCTCTGCAGTTTGTAAAGACTCGCTGCAAGTCTGCCATGAATAATTTCTTAGACACGTAGTACCTGTTCTTGAGTCGCTCACTCATTGTTTTGAGATCTGCACAGAAGAAAAATAGATTAACAGCGTTTGATTCAAATACTTTTTGAGTGCCATACCCCTTCAGACTGATTTGCCATTTAACATGAACTGGCAAAGCTAGGATTTGGAATGGAAATTGCCTTCATCTAAGGCATGGTCCATTTTTTAGCTTCAAAAGCAACTGAGCTGCTGGAACTAAGCAATATTTCACTGTAAGGAAGAATTTATGTAGAGTTTATTTTTAATTCTTTAAAACATTAAAACTTTTTTTTTTCTGTTCTCAGAGCTCTAAGTTTTCTGTGGGTAGTAGATGCCCCGAATGCTCTTTCGACTGTCCTGCGACAACCTGTTCTCAGCTCTGCTGGAGGAGGCCTTAGGGGTGTACAGGCAAAGAATTCAAACATCACAAAACATGTATGTTAACCTAAAATCCTTACTGCTGCGCAAACACAGCAGAGAAGATATACTGGTCTATACTACAGGCAGGATTTGCAGCTTTGAAAAAAACAGATTAAATTTGTTCTACACTCTACATATGTTTTTATCACCTCTTCAGAGTTTATAGTTGTATATCCTTTTTAAGAATCATGTGAGAACTGATCTGTCCTGCTTTCAGAGCATCATGCAAAACATTTACTTACAGAACATTCTTTAAGAAGTGTTCTCGCTTATAATAAAATCAGTCATCCATAAAATATGTAAATCATCTCAGTGCTCTCCACATAGTCGCTTTCCCAGTAATTCTCATCAGGCATTTAAAAATTCTGTCTACATTACAAGTGTTCTAGGAGTGAGTACAGGAATAGAAGTGGTGGGAGGTGTGCTGGATGCCTTGGCTTTTCTCACCTCAGATGCTCTAACAACTATTTTTTTAGCAATGCTTGAGCCAAGCATCAGCACCTTTATGAAACTGTAACAGAAGTAGCTGAAATGAAGAAGACTCAACATCAACAAGTATTGCAAGGACAACAGAGACCAAAGACCTCCAATGCAAAGGAATTAAACTTTTTGACTTCAGATTTGAAAATATGGTTGTATTTTTGTTTTGGTAATGTTTTTTGGGGGGTCTGGGGGGTGGGTTTTGGTTTTTTTAAGGGATATTTGAATTCGTTAAAAGAGAGGAAAACACTGTCAGATTGACAAGATGGGATTATTTAAGTAAAGTTTGATGGATGCTCCCAAGTGCCTTTTCCAATGATACAGAACTTGCCACTCCCCAGTTTGGCACAATATTTTGCAAAAGTAAAGGCTCATTCAGCTCCTGTGAAGTCTGAAATTCAGGTGCCTATACCTAAACTACATATACATAGACTAATTGTAGCACCCAGCTGAGAAGGCTGTTTAGCTCACTCTAAAGCAAATGTTACCTGGCTGGAGAGTTAAGCTGTTCTCCTCTAAGTACACTGAAAGTTTGGTTCCATCTGTCATTCAGCCATACCCCTTTTGAATGGCAGATGAAAAGGGAAAAAAACCCCAAAGAGTATTGCTTGAGAGAGCACCTGAAGAGCACTTAAAACAGGGGTAAAAAAAAAAATTATACATGAGAACCGACCTTAGGAGGTAGTAAAAAAATTTTACAGCTGTACCTCTCAAAAACTGTACAATTTAGTCTGTACACAAACATAAAAGCATCTGTTATCTCTTGTCTGAGCAACTTTTTACAGTATCAGCATGCTGGCAGGGAGAGCAGAAAGAAATCTGAAGGTAATCACGAATCAAGGCACAGTTTAGTCATGCTGGGTTCCTTAGCTGAAAAAAACAAAGCAAAACTAAATCAAAGACCTCAGCTTAATCCTCAAAAGAGAACTGCTGCCCCCACCTCTAGGGTAATGCATCTGAACAAGGAAAGGACAGACAACACACCTACTTTGGGTTTGCCAGCTCAGGTAAATTCTTTGTAACCACTGTTCAAACAGCCAGCTAGGATCTGCTCAGAAAAGCAGCTAGAGAAAACTGCCACAGATGGGGATTAACACCCTCTTTCTTCACTGGCAGAAAATGAATCTGTCAGGGATACAGGAAGCCAGCTACTGGTTTCTAAAGCATATGTATATCTGCTATTTGGGAATGATAAGTTGAATACAAAAAGATAATTAAACTAAATTGATATACATGGTCTTGGAGCCTATGCAAAGCAACATGAACAAATACTTTTATTCTCTGAGAAACTGATGGGTAGTAGCCCGCCATGAACCTGTATTTCATTCTCTAATGATATTAAACGGTTCAGAAACTGTCATCAGAATGAAGAGGTGAATATTGGACAAATGAGGAAGGAGGGTCAGAATTCCGTTTTAAATCTGGTGCAGTACAAATCAAGCATCCGTTCAGAGCACCACTGAATTATCATTGAAATTATGTCCCAGAACTCAAAAGCTGAGTCATAAAGAGAAGCAGTCAAAAGCAAAACGTTATTAGCAGTTGTGTACTTCCCTCTGCAAGCAATCCTACATAAACAATAGCTGCATTACTTATAAGTAAAAATAAATAAACACCTCAGACAACTGTGGCATATCTAAAAGACAAAGATAAAAGTCAGCTTACAATCAGTTGCATGAAGCATTTTCCTAAACTTAAATTGGAGCAAAGTGTTAAGACTTACTTAGAAAACCCTGGGACTTTTGAAAATATTTTCTATGTGTGACTTAGATATCTTACATCTGTATTTCAAAGAAACTCAAATGCTCAGGTGTTCCTTGAGGTTTGCCTTGAGGTTTTTTAACATATGAGTAGGATCTGCAAGGACCAGTAACCACACACAAGAACAAATTCCTACAAGTCACCTACACCAGCTCAGTCCTGAAAGCTTCTAGCTGACTGCACCATTTACGAGCTTGTTAGGGTTCTGTAGGGCATGCTAAGATTTCAGATATATACACCATACATGTTTCACCAAGGTCACAGAGCACCCATCAGTTTCAAATGACAGCATCACACTCTTGACACTTCAGAGCTGCAAGTAACATACATCTTTTACCATAAAACAATCAGATTAAAATTTATCTGCTATGTCTGCAGCTATTATGATTTTTAAACTCTATACTTAAAAAATGTTAATGGCATTACCCATGGGAAACCTTATAACTTCATAATATCCAGGAGCTTCTGTTCTCTTCACGGGTTCCATGAAGGGCCAAGCGCTTTGATGGCTCTTTGGTAAAGAAAAAAGTAAGGTATCTAATATGGAAACTAGATATTGGAAATAATTTTAAAATCTTTACAGAAAGTAAGCTAGAACTAGCACTCACCTTCACTTGCTGCAGGATGGTTTTTAATGTGCTGTAAAGTTGATCTGGATCCTTGGGCTCCTTACTTGAAGGAAAATATGAATACAAAAAGATTAGTTTTAATTTCTTATCTTCATTCCTACAATTTGCATTTTACCTAAAAGCAACTCCAAAGTTTCAAGCATTTTATGGAAGAAATAAAATTTAAAACAAGCAAACAAACCCAAACAAAAATCCCCAAAAAAGAGCCCCACTATCCAAACCACACTTGCCCACAATAAAAAATAAAAACACCAAAAAAACCCACTTAAGAACTCATCTCATGCAGATTATTTATCTGATTTCCAATGGATGGAAGGAAATATCAAGTGACATTATTTAAAGACTTTTCTCCAAGCAATATCCCAACTGCTTAATGACTTTACCTTGTGTAGCACTTACCCTCTTTCTTTTCCGCTTGGTTTCCAGCCAGTCTCTCCTGTACACCAACAACATGAGATATTATATGGGAACTACAGTAGGTCAAAACAGTAACTGAGTTATTGCAACTCAAAGAAGAAAATCCATTTCAGCACTACTGGAGTAAAATGGGTTTGTTTTAATAAAAGCTACTCCTAATAAATAACATAACCATCTAGCCTACAGCCCCATTCAATTTCCTACATGTCTCTTCCTCCAGACTGCTGAAAAGATTCTAAAATATTTCTATATGAAACACATTTCTTTTCAATAATTCAATACATATTTTACTGCAACCCACCCCTGTAAAGAATAATGATGACAAAGTTATCCAATCTGATTCCCTATGGACAAATAATAAATTGCAGAAATGCACAGCTGAAAAAAAATCCCCCAAAAGATGACACTTAATTTTTTTAAATTCTCTTTTGTCCTGTAAGTTCATGTCTAGCATAGAAATCATTGTTGTTCAGGAGTGCAGTGCATTAAAATGGAGCCAGAGGGAAACTGCCGCCTACACTGTGATACAAATCAAAGAGGGATCTCATATAAGTAAAATTATACACACGTACATAAAAGAGGATCAGCCTGGGATGCCTTGGGGAAATCTCAAAGACAGTAATTGTAATGGAAACACAACAATCTTCACAGAAATCAAATCAGCAGACCAAAACAATTACATTCTAATAAAAAAGAACTATGTGACTACATTAGTATTTCTAGTCTCAGACCTTTCTTGGGCTGTTCTGCTTTTGTTCTACATTAAAAGAGATTGATACATACTAATTCCAGGAATGCTTTCTATAGGTATCTGCCGTACTCCATCTTTGAAGCAAGAAAGGCCAGGATAAACTTTTCGTATTTGAGCTTGTTTTCTTTCTATGAGCTTTTTAATGATCTGTAATAAAGCAGCAGAGAAAACAAAAAATAGTTTATTTGATCTAGAAGAATAATGCAAAACTGTCATGAACAGAAGCGTTTTCACTTCCTAACCTTGCAGTCCTTTTCCATGAAGCTGGTAATGGGGCTGAGCTACCTGACCAAACACTGATTCTGCAGATGAAGCTACCAAATCTCTCAGCTATTTTGGCACAAATCTAGAAAAAAGGAGTCATTGCTTGCTCTATTGATCACAAAGCTGCACAGCTTCTGGGAAGACAGCAGCAGAGGCAGAGAAGGAAATTTTCTGGAAGAAGGTTTGGGACTAGCTCTAAAACTCAAACAGCTGGAGCTTCTGAAATGATTCAGCACAGCTGGTCAAAAATTTCAAGGCACATATTGAATGCACGTATTTTGATGTACATGTGCATTCATATTCCAAAATTTTAGAAATAACCTATTCACTTCAAAGTCTCCATATATCTGTAGGAGTTGCTTATGTATCAGTCAAAGACACTCTCATGGAAGATTTTCTCTGGAGGATGTCAGAATGATGCAACTCTTAAGAAGCAATATTCTACGGTGCTTGTAAATGCCAGGTAAAGGCTTTTCCCACTCCTGGGTACACTCTGTTTTACTTTGCAATCTTATTACCTCAAATTTTAAGCAATTTGCTTTGGTGCTCTTGATTCACATTTAGATACTTATCTAAACTTTATGTGTCCTGAATATGTGGCTTTCAAAACTTCCTAACTCAGAGCAAACAGAAGCACAGCCCTTCAGACCACCAGCTGGGTAGACTGTTTTCTTTGGAAATAATAAAGATGGACATATTTTTATTTTTAAGGACCTTCACTCCCTCAGACATAGTATTTCCTCTCAAAGAAGAGGAAAAGAGAAAACCAGACTTACAATAGAGCTTAGAAATGTTAAGAGAAATACAGTATACAACAGCACCATTGCCAGATTCTAGCATAATATGAAAATAATTTCAAATTAATTATTAAATCCAACTTAAGCCCTTCTCATAATTTAGGATCTAGTGGCTCTTCCTGATTAAAGCAAGCTGTTCAATCAGTAACAGTGATTGCTCACAAGTCAGTAGGCCACAAAGCTTTGCATAAAGGGATTTGTCATATTTTTCAGAATGACTGCAAACAAGCTACTGGTACAGAGTCAGATGATATGGTCTTAGCAGCCATAGGCACATACTTCAATTCTCAAATAAAAGCTTAGATAACATGAAAAACTTCACTTCTAAAAGAAGAGGTCCTGAAAAGTCTGATGTCTAGTATGGGCCAATACCAGCATTCAAGAAAATCAGTGCATAATACAAGCTGTCAACATTCAAAATTCTTATGTCCAGGTAGCATTTTCACTGCTTTTGATATCGGCAGACAAGCAAACATTCTTCATAAAGCTGCAGACTGTGAGGGCTATTTCTAAATTTCCTTGCAACAGGGAGAATCAAAGGCCTGATCTGTGTTTTTAGTGTTAAACAGGCAATCCTAAGATGCAGTTCCAAAGCTGTATACAATTATGCTCAGAGAAGATCAACAGCACAGATCAGTGTAAAACAGCAGCTTCCTTCCTAATATTGTTAGACACGAGATGTCAGGAGGACCAAGGCACTTTACCTACAAGAGGAGTAGTGGCTTTAGAATAATGTGGACATCCCAACAAATAAGAGAGTGAAGAAGGCTAATAAAGCAATCCAAAGGCCAAAATTTGGAAAACTAACAAGTCTTTGGAAGTGGCATGTTACATTGATGGTTTGGGCCCAGAACTGTTCTACTGCAGTTGAGTACATCTAAGATGTAAGAGGCTACCAGAGACACATCCACTATCCACTCACACTGACAACATCCCATCCCTAAGGGGCAGCTGCCATGTCCAGCAGTACCCTGGAATCTGAAGGGTAATGCAGCCAAGGAGAAGCGAAAGGGGAAAACTCATGGTCTGTGTTATATGGACATATGAAAACTTTCCCATTGAAGGAAGTTAAAAAACCTTGTCAACTAAATGTAAAGCCACTTTCTCTCCTTCTCCAAGCATGGGCCAAATTGCTCTATTGGAAGAAAAATTATTGCTCCATAAAGAAGCTTTTTTAAGAAAGTAAAAGGTCAGGTTTGAACAAACTTGAAAGAACAAATTATCCTTATAATTTGCATTTCTTTAAAAACCCAGGAAGGTTCAACACAACTGGAAACATCATAATTATTTTGCCAATAAACTGCCTTATTACATGGAATATCTTTATGAACTAAATAAAGAACATCCCACATAAACTCAGACTGGAAATTAAGACAGGCCACCCTTGATTTACATATTAAAATAGTGGCAGAAAAAAGAATCCTCTTTCTTTCAAATAAAATAGAGGCCATACAATACAAACACTCCATTTAAATGTCACTCTAACGAACACTACTGATATGGGGGGAAGGAATTGACAAAGCCATTAAAAAAAAAACAATCTCACAAGATTTTGCTTAGTCAACTATCACAAAATTTAACTGTGAATTACTCCTCAAAATACCAGTACTTTAACAGTCTTGTTCTTTTTAAGCCAGTAAGTTAGAATTTAATGCTTCAGCTACAAAATTCTGGCACTGGGATTAGAATGAAGGGATTATTCTAACTAATGAAAGTATACACTCAAATCTAAGCACCAAAGCAAAGAAGAGAGCTAACCTGGCACCCACTGAACTGTTTCTAAACATCTGAATAGAGGATAGCATTAAACATTTCATTTCAACCTTTACCTCTTTTTGCTTTTTGATGATGACGGAAAATTCCGTGTAGGGGATCCTCGGATTTAATTCACATCCCATTAATGTGGCACCCTCATAATCCTTGATGTAGCCAACATATTTTGCTTTTGGTACTTTAATATCTTTGGAGAAACCCTGACAAATTAAAAAAATTTATATTGTCATGATGCCATTTTCCTTTTACATTTGCTTTAACTGAAATGAATGAGGATTTAGTATCAAATTTATCATAATGTTTAAATGCAAAAAAATACAACAGAGTGAGTTACAGACCATGGTTCAGTGTCGCAGAAACCTTCTCATGGGAGGCACTTCATACAAGAATAGTTAATTGCTAAGAAGGGAAATAGGGGAGATAAAATGTTTTTGTTGATCTTTTTTTCTGTGGACAAACTTCTTAGATCTTTCCAAAAATTTGCTATTTAATATTAAAGACTGCCAATCCCATTGTCATAGGTCAAGGAAAGTTGCTGTTGAAATTGATGACATGATAGCAATTTTGCAGCTGGAATTTTTTTTTTTTACTTGTGTATTTCAATTTAAAAAACAAGTTAATAAATTCTATTAAAAGTTCCAAAGTTATACTACAGTCTTCATACAGTTCAAAAGTTAATTGAAAAACAAACATACAAAAGAATCAACCAACATAATCAAAAGCAATATAGGACTCTCACTTGGGTTGATTTTAGTCTTCTGTTAAGTGGTACCTATGAAACCTATGAAGTAATAAATAAAAATCCAACCAGGACTTCTGCCTCACAATTTACCATTAAAGGTTAAGACTTAGATGGAGACTGAGCACGTGCAAACTGGGGAAGGGCTACTGCAGACATGAGAAGGGCCTGTCTGCACAGATCCAATAGGTGTGTCACAAGCCCAGCTTTTTTTCATTTTGAATGTGTGAAGAGTAAATTGTATCAGTTTTATACACAGAATCATAGAACAGGTTGGAAGGAATCTGAGGAGGTCATCTAGCCCCATCTCAACTCAGAACAGGTATCATCATATCTGGTTGATCAAGACCATGATCAAGTCTTGAAGACTGTAAAGGACAGAGATTCCACCACCTCCCTAGGCAACATTTTTCAGTATTTTGCCACCCTTAGGACAGGAACGGAAAAGGAAAATTCCTTCTACCTAGTTGCAACTTCTCACTGTCCAAGGTATCTTCATTGCCTAATGCTGTACACCTCTGAGAAAAATCTGACTCCATTTTTCTGACCAGATAGTTGACACCTGTTTATCAAATCTATTTGGCAGATTAGACATGGCCATCTTTCCTGAATTTGAACCTCATGCTTCAAATCAGGAGGAACGGTGAGTGTAGGTCAGGTAAGTTTTAGTCTATCACAGGTATGTCTAGTCCTTCTTTATACTCCTTACAGTGAAAGAATTGAATGAAACAAGAAGACAACAATTTTTCAAATTAGACAAGTTATAGACTATACCATATATCTATGTTCAGATGACTCTAAGAAAGCAGAATGTATTAGAAGCCAATGACACTACACAAGATGAACACAGAGCACATTTTATAGAAAAAAATACATGTAAAACTGCACTATGCGTTTTATCCCACTACTTTGTCATGTCCAGTTATTTAGTTCATCACTGCTAGATGTTGAATTTCTTGCATTGAACTTACTTGTTTTTTGAAGTAGCCGATAGCATATTCATCTGCATACGTGAGAAAATTGAGAATGTTGTGTTTGATGTGGTACTCCTTCAGATGGTTCATCAGGTGAGTCCCATAACCCTGTGAGAAACATGAGGAAAAAGCACACATATTAGAATCTGTAGACTGAGGCTTCTTACACAGTTTTTCAAAATGCAGTCTTTCCTCTAGACCCTGTCTTAAAGATTTTCTCATAATTAACTTGGTGTTGCACACTCAAGAGCAAATGGTTTTCAGCTTCGTAAGAGTATCTTTGTGACCCAGCAAAACCCATCAAGGTGCCCACCTTTTTTGTTCCTCTTTTAAATTAGATATCAACCATTAAAAGTCACATATTTCACCAATAACAAAACTGCTCATACTGTAACAATAGAGCATCCTTTCAGAGCCATATCACTTCAAAAGTACAAAGCAGTAGCAATACTGAAATTATTCCAGTGTTCTGTGCACCTGTAGCAAAATAGTCACTGCCTCAAAGGATTTATAATCTAAACTTATCATAAAGCATAAAAGGGAACAGTGAACAATTGCCATAATAAGGAGCAGAAAATTATTGAGTCCACAATCAAATAAATAGCTATGCCTTCTGACTGCACAAAAGCATGATTTCCATTTAAATTCAGCCCCACAGTAAACAAAAGGTTGCATTTATTTCCATTACCAAGTAAGCCATAGTCATCCCCTTCTGCCATGATATGAAGAAATGTAAAGGAGATAGGAAAGCCCATAATAATGGTTTTTTCCTGCATATGTTCCAATTTCCTCATCATGGAGAGTAACTGGACATTTAAAGAAACATACATGGATTTCTTTTGGGTACTCTGTTCTTGAAAATTGGGGAAATTTTTACTTATGTGCAAAAGCCAGAAAAATAAATTAGAAAATACAAACTTCTGATTTAATTTACAAGTTAATAGCCCCAAATATGGCAATAGCCAGATAGAAAACTAAGCCACATACAGTAAATTTTAAATTATTTTGTAACAGGGGACTAAACAACCTCAAAAACAATTCAATTTGTATGGGAAGACAGTTCCCATATTTTTTACTCCAGCCCCAAACTGAATTAAAATAGGAATTTATTTTTCCCAAGACTAGGCAGGTCAATTGTTTTTTTCTCTGTTACCTGTTGACAGGGTCAGCTTACTCAGAGAGAAAGGTGGGAAGGCAAATTTTCAGAAACACTCAACTGATACAGCAAGGTACCCAGAGGATAAAAGAATAAACAGTGTGTTATGCAACCTTGGGGGCAATCTGATGAGTCAGAATTATTTGCTCTATTATTTTGAAAGATTATTCCTAGAAAATCACAACACAACTTGGGCAGCCTCACCTGTGTTGTGCGGTTGGGAATAACTTAGGCATATTCTGTTAGAGTTTGCATTTGTTAAAACACTTTGAATGCTGAAAGGCAGTTGCTAAGTGTAGGGGAATGTTCCTCTGTAACACCAGAGCTGAATAAAATCAAATCCAACCTGAGTATTAACAGTAGTCAGAGACTTTCAATCCCACTGTGTTACCCTTTCACACCAGGGTGTACACTTTCTGCATGCGAACCGCTACACACTCCGAATTAAGCCACATCTCAGCTCTTGCTGCTTGAACTGAAAATCATGAAGCTACAGCACCATCTAAAGGCAAAATACTGAACCAAATGGTCAGAGTTAAATCTACCTGTAGTAGCTGGAACAGCTGGAGGAATCTCATGTACTCATAGTGCTCTGTATTCTTTCAACACAGACGTTAATTCTCAAAATTCTGAGAAAATGCTGTGACATTAACTCAAAAAATAGACCCTGTGCTTATTTTGAGATGTAAAACTATACCTAATTTTTTACTTTACCTCTTTTAGATTGAAGTCACGTAATGTCACAAAGTGATTGAACACAAATTACTGCCACATACATGCAATACTTATTTCATTCAACCACAATGTGTTACACTACACAGAGACACACCTACTGCGGACAGAGGTGTGAAAAGTCCAAGAATGGCAGACTACTGGCCACTATTGCTCTGTTGATAGTAACTTTATATAATTAATTAATTACAGGTAATCCTATTACTATGATGATGATTCTAAATCCGCACATTTTAGTTTAGTTTTTGTGTATTATATTCAGCATCACTATATCTTTCAAACTCTTTTTCTATTTGGCAACTCAGCAGTATATTCAATGTGACTAAAAATAGTAGGAGCACATGCAGTAGGTGAATGGGACTCAAATCCATTTAATAAACTCTTGTACTATAGAATTACTTTTACCTTGACTTGCTCATTGGAAGTCACAGCACAGAAAACAATCTCTGTAAATCCTTGGGAGGGGAACATCCGGAAGCAGATACCACCGATAACACGACCATCTTTTATTAATGCAAGGGTTTTATGTTTCCTGAGCAGACAAGAATAACAATCGCTTTAATTCATGTACATAGTACATAAAGTGCCATTAACCTTCCTTTTCTCAGAAACTTGATTCACTTCTTTCCATGATGCTAATGCAATTGTATATGCCTCCTAAGTAAGCCACTTGTATGTACAGAAGAGCTGTTACTTTAATATTTTGCTTTCAGTATACCATAAAGGTCGTCATGGTAAAGCAAGCTCCTGCCCTTGCCAAGTAGTCTGAGATAGTTGGGTAATGCCCAACAAATAAAAGTTGTATTGCTGACAGTTACACCATTGTGCAGTTCTCATGATGATTTTATCCTGAGTAAATTAGAAATTAATGGAGTTACTGGAGAGCAAGTCATTTCTAAGGCATTCCTGTTTCCTTGCATGTACTCTCCATAGCTAAGCTATCAGTTTCAAGTGCAGCTGACGAAAAGATGACATTTCTTATTTCTAATCACCCATTCCTAGGGGAATCAAGACCAGAATAAATATCCATTTCTGTTGCACTTATATTGACTGCCAGGAAAGATGTAATAAGGTGCAATCTCAACTCTTACATCAAGGATGAAGAATTTTATTATAATCCTCAAGGTGTGGAAACAGAGCACCTTTCTTTAGGTTATTCAACACGCAGTCTCATATAAATCATATTAATGATACAGTTAATGTACAGAAGATGTATTTTGAGGGGAAAGTTGGTGCCAAAAGTGAGCCCCTGCCAAAAAGCCCGAAGAGTTAGTTATATTGTATGTGCCACCATTGAAGAAGATTGTATACATATTACATATTCTTATTTTTCTTGTACTTATTTTAGTGCTTTTTACTTCTGGAATGAGAGCAGCAATGCAGTAGCTTGAGCTTTTGAGGTGGTTTCATCCTGGCTGGATTCCAGGTGCCCACCAAAGCTGCTATATCACCCCTCAGCTGGACAGGGGAGAGAAAATGTAATGAAAGGCTCATGAGTTGAGATAAGAGCAGGGAGAGGTCACTCAACAATTACCACCACAGGCCCAACAGACTTGACTTGGGGAAATTAGCTGCATTTATTACCAATCAAAATCAGAGCAGGATAATGGGAAGTAAAACAACTCCTAAAACTACCTTTCCCCAGCCCCTCCTCCTTCCCGATTCTCTGCCTTCCTCCCCAAGCAGTGCAGGGGGATGGAGAATGGGGTTATGGTCAGTTCAGCTGAGTGTGGGCAGCTCTTCCCAGGGCCGCAGGATCTGCCAGGAGCCTGCTCCAGGGTGGGCTTCCCACAGGGCCTTCCTTCAGGCATCCACCTGCTCCAGCATGGGCTCCTTGCCAGGCTGCAGAGGGATGTGAGCCTCACCATGGTGCTCCCCACGGAAGGTTAAATTGCTGGAACAGTTCACGAAGGACTGCAGCCTGCGGGAAGGACCCATGTTAGAAATGTTCATGGAGAACTGTCTGCCATGGGAGGGACCCCACACTGGAGCAGGGAGACAGTGTGTGAAGTTCTCCCTGTGGAGGAAGAAGCAGCAAACACCACATGGGAACTGACCGCAGCCTCCATTCCCCAGCCCCCTGCGCTGCTCGGGGAGAAGGTAGAGGATCCTGAATGAAGCTAAGCCTGGGAAGAAGGGAGGCCTGGGGCAAAGGCACTTTAAGATATAGGGTTTTTGTTCTCATTATCCTACTCTGATCTGATTTGTAAAAAATTAAACAAATTTCCCCAAGTTGATATTGATCACATTGCCTGTGATAGTAATCAGTGAGTGTTCTCTCCCTGACCTTATCTCTATCCAAGACCTTTGTGTTTTCTCTCCCCTGTCCAGCAGAGGAGGGCAGCAATAGAGCAGGTTTCATGGGAATTGGGCATCCAGCCAAGGTCAGCCCACCACGGTCCCACAACAAGAAGCCACTAATCACTAATAAAGCCACCAAGACGGTAATTGGGTACAACCCAATTAGACTGACCAGGAGTTATGAGGGCTTGGAAAGACGGCAAAAGTGTAGCACAGGCAGAGCTGCTCTGCACACCACCTGCGCTGGCACCTTCCTACAGCCCTGCCTGCAAACAGCACCAGACTCCCTCTCTGCAAGGATACCCACGGATCAAAGACCAGGCGGGTGATGTATTCCTTCGGCATTCGAGGCAGCTGATGGGAGAAGACGTTCTGCAAACCAACCAGCCACATCATGATCTTCTTGTTGGGCTTCTGGTTCAGGGAGTTGCCAACCACATGGAATTCAATCACCCCCCTGCGCTCCTCCAGCCTCGCCGCCTCGTCCCGGGCCGAGTGTGCCGAGAGGAAGTTGGTCTGTACCACACAAAAGAGGAACAAAATCACGTTTTTGAGATTTCACAACCTCGGACAGAACAGCCTTAATGAACAAACAAATAAAACCCACTCTTTTTTTTCCAACAGAGCTGCCAATGATTACCATTGTAATGTACTTTTGCAGCAGTGACATCATCAAATAAGCCAGATGTAAATCTACACTGGTCTATAAAGGCCTATCTGAACTTATATTGGTATAGGTTAGATAACTACAATGGTCATGACGCAAAAAGTTCCAAAACCTCTTGAGGGATAGCACTCATCCAGTTGAAACCTACACCACTAATTCTTCATATTTTCTTTAGTCTTAGCCAGCTTGGGCATGTGGATTCACCTACACATACTGCAAATCACACATTTTAATGATAGTGCAGGAAAAGTCATATTTTTTTCATTTTATTAGTGCTTTCTACTATCTCTGCCACTACTGTAAGGGACTAAAAAGAAGATTTTCATTCCTACAGAATTTGCTGTTACATATCTAGCAATTGCATCTGTATATCCAACAGCAGATTAAATTAATACAGAAAATGTATTTAACTTTTTTTCCCAAGATTATTTTATAATGCCAAAACATCTCTGTATGCACATACTGTTTACTTTTTTGAGCAAAGTTTGGCTGCTGGGTTTCTAGTCCCTGCCAGCCCCAACATCCAGGCTGGCACAGCATTTGTAATATGCAGAGCCATCCGTCACTGTACATAGTTTGAATAAGAAATGTAGGTGGTTCCAAATTTTCAGCAGTTTCTAGCTACATCTTGGCAAATGAGCTGCTGGCAAAACATAGCCTGGCAGAGAGAACAGAAGGAGGAAAAGCCAGCCAAGGGAAAAAAAAGTGCAATTCTGTACATGGCACAATTCCGCAATTCTGTTTGTTTTTCTCTTCGAGCCGAAAAAAAGAGCAACTGGGGAAGACAGAGCAAATAACTGTTTAGATCAGTTTCTGCCCTAGAGAGAGGTTTTAATTTTGGCTCATTCATTCTGCTGCATTTTTGAATCCCATTTAACCTTATCTTATGAGCTGCATCTATGATTAACAATAAAAGCATACTCTGGAACTGTTCTGTAACAAAAGTACCTTGCAGGATAACCTGAGCTCTACCTTTTTACTATCTCTAGTTACAAGTCTCCTTGCTCACTGTATATAATACATTAAAAAAAATTGTAGAGCTCTTCTCCACGTTAATGATGTATTTCACCAATATTTTTTGTTCCCCTGATCATACTCTTTCAAAGTCTATTTTTCTTGACAGGACTCATAGTTTATCTCATTCTATCCATGCGGAACATTTACTAAAAACAGATCATTTACAAACAGACCATTTGCAACACCAAGTCTAGATCTCACCTCTGGCCCAAGCATTGCTGCAGGATCTGTAATTGTTGACATTACTTCGTTGATTAACTCAATAGGAATATCTCCAACAACCCTTGGTCTTTTAGAATCCTCCAGAGAATAGGGTTCGTTATTTTTTCTCTTTTCCCCTATAAAACAAAGCTCAGACAAATTAAAAATAACCAAACTGTCACAGTCTACCATTGCGAAGTCTAGCACTTCTGTTATATTCTTTAGTTGGTATAACAAGTTTAGGTGTTGGGGGTTTTGGTTTGTTGGTTGGTTGGGGTTTGGGGTATTTTTTGTTTGGTTGGATTTTGGCGTTTTTGTTGTTGTTGTTTGGGGGGTTTTTTGTTGTTGTTTTTTTGTTTGTTTGTTTGTTTTAGCCCCATAGACAAGGAGAAAGAGAAATAAATATAATCTGAGAAACATTTATCACTTCTCAATTTTGGCTTTGCACTGGGGTATTAGCACAAAGCAGGATGGAGAGACTATCCTTCCACTACACCTCTGTAAATTCACAGTGAAAATATTTGCTTTTTCCTTTTGCTTCAAAGTCCTCTGCATGGAACCTCTGTGCAGCTGTCTTGGAAGGTCAGTGCTCAATACACAAACTGCAGTGCATATTTCTGGATAACATGAAATCCCCTTTTTAGGATTCACTGGAACTAAGTATCCATTATATATTTCTTTCATATTTTTTTTAAAACCAAGCAGCACATACAGACTGATGTGTCATATATATTTGAAAATTCATATAAAGTTTCCAAATCAAAATACACCACATTAATTATTAACTGCCCTACTGACTGCACAGCCACAATGTGTCACACAGCAAAAGCAAGTAGTTAAATTCATGGAAGAAAAGTCCACCAAGAACTAGCAGAGGCACAGTAACAGAGCGCTAGCTGCTAGATCACGATTATCCCACTCATCACCGTACTCCATGCCCTTCTGAGGGACAAGCTGAAAAATGGCCTTAAAGAAAACTGCAGTTTAGGAGCTGCCTTAAGTTTCTCTGGAGTGAACACTGAGACTAAAAATTCACTTAGGTTTTTCTGTTTCCTTGAGGATTCACTTTACATAAGCTTGGGATCATCTCTCTGACCTACAACCTCTCTTGACAGGCTCATTAATCCTCAGGTGTTTGAAAAAGTATTTATTAGGAGAATTTATGCATTCACCAACTTTTTTCTTACAAGCTTTTTTTTTTTTTGACCTAACCTCATTCAGGTTTTAAATTTAACCTGGCCAGTGTGTCTGTGTTTTCATTTATTGCTCAAATGTATGCACTTTCAGTGCCTTGAAGGATCAAAAAACCCAAATGTGATGGCCCCTTCTACTCTGCTGTTCTTTAAATGAAACCTTTTCTCATGGCTTACAATAGATGTATTCCAAGAAAAGTAATTTTCAAAAACCTTTGACACCATCAGACCTTTCCCCATTTTAATTTAATTTAAACAAACCAATATTTTTTTTTGCAAATACAGTTGCCGTTTCTGTTAGTTAAACAGAAAAAGTGGAGAAAAAGGTATGTGTGCACATCTTTCAGCAAAAACACCTCAAGTTTGCTAATGCAGAGTGAAGGCAAAGGTTACCATGTACTGCAACTACTGATAATATCAACAGAAGCCAAAAGGCAAGTCTCCCTCTCCATTACCTAAGTTTGGGTCAAGGGCAGAAGAAACTTTACAAGCTGGACTCATATTCCCACTGTTGGATTGCTCCAGAGATGAAGGGCTTGCACTGTATGCAACAGATCTTGCAACAGGAGGTGGACTGATAACTGCAATGACATAAAAAAAACAAGCACACAAAAATCAGGTCATGGAATCCATTCTGGTGCTGATGGAAAGACTGTCACAAAGATGGACACCCACCACCCAAAAAGTAACAGTGAACACTGTGCAACAGAGCAATGCCACCAGTTCACAAGTAGAGACATTAAAGCTTTATCTCAGTGTGTTTTTCTAAACTAAATTCTACTAAGGAGGGACTGCTGGATAAGAGGGAATGCAAACATCAGGCTTTTTTATTTCGCAGTGCTGAGCAGAAGCTAAGAAAACAAACTTCCTTCACACACCTGCCAAGTCTGCTGGCATTTAGCTTCAAAAGGTTTTTTGTAGGGGTCTATTGAAAAGCCAAATCTCATCATTCAGCTTCAGCTGTCCACTCTAACAGTGTTCTAAGACTGGTTGGACAAATCAAACTCAATAAAGGGAGAAGTTGTTTCACCAGTTAAGAGAATGAAACTATTATATTAAAAGGCCACAGACTAACAACATCTCTCTCTCCAATATTAAAGAAAAAACCCCACACTAGTCCTAAATCATGCAGTTTTTATTTGTGTTACCCATCACTAAATGGAAACTACCTGTCTGGATTCCCAGCTGGCCAGTTCGGGAGCTAGACACCATGAAATCCTGATCCCAAATGGGAGAATTCTGGCTGTACACTTCTTCTTCCAGCATAGACAGAAACCTAGGCACAAAACCAGGAAAATATCAACTTCATGGGATCATTCCAAGCAGGTTCCTTTTCAAAATAAGCACTTGCAATGTTTTTAAATTAAAAACATTTACTAAGTCAGAAGAAAATGCTGTTGGCCAATTCTATTAAAAAAAAAAAAACACTCACAAAAATCACAAGCCAGACTAGATATAAAATACCACAATTCAGTAGAGTGCTTTCACTTAAAAAAACCTTAGCTTTGATTACAATATTTATCTATAGCAATATTTATCTAATTTGGAAGTTCAGAGAAAGACAGTTACAAACCACTTTTACAGAACAAAACTCCACTAATAAGAAAGCTATGAGTTGGCTGATGTTATACAATGATGGCAAAATATGTCTGTTTTGATAAACCAGAGTTTTGCAGATGTACTTGCTTTCTGCATTTTATAAAACCCCAGTGTTACTAACAATGCTCTTAGGAAGATATTTTCATTCCTTTAAGTGTCCTTCTGTAACATTTAATTGCATGTTTGTGCTTGCATAACAGTATTTTAACCTTACTTCGGTACAGTTACAGAAACAGCATGATTTTAAACCTCTCTCAGCATTATCATATTCCACAGATCAGACTCTCCAGCACGCTCACCTTCTCAGGGCTAACACACCAATTCCCTCTCAGCAGCAAGACAGCTGCTTATCCTATGTTGCACAGAAGTGGTTTGCAGACCAGAAGTTGACATGGCACATTTCTACTCTCTAGAGTCACCTCTAGTGTAGTATAAAAACTATACTATAGATATAGAGTATATGACACTATAGAAACGATAGTATAGTATACTCTAGGAGAGTATAGAAACTGTTCAGCTGAAACCAGCAGCACTGTTAAGCAAACCTTCCTTGAACAGGATAGGGATTTTCAGGATCAAGTCAGACTCTTGCAGCGTATATATAGGACAGCCATACCTCAGCAATGTGCAGTGTTTGCTGCTGTCTATACAGCTGGTAATGGCTAAAAAGTCTGTAATGCTGACCTGACTATCTGTGACAGAGCAGAAGGACAAATTAAACTTTAGCCAAAGCTCCATTTTACAGGCAGCACAGAGGCTCTGCCTTCAGCCCCGTTAGTGGCTCCTTCCTAGGTATGCACAGACACATCTGCTGGGTGATCCCTTTGCCCAGAACGACAGTCCAGGACAGAGGGGAGCCCTGTGCCAGTGCCAGGCTCCATGCTCTGGGACACTGCTCCTCCACAGGGCTCTGTGGTGGTACAATGCCAGAGGAGAGACAAATGCTTCAGACAAGCACAGCCCATGAAGGATTTAAAATGTTATTCATGTTTCCCACACATCATCTGCAAACAGCACTTGTCTCTTTCTCCCGAGCAGAATATCAAAGGGAACTGCAGAGAATAATAATGCTTTTCAAATTACTGCAAAAGGCTTTAAAAGCATGTGCAAACAGGGGCGTATGCACACCTACTTCTCCCACAGATCTGCTCCTTGCATCAATGGGGTGTTAAATCCTTCTTTAAATCCTGTTTCAGGGCCTGATCATGATCCTATTCCCAGATACACACAAACATTCCTGTATCTGTAACAGTCTACCCCAAAGACAATGTACTTTCTTCAAAGTGGTAAAATAAACTATTAGTAATAGTAGAAGCAACAAATCCTGGCTCTACTCAGCTTGGGAAAGCTCATGTTGTTTTTCACTGCCCTGAGCTCTAACCCAGCTTCCGGCCCAACACAGCAGCTTTCACAGATAGCATCAGTGCCACCAGGTCTTCTGCAGGTTTGGTTCATTTGTTGTTAGAAGGGACAGGCTTTTAAAGCATGACTTGGAGAACCAAGCTACCCTCAGAAAATAAGGATATTTTTAAAGTGATACACTACTTTAACAGGAATTCATTCCAATGAATGATCCTGTCACCATCTCTACCCCTCTTTACCACCGGTAAAATGTTTGAAATTAAGGACTGTCAAAGTCGAGCATGTTTCAAGACAAGTCATCCTCTCACACACCTCGATATGTAATTATTGCTGTTTTATTGTGAGAGATCATCATCAACATTCCAGTAATGGAAAAGATAGTCAGAATGAAATTTATGAGTTTAGGATTCATTGTTGCAGTTTAATACTGACTCCTCTCTAATAAACCCACCTCTTCTGGGGGTGGGGTGACTACTTTGTTCACTATTACAATGTTCAATTGAACTGAAATTCTTATAAACCCTGTACAAAACCTGCCCTTTCTTAATGCTCCATCACCAAAGCAGATGCGAGCATGTTTTTGGAGGTCTGGCCCTACATTGTTTCCGAAGACTACAGAAAGCAAAAGTTATTGACCTACAATACCCACTAACAGGAAAAAAGCACAATCTCCCAGCAAGATGAATAACACTTCATAAAGCAAACCCTTGCACAAAGCAAAGCAAGCAATTGTGTACATAAAATACACTAGTCTAAGCTATGGCAGCAAAGAAAGCTGCAGTATCTAGCTGCTACTGAATAAAAAGAGAAATTATTTTAAGCTGCAGGTAATTTCTCCCTTTCCACAACAAAGTGCTGGTTAACTTCGAATGCAGGCACACTGTAACCCCTTACTTTGGAAAATGAGTGAGGATTAGTGTTCGTTTTTCTTGAGGAAGCTTGTCTTTTTCTTGCCTGGCCTGCTCCAGCAGTTGTCTTCTCATTACAGTAAAAACAGAGCGAAGCAATGTCCTACCAAAAACCTGGGTGGTTTCATACCGAGGTAGACTGTCACAAAACTGAGGGACATTGCAATAACAAAGCCACCTGCAAAGAGGAAAAAAACCAGATAATTATCACCATCTAACATATGAATTAATGCAATAAAACCACTACCCACATCATTCATAATGCAGCTGAGAGCTATATGACCATATAAATCAGTTCCACTACAAGGCTGGACAAAGTTAAGCAATAAATGCTGCATATTTTATTGCCCAGTTTTTTTAAGAAATGACAACCAAGTACTTTTAAGTTTCCATATATTCTTTTTCTCTGCAGTCTAGGTACCACAAAGTGATCTTGTTCCAGACAATAATCATAGATTACAGAAAACTCATGTTGGTGTCAGGGATTCTCTCCACAGCTCATTCATTCAGCCTCACACATCTCATGCCACTGACTCCACAGACCCTTAGCATGGCCTGTTTTACCCTCTAAAATTCTACCTTTCCCCACACAGAGGCAAAATGGGTGACACTTTTAATTAGCTCCATCCCAATCCAACTGGACTCCTGCCCTGGTCTTCCACCAGTTGGCTTCTTCCCATTATACTCTGATTTGTTACTCTTTCATTACCAGGATCTCCATGCATAATGAGTTTTGCATTAAGAAGTACATATGGAAATTACTGCATGGCATGTTTCTTTTCTAGGAAAAGGGATAATGGTACTGAAGAGATAACTCAGGAGTACACTGCCTATGTAGGTCACAATATCTGTTAATTTTACAAACAAGATTTTGATATCTGTGTGTAAGTGAACAGTCATTGGTATCTGAAGCTTTAGCAGAATCAGACCACAACCATTATGAAAGCTCCAGCAATAAAAATACTAGGAACTGGATGCAAACATATTGTGCTGGATCCTGCACATGTTTCCTCATCCAGACCCAAAGTACAGCCTGTCTCAAAATGTTCTCCCAAACTAGCATGCCTTAATCTTTGCAAACATGAGTTGCAAAAGAGTTGTGAGATAGAGTTGTTCACAGACTTCTAGTCCCTGTTCTTGGCTGATAAAGCACAGCTCTCAAAACACAAGAATGCATGTGAAACTCAGATACAGTTTCATTCAAATCCTCAGGTTTGCAAATGGAGTTGGTGACTGCAAAAATTCAGGTGTGCCTGTGGTGCAGAGCAGCACCCAGAGCAATGTCTCGGACAGCACAGATGAGAGAAGCTCACAATGACAGGTTAGGTCTGATGGGAAGAGCACTTTGGATCAGGGGGGACCTTAGGGACTGTGGGCAGGACAGTTTGAGAAAATACAAGTGACAAAATAATCAACAAAAGCCACCAACCAGAACCAATTAGCTATTGATTCCTGTTAAGAGTTAACTCCTACCACCTCTGGTTGACACCTGTGATCACAAACAACTGCAAACACCCACCAAACATGGCCCTAGGAGCACCATGGATTATAACTGTCCTTTATGCCAGCTATTCGAGGTGACAGGACATCTGGGTCAGACACAGACACAGTGCAGCCTGCTCTGTCACCAACCAGAGTCACAACTCACACCAGGGTTTGCTGTTCTCCTGCATGGAGATGAGGTGTGTCAGAGGAAAGGCCACCAGGAAAGCAGTGCTCATCCTCGGCCAGCAGAGGTGTCCCCGGCCCTTCCTGAGAACAGGGTGCTGGCAGAGGTTAACTACCCTGAACTGCTCTCACTGAAAAAGGAACTGTACTACCCTTGCGAGAAAAAGAAAATTAAGAGAGACATGGCTTTTTCCTCTAGCTCTTCTTCCTCCAGTGACTTATTCCTTTGAATTCTACCAGTGCATTAAAAGGTCATAACGAGAACTATAATTTTTAGGAACCTAGTAATATCTGTTCCCCATTTTGCATTCAAGCATTCACAAAATTAGTTTGATTTGGTTACAAATAGCAACACTTTACCATGCTTTATGTTATCGTCTCTCTTTTTCTAAGTTGAGTAATAAGTAGGGATCTGACATGAGGCTCATACCTTAAGAAGACCCAGAGCACTTTACAAACACAGAACTTGCAAAAGCATTGTTAGATACAAGGGTTCCAGTCTCTTCCCCTTGCTCTTGGCTGATAAAGCCCATCTCTCAAGACACAAGGAGGCACGTGAAACTGATACAGTCTCACTAAAACCCTTAGGTCCTCACATGAAATCCACGCCTGCAAGAATTCACAAGGTATGTCCATGGCACAAAGGTACTGATATATTCCTGAAGTTTGTACGTGTCCTGTTCGTAAGGAAGACTCCTAACAAGCAAAAGCAGTGTTACCTGGTGTAATTCACTTTATACCCCGCAATATCATCATTGGGGGATCTTAGTCTTCGCTGAGAAGGTGTCTCCAGGTGCCAGTAGTTAATGCGGTTCAGAAACATTTTAGCCAGTTCCACTATTGTCTGCCTTTCCTTCGAGGGTAAGTGGCTAAATTTGTACTGCACAAAATTATTCACGCCCTTAAAAAGTAAGAAAATTCTGTTTAATAATTTAGTCATAATTTTTATAGGAGCGTCCTCAAACATTCCCCATTTTATGTTTATTATGAACTTGCTTGGTAATGTGTGCACAGCAGAAGGTACATCCAGGTATTTTTAACCTACTGTCAGCAGCTGATGTAAAAGGAAAGAAGAAAAAATGCCTTTTTTTCCTTCCTTCTCAAAGTCAGTGAACAAAGAAAGTTCTGGTAGGCTTTCTTCTATATATAAATCAAGTATCACCTACAAAATTTGGCAGCTAGTTTTCAATAACAGATTAGGGCTTATGGACTTCTGCTTAAGTTTGTTTCTACAAATCATATTATTTCTTCAAGAACTGTCAATACTTCACAATCATGTTTCCTCATTTCACTTTGGATACTATCCAGATCGAAGAAAAATCTACTGAGCATGATTAATGTGGGCGACTAAAAGTGCTGCAACACATATATTTTATAAATCCATTATAATAACAGTGCTTAGCAAATAATTTTGTTTAACTGAGTTGCTGAGCTGTTAAAAACAGAATTGAAAATATTGGTATTTTTTAAAGGGAAAATTATTTCAAAGAAGCTGTAAGAAGAATTATCCTTTAATCTCTATGCTTTATTTTCTTAAGCAACTTGAACATTATGAGGAATTTTACAAAAAATTGTATTGTACCAAACTTTTTTAATAGTATATTTTAAGGATTATGAGCCTAAGGAGATTACAGACACATTTTTTGTTTATGCTCAAACTAAAGGAGAACTTAAAAGTGAAGACTTCTCAGAAATTCAGCAATAAAGTGGTTTGATCTTCCTAAATGATAAGAAGTGAGAGTTGCAAAAAAATAATTACTATGCATAACAGCCTTCACATTTAAAAAGTCCTGTTTAACAATAGAGCATCCATTCAAGCACTGATGGGAAAACATGGAGCTCCTGTTTCAGCGAGGTATGTGAGCCTCTGCACAGTCTCACTGGAGTTAATGGGCCCACTTGTCTGCCAAAACTGCATTCTTAGGAGCTTGCTTAACCAAAACTGAATTTGTCATATGTTCTTTATCTACTGAGAGTTACAAAAGCCTCAATTATTCTTTGGTTTCAGCTTTGTTTTTTTCTTGTGTACCCTTTGAAAGAGAAGGCTATGATCTCACTGAATTGGACTGTAACATTTTTCTTGATATACAGAAGGCAAGTGTCATTTTAATATTGGATTTCAAAACTTCAACAGCATTTTTCATCACTTGAAACAAAGAAAGATTAGAACTGCCCACATAAAAGTAGCATTTCAAGTTAATTCTCTAAACCCACAAATTAGTCAGTTTCATTAAAGCATAAGATGAATGATGAGAGAAGTCAAACAATGTAACTATTGTACTAACACTAAAAGGAGAAGCAGCAGCAATCTCCTATAGTCCCCTATTTTGTCCTAAGCAGAAAACAGAAACATCTGCAAAGTGCCTAAAATGCTTTGTTTTCAAAATCAGTGCATACATTTACAGAAAGAAAAATAAACCACAAAAAGTCCCAAAACAAAGCCTCCAAACCCCCACCAAAATAAAATTTAAAAATAAATACATAAACACATAAATAAACAACAACAAAAAAATCCACCACACACTAACCAAACCCACATTTTGACTCTTTACCTGTTCAATGCTGGGTTTCTCAAATGGGGGACTTTCCAAAGATCCTTCTACTACAGGTTTTCCCATCTGTAAAATGCACTTCCTCAAAAGCTGTTTAAAATACACAAATTTTTTTAAATTAGTATACTTTTGTACATAGAGTCATTGGAAGTCACAAGGGCACAATACACTGTGAGAAGTGTTGAAATTCTCCTGGCTATAAATCTGCTTGTTCAATCATCTGAATTTGCAATTACTAAACTCCACTGTGAAATCACCAACTCTGAAATGCAAACAAGAGGCTTCTCTGAGGAAATGCAGGCAGCTAAGTTACCATTCATGCCAACTGACTTTTCCTGGTGTGTCAGTGAAGAAGGCTGCACAGTTTATAGATGGGACTCAGGGTCAGTTCCTCGATCATCTGGATGATTTTTGGAATAAGAATCAGTACACTGCAAGTACCAGGATGTCCAGCCCACAGTTACTCAGTAGAGTATCACCCTAGAGAAAAACACTCTTGGCAGATAAAGTCAATCCACGCACAAGGGACAGTGAAATTGGCTTATGTGTGAGACAGTGAACAATCTGAGAAGATACCCCCCAAGTTCAGCTTACTTTGAACAGGTAGAAATAAACTTGCTTGGTGTCTGCATCTTCTTCTTTGTGGACACAGGTGAACAGATATTCCACATCCAATACAATCCCCAGGAGCCTATTCATTTCTTCTTCAGACACATTCTCCAGGTGAGAAACATGAGCAGCTAAACAAAATAAAAACCAAAACTTGTAAGAGCCTACTGAGAGAACCCACAGCACAACAACAGCCCAGGAGATCTCAAACTAAGCCTTAACTGTAAAGGCACCGATCCTGCAATAACCTATTGAAACAGAACATCTTATCAGAGGTAACTGAAACCTGTGTCGCATCAGAGCAGTTTGTAAAGGCTGTCCAGGGGTGATACGCTCCACAGCAGGGGAATGACAGCTGGTTGGAATCACATCATCTGTTAACACTTAAAGCAGACTACACAAGTCCTGCTTGTATTAATATGTTGCACTATATAACTATATACATACATTTTTTCCTAAAGCTATACCTTTGAGACAAGGTTTCTTGACTTAAGGAAATAAATCCGTAATTTCCATAAATTATGTAATCCAGATGTAAGCAGCACCTCATTTTGTCAAGAGTGAAAAAAACCCAATTCCAAAAAATGGCTTTTTGTTTTAAACTGGACATTATTGGCTAAGTCTCTTACTTTCATATCATGCAAGATCAAACTCTGCTTTGTGCACACTATATTGACAGAGATTTTGCAGACTGTATACGCTCATTTGTTCAGAAGTTTACACACATTGCAATTTCCTAGTGATAAACTCCCTTTTATCATCTCCAAAGGTAAATACAGTTCCACATCTGTAATTTTGAAAAGCTTGAGGTTTCTCCTTGTAAAGCAGGACATCAATTTCAAGCTGGTTTGACCAACTGGCCCTGGGAAGAAGGAAGGCAGTGTAAAACAAAAAGTCAACTCCCAGAAAGAAGATATTTGCATTACAAAAAGCAATGATCTCCGCTGACTCCAGGCCAATGTAGATGGTATGCATATCCTTTCCTCTGAAAGGACAAGAAAATATTCTTTCAAAGAAAGGGAAAAATACTTAAAAGTTTGGACATATTAGCTTTTTATATTTTAATAAATTTTATCTATATTTGCTTCTTAAGATTAACATTATATTTTTCCAATGGAAATCTGAGTCTTTAGTTGGAGAGGTAGTGAGGAAAAATAACACTTGACTTGAAAATGATCACATTTATTGGCCACCCAGCAGAGACGGTTTATTTTGAGAAGTTTAATATGATACCAAAATATTTAAATTCAATAACTTTGTTCAGCTTCAAGTAGAAAGTACATTGTAGCTCAGAACTTTAAAAATATGCCAGTAACTGTTTCCACTTAAATGAAAATTTATAATGCAGTGTCTTAGGGACATGGCCATCATGAGCTTCCTTTGAGGATAAACATTCAGTATTCTGGGTAGAATAAAATTATTTAATTTCTGTCCTTAAGACAGGTATGAAGGGTTAATATTCCCAGCTGTCTGTCCTGATGATTTGCAAGTAATAAATACCCTCCTAAAGGAGCTTTGCATTAGAAACTGATAACATACTGAAGAAACCTTGCATTCAACTAACAAATGAATAAAACATCAGCATAAGAAGCCATTTCTATGCAGTTTCCATAACAATACTGAACCTTGACTACTTAGTGGTCGTGTTTAAACATTTTATTAAACTAGAGAATTATTACCCATACTGTGAATCTAAAAGTTAAGTGTGTTACCAGCATATATTTACCAAAGAGATACCAATGTTTATACACTAGCCCAACAAACTATCTTTCCTCAAATGCTCACAGCCCCTTCCCAAACTCCGTGGGAAAACATTCGTAAACATTTTATCAAAATTAAAGCTTTGGTACACTGACATGAAATACTGCATCACTCTTGACTAGAGTTACACAATCCCAACCACAAGCACTGCCCAACCAATACACCCTTCTTCAGTTGCTGCTATGCCTTAAAAAAAATTTTAAATATCACACAGATAGGTAGCTACAGCATGCAGAAAAAAGCAAGCAGAAAGAAAAAGGACCAATGATAGGAAGACCTGCAACTTCAGCAAGCAAGCACTGAGGTGGGCAAATTAGGAACAATAAAAAATAGATTAATGAGGAATGTGTCCACAGTCTATCACAACATATTAGGTAATGTACACCAGACAGGCAAACCAAGAAATACCCAAATATGCTACGTGAAGGTGCATAGCAGGAACTGAAGACAGTGCTAGGGAAAACAAAGAGAGACTGAATGTGTATACAGTGTATCAGCACATTAATTAACTTGTTTTAAAAGTGATTCAAGACTGAAAATGTTTACCAATTAAAAAATGCACCCTGCAACACAGGAGAAACAATCAAATAGAAAAGAGAAGTCTCCGACTATGCAACATCTGGTCTTGTGCTGATGGAATGCATCTAATTCAGTCACAGTGTTAGAAAATATATCACCCAAATTAAAGAAATATTCATTAAAACAACAACCTTGAGCCAAACTGTAGGGCTCAGCACCAAAAAGACAAATATAAGTTCTAGGTAGGGAGATGATAATACACACAATCAAATAGATTTATGCACCAAAAGCTGCACTGGCTTGAAGATCAAACCACACTCCCCGAAAGAGACATCTCAAGCAAGACTACTATGTAGAATTACCTCTGGACGAAAATAATAAATTCTAGAAAAGAAAAAAAAAAAAAAGAACATCCTACATTTTATGCCACATACAGTTTTAACCAGTACAGGAATTTCTACATTGCTACTTCAGTGGATTTCTGAGGAGAAGAAAATGCAGCACAGATAACGTGAAGCCTACATGCCTTGAGGGAAACCTGGTTTTAAAGGTATTCAGCAGGAACACACTAATATAGAGGAGATGAATAGGAAAATTATCTTGGAAAACACCACTGAAAGACATATTTCTTTCTAGTAGTATGAGGAAGCACATCGCAACTCATTTCAGTTATTTTAAATGAAACATCTTCCTCATTAGCTGCAGTCAGAACAAGCATTTTCTAAAAAGAGCAGTAAATAAAAATAGTTTCTTCATAAAATACTTTTACTGGTTTTCCCTGGTTCCCTAGCTAAAGAGTGATTTAGCATTTTTTAATAGACCAAAACCCGGCCCAGCCTTTAGAAGAGCCGAGTTTTTCTACAAAATAAAAAGCATCCACAAATTCTGCTGAAGAACAGAGAACTGACAGGCACATCTTGCAAGTTAAAAAAAAAAAAAAAAAGGCTCTCTCTTCAAAGGCCAGGATTGAAAGGGATGGGTAACACAAGCCACTCTAATTGCATAAACAGAAGCAGCACAGAGAAGCTGTGTGATGAAATACTGAAACTAACTTGGCTAAAGTGACTGAATTTTCAGTGATACTATGTATTTGTTAATCTTCTTCTGCAAGCAAACCCAGAGATTAGGAATATCAGGGAAAAATTCTGTAGAAAAGCCTAGAAATAAATCATATGTAATGAGAGCATAAAAAAGAAGAAAGCAGAAATAGAAATAAATCTCATGAAAAAAAAAAAGAAAAAAGAAAAAAGTATTCAATTCAAAGTAGAATTTTTTTTAAAAAGTAAAATAATAAATGATCTGTTGCAAAGGTTTTCAATTTCCTTTTTTCTTCTTTCATTGTCCTAAGTTTTGGGCAGCAACAAAAATTAGACAGCAACTGCTTCTTTTCAAATTGTTCTGATTTTTATTTTAGCTGAATTTTTCAATATTTGCTAAGAAGGACATGCACCTGCTGGAGCAAGTCTAGAGGAGGGCAATGAAGGTGCTCTGAGGGCTGGAGCACCTCTGCTATGAAGACAGGCTGAGAGAGCTGGGGCTGTTCAGCCTGGAGAGAAGAAGGCTCCAGGCAGACCTTAGAGCAGCCCCCCAGAACCCAAAGGGGGCCAACAGCAGAGCCAAACAGGCACTTTTTCAAAGACATGTAGTGACAGGACAAGGGGTGGGGGATTTAAACTGAGAGCAGGTTTAGATTAGATACAAGAAAAGGGGTTTTTTACAGTGAGGGCAGCAGAATACTGGAACAAGTTCCCCAGAGAGGTGATGGATGCCCCATCCCTGGAAACATTCAAGTTCAAGTTGGATGGGGCTCAGAGCAACCCAGTCTAGCAGAAAGTGTCCCTGCTGATTGCAGGGGGTTGGACTAGATGATCTTTAAAAGGTCCCTTCCAACTCAAGCTATTCTGTGAGTCTCATATGTACTGAAACAGCCATCAGCTTTTATTTTGGATAAATATAAATTCTTAAAATAATAATACAGGGATTCAACACTGTTTTTCAGGCTATGAAGGTAACAAATTGTTATTTACTCTAAATCTGAAAAACAAAACCAAAAACCACAACAGCATTTAAGAGTGGATTTTGAGCAGTTGCTTCCAAGACATATAAGCTGTCTGCACAATAACTTAGGTCATGCTAAGATGTACAACCCTAGTTTTATTTTCTGTGACACAGAAAAGACACAGTTCTTTTTGTAGGTAGGAGTACCTGCTTTAGCAATGTTCAAGAATATTTTATACTTCGTTCTAAAGTAAGGAAACATAACACAGCCTACAGGAGAGAGTCATTCACCTTGCAACTATGGCAGCTGACAGATAAAACTGCATGAGGTTAAGACATATGGAACACAAAGTATTTAAATTGTTGCGGGTAGTTTAATGGTGCTTTTGCATTTTAACAGCTTTGAATGTCAGTGCTGTTAGAAGTTGTACCTCAGCTGAACTTCTTTAAAACTAATTTTAGGATGTTTCCACATGAAACATAGTTTAATCTAAGTTATTGACATTTACACCTAATCGTAACTCCCATTTCCAGGCCTTGGCGCGGCATCTTGACTCAAAATGTTGGGGCATGGGTGCAAATGTTGGGGCATGGAGTGCAGGGGAAGGAGGGAAAGCTCACCCAGCGCGTGGCTGCAGCTGCGGCAGGGCTCGGCCAGGCTCACAGCCGCCTGCTGCAGCTCGGCCCGCGGCGGCGTGGGAGGCGGGTTCGGGTTCTTCCAGCCATTGCATTTACACGACTCCTCAGCCTGAAACCAAAGCAAAGGGATATCGATCAACACCCTAAAGTATGGGAACTTGCTGGAACGGCTTCATTTCCAAAGCAATAAAAAGAATTACAGGATGCTTCTTGGGTTTGCGTTTTTATCTACGATGTTACTAACGCTTATTTTCTGGAAATAATCAGAAATAGAACAGTATCCCAAACAGAGAGATCAACACAGTTTGATAAGCAGAATACATAACAAACCTTGGCTAGCTCCTCTACAGAAAGCCCTCAATCAAGTGAAAAAAGCATTCAAACATTTACTGGTTTATCAACATTTACAGATCCTCCCACAAAGACAGATTTAATGATTTAAACATAAACAGGTTATCTAACAGGCAACGCATTTGTCACTGCTACACTGGCACCAAGGAATCACACAAGTGAAACCAAGCCCGTGACAACCCAGACAGGGTTAACTAATGCTGAAATAACCAAACAATAAATGCACTATTGGAGGAGTCTGTTTAAGGCAAAGAAGGCTTGGCCACAAAAGCAACAGATGTCAAAGACAGTGACACTTCCACTGCAACCTGCTGCTTTCCCTGGAAAGTTTACTTACGCTCACTGAGTGTGAAACAACCACCAATGGACTGCAGCTAAAAGGGAAGACCATGAAGGGAGAGGTTGTGACTCTGGTAATCGTGTCTCAAATCATTCAGAAGTTCAAAGTACCGATTCCAGTTATCCAAAGAGCAGCTTTACAGGAGGGGATTTTCTTCCGCATATCCAAAAGATCTTGGTTATTCTAACATCATTCACAGTTCTATTTGAAGATCTAATTGGAAGGAAAGCCTGCTTTTCTGCTCTTCAGAGATATTTGTGCACTGGGTTGTAAAAAGATACTCATGAAATTGCACTGCTGAGACCTCAGTGAGGAAAGTGTGCCAAATTGCTGCATAATATTTATGGCTGAAACAATCTTAGCAGGAAAAATTATGATGTTAATATATGCAGCACTAATGTATCATTTTTCAAAACTGATTCTGCATACATTTAGTGTGATCTGTTTCAGGAACCTATTGCATTTTCCTTTTAAGTTTCCAAATCCCATCCTACCTAAGGAAGAAGAACCCAGGAGAAGCAGAAAAGATCACAGCTTGGCAGCTCCTAACACTGACAGCTTTGTAAATGGCTGGTAAATTGTTCTTTTAAACTCATTTCAATATTCAGCAACCTGAGCACCAAGAAAACTGCTGCCTGCAGTTTGTTGAGCACCACATGATGTTTTTACCATCCCTAAGGCTTAAGCATTTATCCAGCTGGGCTCCTGGCCCTGGATGCTGTGGCCTCTGCCTGGCCCAGGGTGCTCTGGCAGGTACCAAGGGCTGTGAGCAGCATTTTTGTAGCCAGAGGCACCAGCATGACTCAGAAATCCACCTGCAAGTGCCCAGCAGAACCATTTCCACATATTTCCCTTGAAAATGGGACAACCTGCCTTGCCTGAACCTCCTGGCTCTCCAAACTCACTGAGTGGGTGCAGAGCGCCTGCCAAGCCATGCATTTATAAAGTGAAATCAGTGAGGCTCCAGGATCAAATGAGGGGAAGATTAAAACAAATTTTTCTCTAAGTCTCATAAAAAGCAATTTGAAAAGATTTATGGTGAAGTTTATGTTCTTTTTCTACCGTGCTTTCTGTGAGTAATATGACTGGCAGAGAACTGAAGGCAGCTCAGTGTAATTTTATGGCAGAAGCCATCTCTTAGTGTTTCTCAGGCACTGAGCCAGTTGTGCTTGTGCTTGTCATGCAGCCCCACAGGCCCTCAGAGTTTAATGGAGTAGAGAGATCAGTGATGGAGTGATACCTGCAAACCACGGATTGCCCTGCTGCAAGGACTCTGGACATCTGGGAGATGACATGAAACCCCTTATCTTCAATTAGCATCCCAAACATCCCAATGCAAAACCAATGCCAGATAAAATTTCCCACATTTGTTTTGTGGGAAAGGCAACGTTGCCATGAAAGTTTTTGCATTTAAAATAAGGATAGAGAAACTGTCACAAAAAAAAAAAAAAAGGTTTGAAAATGAGATTATTGCCAAAGAAAATGCAAGAGACAATTGTGAAGGAGCTGTCAAACAAAAAAATAATTGAACATTATTTTAGGGAAGTAAGATTTGACCCTTCCCATGCAGCTGTCTGAACAAATGTTCAACACCGTAAATTACTGACATATCACCATGCTTATTATTAATTGCCTTAAATCATGCCACAATGAAGCATATCCAAAACTCGCTCCTAAAAATAGGCACGAGCTTTCTGAGATTTTTTTTCTCTGAGTGGAAGCAGTATGTCACAGAAGCTCACCAAACAATGTTTACTATCAAGCCAAAAAAACCTATAAACAGTGAGTAACTATGCAAACTTTAGTGTCACACCATAATTAGCAGCAAAGATGCAAACAGATGTACGAATCGTGATAACAGCTCAGTAAACTGACAAAAATAAATATCAACCCACCCACAGCAGAATAAAACCAACATGTTCAATGGCACATTTTTTTGTGCTCTTGGCATTTCCTTGCCAGATCTTTTTGCAACAGCTGTTAATTTGTATTGTTCGATTTATTCTAGAGATCTTACTCAAACAACCACTAGGGTGGGTTTTCTTTGTTAATCTCTATAAAACACCAAAATCAGCATAAATGTTCTGCTAACCACGGGGAAACAGAACTCAAAAAGGTCCCCTTTAAAACTTAGCTTTCATTGTAGATGTTGACAGTGCAAGTACTTGGCAGTGAATATGCAATGTGCATTCCTCAGTGGCTTAAATTGCTCAATAGTTTTCAATCTTCCACAGCATTTTGCTCATTCAATCCTTTCTTTGACTATCTTCAGCTTTTTCCTTTCTTTATTCCTTTTTTCTAATGTCACTCATCTGCTTTTCATTAGAAAATAAAGCATGACTTCACCTCTGCAAAAACTTAATTTAAGATCAAAACAGTTTTGAGGGAAGGAAGGAAACGTATTTAAACTAGCACATCCAGCCCTTGAAGCCTTGTTTTCTGGGACATCTGCAGAGCTTTGATAAGTCCACTGTAGAATGATGGGGACTTCTGCCCTAACAAGGCCTGCAAAATAATGACTGTAATCTTTTCAGGCCCAGAGATCATGAACACCACACCTTCATTGGTGGTTTTTAATAAAATTTGATGAATGCAATAAAATAAAACACAATTACATGCTGTTGCCTAGCCCCCTCCCTGCAAAAAAACAAACAACAAAAACAACAAACAGAAAAAAAAACCAAAACAAAAAACCCACCAAAAAACCCCACCAAAAAAATCCCTAAAACCACAAAACAAAACAAAAAAACAAAACAATGCAGAAATTATGTACATTTCGCACTGCACAATATAATTGCAATTTTTTTTTTAACCTCTTCTATGTTTGGTGGAGTGTTACAATGGGAGAAAGCGAATTGTCCAGCAGTTCTGAGCAGTGAAAACTCTAAATCTGGGCAAACTAAAGTTACCATTTCCTTTAGAATACATGGACAGGTCAAAAATGGACAGTGAAAAAATACAGCACATTTTAACTCAAATTGTCATTATTTTTATTTTAAAAGGAAGCACCTGAAAGTTACAACATTGCACATCTCAGCCCCTTTTAGGTGGGTTTCAGCTATCCAAATAATAATGAATAAATGAAAAATGTTACAATAACCTATGGACTAAAACATCCCTCCCCTTTTCAGATAGTGAAATAAACCTAAGAATGAGCAAACTTCAAGCTAACTTAATTACAAGGTAAAAGACCCAAACAGTTCTAAAATTGAATTTCAAATAGCTGTTGTACCAGATTTTTCTTTCCAATTTAAAATCATACAGGTTACTCTGTTTGGTAATTGAGATGCAAAGCAGGCTCAACAGATTATACATAGAACATTACAGATCTTCTCTATTTCCAGCAAGCATAATTACTCTAGAAAACATATTCTTCCTCCCAACACAAAAGCTGTGTAAAATACCCTATAAGCTTTGTCCTGCCAGCAGCAAGCTCAAAATGATGACTTTATCAAAGAGCGTCACATAAATGATAATAAATACATTGATGAATTTAAATCATATGTTTTTCCTACTCAAATGTGCAGTACCCAACAACCAGACAGCTGGACACTACTTGGAGAGCCAGTCATATGTATCAGGAAATTAACTGACCCATTTATCTTCAACAATACAAAATAAGCAGTTCAATGGGCAGCTCAAGGGGCATGTTCTTCATTTATTGACTGATCCAATTATTTTGCACCCTCTATTTTACAGTTTCACTTACAGAAGAGAAGTAGGCTACCATATAAAGCTTTTATAGGCACCCAGTTCCTACCTTTCAAAGTTAATGGTAGATTTTCTATTTAATTTAAAGGAAGATGCATTAATTGCGCCTGTAAGACATTGAAAAAAAAATTCATCCCACTATGAAAGCAATAAGAAAGCTTTAGATGTCTTCTTTGTCTCCTACACACTTCTGCAGAAAACAATATTAATACATTTCAAATTGAGCTTCAAGGGGCTGTACTCCCACTCTACAGAGCCCAGCAGTGACACAGCCAAACTGGCCTCATCTTAACCTGCCTTATAAAAATCAGAAAATAAATATTTTATTATGGAAAAAGTGGTGCAAGTTTACCTTATGAACTCTTTTTTTTTAATGTGTGGGAAAAATTGAGGTCACTCTAATATGAGAAGTGGGAAGAAGTGCTTCAAGAAAGGGTCAGCAGCAGGTCTGGAGCCTGGGGCCAGGATTTTGCTTCCACATCTGCCAATTGCTCACCTACTGCAGGGTCTTGGCCAAGTCATCTCATCACAGTCCTTCTCACTCCAGCTACTTTCCTTATCTAAAGCAAAAAGCCTTTCTTCAAGGAGGTATTATTCCTTGTGCAAGTGCTTTAGGCTACTAAATTATATTTATAAACACCCAGGAATTACTGTATATAATGAAAAATAAACAATTTTACAGAAAACTTAGTGTACTAAAATAGTACATATTTCACCTTGTTTACAAGAAAAGCTCCCAGTGAGACTGGAGAGAGAGTTGTATTTTCACATACTGTAAACCAATAGGGGGAAAAAAATGCAGAAGAGACTTCCTCCTACATCTTCATTAAATATATTTATATGTGTAAGTTACACACAGTGCTGCTTTTATATAAAGTGCTGCAAGCTTGCATGCCTAATGTTCAATTTCACAGTGGACAAAATCAAAACGATGTATGCAGCCATTCATACACACACATACAGCAAGCGACGAATACAAAACCCCTCACAGCACACAGCACTACTGTGTGCCTCCAAAAGTCATGAAAACTGTACCAACTCGTATTATATATCTTGTTCAGAATGCCACCCTCTTCTTTCAAACTTGGGCTTTTAAGAAGGTTTGTTACTCAGAAGAGCCTGTTCTATCTCTTCCTCCCAGAGCTTTCTGGCAGAGGAACGAGTCAAGCGGAGCAGCTCAACAGCTACAACTCTCCTGTCCAATTCCTTTCATCACAAAAAAAACCCCAAACCCCACATTTGACTAGTCTCAGCAGCAGCTCCCTAAACTTCAGGGTCATTCTGCTCAGGACACATTCACACCAAATATTTATTTACCAGCAGTGTTCATCCCTGTTTTCCTTGACAAAAAGGGATGGGTTGAAAAGAAGGACCAGGAGGTCCCTCTTGGGGACCACGCACCCTGCCCTAGAGCAGTGCCTTTTATTCTCTTCTGCTCGGTGTTTCTGCTGTCACCAGTGAGACTCACCCTTGCATGGTCACTGACCTCTCCACTTTCCTGTGTTGTGACTCTTCATCTCCAGTGGACAGATGTTCCCTGACTCTGTTACTCCAAACATCTCTGAGGTTAAGCTCCTAATAAATTCTGCATGCTGAATTTTGCTATGAAATTTATGTGGGAGAAGGTGATTGACGCTAAGGATGCCATTACATATTTTAGCACTCCAACTTGTACAGTTCTATGTAGATTTACATAAGATCCATCTATAGTCACTACTCGAATGAAAACAGATGTCCCCTTTGGAGATGGTGCAAGCATTTGCCTTCTCTCACTCTTTGGCACTCACACACAGAAATGCAAAATCAACGGAAGAGAAGGTGCAACCCAAAGTAAGAAAAAGTTCAAAGTTACACTCTGCACTGCTACAGTAGGCAAACCAGCTTCTCCAGGCTACAGTTTCTGGCAAACCACTAATGTTACAAGCCAAGAAGTGTCCTTCCAGAGCACCTGCCAGGTATTCAGGGAGCAAAATGAAACATTCTTCCACCCTGATCCATCCTTCCCACTTTATCCCACAGGAGAAGCTGCTTGGTTAGCTTACAAGGAGCTTCCAGTCTGCCTACTTGTTTCTGTTAAGAGATCTGGAAGCAAGCTGCCTGACACTGAACTATGGAAGTCAAACAGCAAAGGTAGGGTTTGCATTTTAATGTGAACACAGAGCAGCATTTAGTGCTAGAGCTGTGCCTACATCCTGGCAGGAGGAAGAGGCCCTGGGGTGCCCCGGGCCGTGGGTCCTGCTCCATTCATCACTGGAGTACCAACAGGACACGCATCCAAGGCTTGTCACAGACGAGGGCCAGCAAGGACACCCCAGCAGAGCACTGACAATATGAGCTGTTCCTGCTCAGCACTCCATCTCCAGAGTCCTGCAAGAGGGAAAGAGGAGCAGACAGAAGGCCACAGCGTGCCCTCCTCCACTCCCAAATGGTGCTCATTCCCCTTACAACAAAGCATCTGCAAGAGAGAGGCCGGTGAGACCCCAGAAAAGCAAAGGGTTTCAGAGGAGACAAGGACTTTCTATAGCACAGCAACCTCTACGGGGCAGAGCACCACAGGAGAAGGCTTTCACCCCCAAAAACATCATCTGGAGGTGCGTCAGAGGGAAAAAAAAACAACAAAAAAACACCAACCAGTGAAGAAAAAAGCAATTCAAACACACACACACTCACACTTCCCAAACAGCCCATGAAAAATTTACCCAGTTCACAACCAGCTTCATTTATTAGCAAGTCTTGGTAGCATTAAAATATGGGGGTGCAAAGGGGACTCAGCATGGAGAAAGCTTCAAACCCTATCACTCAGCCTACAGTGAGTGCTGCAAAGTTCAAGTACACCAGCTGCTCTTTAACCTTATTGACGCCAGTGTAATCTTGCACTGTCCCATGCATGTGCTAAAGCTGAAGTGTAGGTGCCTACACATTTGGAAACAGCCAAGACATTGCAATGTGCGTGGCTTCCGTAATTTGCCCTCCCATGACAGCATTGCACCATGCCTTCAGCAGCCTTCAGCACACAGCTAAAGCTCCGTGCACCACCAGACAGGACTACAGAGCCATACAATGATGCCTCATCTCATTTGTTAGCTTGGCCTTTCACTTAACATCTGCCAAAGTAGGAGAACAGAGGAAATAAGAAGCACTTTTTTCACAAACAGCTTCTCTCAACACTGAAAGCATTATTAGCGATTCTGACATCAGCACTGTCAATCTAAACATGTCAGCCCCGCTGCGCATCCAGAAATTGCCCTGACAGCAGCAGCGCAGTCAGCGGCCCGTGCTCTGAGCGCAGGCGACAATGCCTGCGGTCAGAGCTCCAGAGGTGGGAGCGACAGCTCTGACCGAGCTCCCTCCCTCCGCAATAAACAGGCGAGTCCGGCTTCTCCCACCAAGAAGAAAACCACAGGTGGACAGAAAGTGCTTGTGATGGGAAAGCAGGAGCAGCACTCCCGAACGCGAGTGCCGGGCAGACGCGGAGCAGAGAGCCCGGCTGGAGCAGGGTACAGGTGGACGGGGAGCCCGCCGTCCGCTCGGGCACCGGCCCAGCGCTACGTGACCGCCGGGGACACAACTTTCCCAAGCGCGGAGGCCGCGCCCCTTCGCTCCTCTGCCAGAGCTGCTGGCGACGGTGCCAGCTCCAGCTCGGGGCAGCGGCTTCTGCGGCGTCAACAGCTCCGCGCGGCGAGGCCGCCGCCACGCCCGTGCTGGAGCAGCCCCCGCCGAGGGCCGGGGCCGCGACCTGCGCGCAGAACAGAAGGGTGTCCCCGCTCCCCACCGGGATGTTTACGCGGGGGGTGCTGCGGCAGCGCTGCTAACCCAGCGCTCACCGCCGGCACCGAGAGCCGCCCCGCCCGCGGTCGCCTCCCGCGGAGGGGCTGTCGGAGCGGCGGGCAGCGGGACCGGCGCCGGGACGGGCAGCTCCCCGG
>VZRL01002494.1:1297479-1328588 GCA_013397895.1 Origma solitaria | reverse complement strand
TCCCTGCGCGGGGGCTGCGCGGGGCGGGCGGCGCCCCCGCGGGAAGGGCGCGAAGGCACCCGCTGCGTGCGGAGCCGCTATGGAGCCATCCCGGCCCTCCGGGAGGCTGCGCGGAAAGTTGCCCTAGAAAGAGGCGGCATCGCTGGCGGTGTCGAACGGTCCCGAGCCCCGGTGAGCCCGTGGTGCTGCCGCAGCCACTGTGGCCCCTCGCAGTGCCGCTACTTTGTTTGGCTTAACCATCGCCCTCCCACACTGTGCACTTTGCGGCCGCCGTTTAATGATTCATTCTTTTTCCCCCCAGATGATTTCCAATTGAATGCAAAAGTACGGGTCAGTTTGAAATATCGGATGATTCTAAAACTCTGCTCAGTTCTTCGTGCCAGTTCTGGGGCATGCTTTTTTTGGTTTTTTTTTTTTTTATTTTGCCCAGAAACAAGTGTTGAGAGCAGGTCAGTTTATATCTCAAAGGGTTTTTGCTGTAATTGAGAGCTAAAATTAAGCAAATGGTTTCTGCCCCAGAGAGTGCACTCTATGCACAGCAGCAAGTGCACCGGGTGTGAGGCGGTTCTGCCCCGTTGCACGTATGTAAAAACGTGGTTGAGCCGTGAGAAACCACAAATAGCAACTCCGTACCACGGTTTAAAGGGTTGGAATTGAGGCTGGGCGCTTGCGTGGGATTTACGGCTCTTTGATGTGTAAAGCTAAAGTATCAAAGTAGCACTATTAGTTCGGAAGGGAGTCCCAGCGCAGAGAAAGCTCTTGCAGGCACAGGGCCTTGGCGCCTTGCATGGGGAAAGCAAAAACAACTCCAGGTTTGTGCGAAGTAGTATTTGGGGGGAAGAGTGGATGACGAAACCCTTCTTCCCTACGCAGCTCCTGGGGATATTTTCAAGCATAGCTTTATACGGCGAGTTGGCATATTCATGAAACGATAGGAAAACAGAATGGAATAAAATGCGGCATTTCATGAAACAAGGGGGTCTGTTGTTTTTGTTTATTCTCTTATCTATATTTTTATTTTGCTGAGATTTTAAGATCGACAGGGTGTTGATGGGGGTGGGGGTCGGGAGCTGCTCCCCGACCTTAGCCGCAGGCTCCCCGGAGCCGCGGTACCCCGGGGAGTCCGCGGCGGAGGCCGGGGCTGGCTTCGGGCTTCCCAGCAGCTGTGACAGCGACCCGTAAGATGGCTGCTGCCATCCCCGGCGCTTTAAGACGGACTGGTTAAGGTGGAGGAGCCGCTGCCCTTGGCGGTAGCAGCCTCAAACGGGAAATTAAACGTGATAAAAAAATCCGGGTTCTCTGAAATTTAGGAGGGAATTATTTTCGTCTCTAATTTTTTTTTTTTTTTTAAGTGTCCGAATCATGTCTTAAAATAGCAAATAGACGCTGTATGTCAGCAGTCACCTAAGAAGCTCTTTGCTTTGCATTTTCTTTATGCTGGTTAGGTTTCTGCTTTCGGACTTGAAAATGAAACTGTTCTTGCTTAGTTTCACTTTCAGCTTTCTCACGACTCCTCCTCGGCAGTAAATGTTACAAGGAAAGTGCACATTTGGAACAACACGCTGGCTCCAATGGACCACTTAATATCCATGCCTGAATATAGACTCCTAGTTTTCCTGGGATCTGCTGTACCTTTACACCCCCAGTATGTTCCCCCTCTCCCCCCCAAATCATTAGGTTCTCTTTTAACCAGGTAGTTAATGATATTTAACCCAGCATTACATTTGCACACTTGCATGTAATGAATTACAACTTTTGATTCTGAAAATACATTTACTGCTTTCACACAGGGGAATAAGTCCACTGAAATCCATTGAGGCCACTTGGTGGGCATTTATGTCTGAAGCTGCACAGGTGAATGTTCACAGGATCACAGCCGAGGTGAACAGCCTTATTCTTTCCCCTCATTCTTTAGTGTCCTCAAAAGCCTGAAAACTTATTACTTCCATTAAAGTAAAATGAAAGATGAAACTTATCAGGAAGCAAATAATTTTACTGCAGTTCCTTCTTGAATCCTCAAGAGCATGGCTGCCTCACAATGCCGTGTCTCTTCCATTATACCTTGATGCTCACCAGATAATCAGAATGCTAAGTCTACCTGCTTGTGGCTACAGATACAGTTACTATAGTAACATTTATAAACACTAATTTCACTACACTTGCAGAACTGCTGCCCGCCAGGAGCAGCTTAGAAAGAAACCACTCTAACTACAAGCAGGTAAGTCTTTCTCTCTTTTTTTTTATTTTTTATTTTAGCATTAAGCCTGATTTAAATAATTTAAATCATTGCTCACATTCTAACTTTGTGCAAATATACTGTTTAAAACGAAAAAAGCTTTACTTTGTCTTAAACTGCTGTAGTTAAAAGTAAAATATTACATTCAAAATTTTAGCAAGAATAAGGAGTGAAAAGACCACTTACTGCCTGGAAACATGGGGCTATTACTTGGGTTCTGCTGGCTCCAGTGAATGTAATTAGGTCATGACAGGTTGAACTACATTAGGAAAGAAAAAAACAAAAAACCCTATGCTTTGACATACGAGTGGATATATGTCATTGTCAGTTGCATATATCCAAGTTGTTTTCTTCTGTTGGCTGAATTCACAAGTACAGTACCATACTAATTTTCTATTTATAATGCATGCATATATCTGAGCACCACATAATCCCTCTTTTGCTTGTTTTTCATCGTTAAACATGAAGATACTAAATTAGATTCAAACTCAAAATATTTTCTGAAAAACCCTCACCACATTTTTTAGTTTCAGTCCTTTGGGGTGTGTCAGAGGGTTTGCACAATTCGAGCTGACTCTGAAACCTGCATTTAGGAAGCACAGGTGGGAGCAGATGATCCTGCCTGGGCTGCTCAGCTCCCAAACCCGGGTGAGTAGCCAGGTGACTTCAGGAAGGCTACTCTCCTGCATCAAATTAAGGAAGCCAGGAGCTACGTGAGACACGAGTGCCAGCTCTTGTGGGTTCCAGGTCTCACTTAGGCTGCTGACAGCCCTGAGGAGGTGCCTGCTCAGAGCCCATGCTCCCAGCAGATCAGGCATGCATTTCATGTTTGTTGCTCCTGCATGAATTCATGGTGAGCACCTGACAGGCTTAAATGCAAGAGTGTGTGTGTTACTATTATTCCAGCAAAGAAGGCAGCTGCATTCTTGAGTCACAAAAGGGGAAATTAAAATACAGTTTAGGGAGTGCCGGCCTCCTGGTTATTACCTAGTTGTCATTTAGGGATTTGGGGGCCTATCTTGCTCCCATAAATTAAAAAATGACTCAGCTAATAGCAGCCTAATGCTCAATGCTGCTGCTCTGACAGGGACCACCCAGCTGGCAGCTGAGCTCTGGGAGTCCACCCCTAACCCTCATCACTGTCTCACAGCCCAGTCAGATCCAGCATGCCCAGCCCAGCCTTGTCTACGTCCTTTTGTTCAAGACAAGACTTTCTTCCAGGGCTCCCACCTGTTTTTATTCTTGCCATTCAATTCAAATAGGAAAAGCATAGCTCTTGCTCCTCCGGAGAACTTCTCTGAGCATAAAATCCTCTTGTGTCCTTTCATTAGTGCATTCCTTGTGGGTGAAGTGGCCTGCCTCTTGGCCACCATGCATTCAGGACTACTATCAATATTTTATGAATCACTGGAAGTATTAACAGCACAAAAGTTTTGCTCATTAGGCTGTCTCTAGCATCTCGTCAGCTTCCTACCATGGCGCTTACATGTGACTCTAATAATACAGGTGGCAGACCTTCCCATCAGGATTTTGTCTCTTGTAGGAAATCTCACACCCCAATTACCCAGTTTTTAAAGGGAAAAATGCAGAAAAATAAATGGAGAAAATGTCATTACAACACCCACGGCTGCTTCAGTCACACAAATTTCGTATTAGTGATGAACCGTTTACCAGTTTTTGTATGCTTCTTACCCAGAGGATGCACACCTTGTCTGCAGTCAGACTTTTGATTTAACACAAACCAAGTGAGAAAACTAAAGGCTGGGGTCACGCAGCACAGGACAATCACTCCTGCCTTTGCACAATGTGAGCTCTGTGTGTGAAGTCTGGAAGCTGTTTGTTGAAATTATTTAGCCATCAGCAATCACTGCATAGGCTTACACTGTGTTATTTTGTGGTAGTGAGAGCTCTGGATTGCTTCACACAAACATGGGATGTACTCTCTATATTTCCTTGCCTTCTCTTCCATTTGACTCCCCACCATACTTTTGCTTGTTCCTTTCTCTAACGTATTTTTCTGTTCTTTCTGCTCCTAAATTCATGGCCGAGGACCCCTGCAATGCTTTGGGACTCCACTTGGCACGCTTAGACTGTTTGTACCACGCAGGGCAGGTCATTTGGTGCTGGAAGCCTGACAGACCCCTGGGAGACTGGCACAGGCATTGCTGGCAGGGATGGGAGAGAAAGAGCCTCCTTTCTGCTACCTGCACCCAAAGGTGCAGGTGCCAGCCAGCACCCTTGATACAGCACTGACTTAGATAATAAACCCCTGCATTTCTGTAAGATGAAGTTACAGTGGCCTAAGCCCATCTGATTGTGCAAACCCAGTTATGGACCTTCCCCATATCTGTGGGGGGGACCACCTGGAAATCCTAGGAACTCCTCAGGCACCACGGCTAACCACTTGGCCCAGAAGCAGAAGATAACAGGCTAAAACCTTCCATTTAGACCAACTGTAATAGTGCTGTGTACAGCTGAAAAAAGCAGAGGAACCCCAGAAGTACAGCACCAGCCCCAGACGGGGTTTTGTGGGGTAAGGGAGGCAGAACGTCACTGGGAGTGCAGAAAGTACAATTACATTATCATCACCCATCTTCTGCCTTCTGCCACAGCTTTTGTGGATCCCCAAACCCCCACATTCCTCCCCTCCCATGCCAAGGCCAGCAGGCCATCCCCACTCAATGCTTTGTGGCCTCTGTGCCCCACCCAGGCCCTTGGGGGAGAGCAAACTGCTACCTCTGCCCCACCAAGACTGACCCATCTACGGGAGGGAGCTGCAAAATATGTGGAGTGCAGAAAGAGCTGGTTTTGTCATTGTTTCACTACTCCCATTTCCCAGTTCGATGCTTCCTCCCAGCTGAGGAGCTGCACCTCTGCACAAGTGGACAGTGTCACAAATTATAACTCTCGTCCAAGAAGACCTAATGACAGGGACTCTTATTTTACAGGGTAGCACAAAAGCAGAGGTCCTGGAATCCAGGGATTCCAGTTTTGGACAACACTTTAGAAGATAAATAAGGAGACTAATTATCTTAATTTATTCCATAATTATTTTAATTATTAATCACTTCTTTCTTACCTATTATCAGGTTTACAGGTGGGAGTGTTCCCAAGTCCTGAATGCAGGCTCTGCCCCTGGCATGCTCCCATGACTCACCAGGTTTGTCTTTATCTCTTCCCACACCTTTCAAAACTAGACTTTCTTGAAGCTGCATCATTGCTTCTGGGGATGCACTGAGTAGGCTGTGCTATGCACACCTGAGTTGACTCACTTGGGAGAAGATGTCTTGTTCCTTCTGCACCATTCCCTCTGAAGATGGCTTTGGAGAATTAGAGGGCCAGCTCTGCTAAAAAAAAGTGATGAAAGGTATAGGGCATGGCTCCTGGGTAAGCAAATGTTTGTTCTCTCAGGTGAAGAGTTTTTCAGAGGTTTTATATGAGTTTAAGGAAGGCTACAAAAGGGTTTTCACATAAGATATTTACTCTTTGCTGCTTTGGCCAAAGATGGCCACATGAAGCTGGGACCTGCTAAGGCAGCACCCCCCAGCAGGGGCTGGCTCCGACTGTGCTGCGGGACATGAACTGCACAGCACAGTCACACTGCGCCAGACAAATGCCAGTGTCCCACTGGTCAGCCAGGGTGGCTCCTTGGCAGGTGCTGGTGGCACCAGGCACCCTGCAGCTCAGGGACAGACAGTCCTGGCCATGCCAAGAGTCTCTCATGGTTTCTCTGTGAGTGTGGTGTGTTCACAAACAGTTTTCAGGGGAGGTGCTGCTGCCAAACTGTGTGACAGGCAGGGGCCAGGGAGGTCAGCCAGGACAGGAACCGTGCTGAGCGTGTGGAGGAAGTGAAGCCATACCCTGGTGTCACAGGCACGTGGAAAGAGAGCACTGAGAGGGAAGCACTGACTGAGGCATGAGCAAGAAGTCGATCAGGGAAGGAGGAAATGACAGGCAAGGAAGCAGGTGCTCATTCAGCAAGAATTTGCAGCAGTGAGGCCTGTTTATATGTATTAGTTGATAATAATGTGATGAGAAACTCTGGGAGACTGTGACCTCCATTTTACACCGCACCGCCCTTCTCTGCCTCTTCCCATCACCCATAGGAAGGCATCTTTCCAGGGCTGGTTTCAGCAGCAGTAACAGTTACCATCTTCTAAGTCCACAAGTATGTAGCAAATCATAAAACCCCCAAATCTCACAGAGGAAGGAGTTCAGGCCTAGAGATTGTGCAAGCTAAGTTCTGACTGTGTCAAAGGGAAGTGAGGAAGAAGCACACTCTGGGTGGAGATAGGAAGGACATGTGTCAATGGGAGGTAACTTCATATGGGACTCTCCTCTTTGGATACAAATCAGATCCTGGATCCTCAAAGCTCAGAGACACCTTCCATCTTCTCTAATTGAAAAATGATGATTGTAGCGGCAAACTGCAGAAATAGAAAATAATCATGCCTTACCTTATTAACAACAAGCAGCTCCAAGTGTCAGAGCTAGAAACATTTTCCAGAAATATGAGATTTACTGAGACAATGGTATCCTCTGCCATATGATCCTCACGCTCTGCGTCAGTTTGTCCCTCATAGACAGGCCAGTGTGTGGCAGAGGAGGAGCAGCCTCCCTGTCTGAGCAGGAGGACTAAGCACTGACCAGGAGGCTCTTTGTTGTGACACATATAGTAAATATGATTTTTTGCCCTTGAAAACACAATCCCAAACTGTGGCTCACTCCCCATTCTTCTACATCCAATTTCTTTTTATCTGCTTCTATTTTCATCTCAGAACATTAAACTGTGTTGGGTTTTGGCTCCATAAATAGGCACAGGGAAACTGCAGTGAGCTAGAAAGCTGAATTTTATCTTTCACTGTGAGGCTGGGAGTGCTTTAGCTTGGTGTATTGTGCTGTCAGTATCTCACTGTTATCCTTTAACCTGACAGCAAAAAACCGCACAGTCTGTATCTATTCCTAATGAGAGAAAAGCAAGGAGAGAAGGAAACAGACTAATCTTTTTACTTCATAAGAGATCAACAAAGGCAATGTTTCTTTTTTTATTTTTGCAAGGTTTTCAGCTATGAACATAAACAATTTATGCATACTATAAAAATTAACATCAGGGTTGCCCTTTTAATAATGATAAGCAAAGTTATTGGAACTAAAGAGTTGTAGCATATCTTGCCACGTGAATTATTATGTACATTATCCTGGTCATTTACACATTGTAATTAACTGGCACTGTTTTGGTGCTTTGAAAATGTGATTTGTTAGCACTTACAGCCACTTACGAAGATACAAACCTATGCAAAATGTATAAGAGTGTTAAGAATTCAGTTTGCTGAGATCAAACTAATATTTTCCTGAAAAATTTCTATTTCCTGTCTCTAATCCAAGGGGCTTTTATATACACTAAATATAAAATAGATTCATATTTAAAAGACTGACAAAAATAGCTTGCCAGATTTTCTGTATACATTAGTCCTAATTTTTCTTAGGCTTGAATGCATCATCATAATGACAGCACTGAAAAGTCTTGCACCAACTCTCAGTCCCAAATTCAAACTATGCAGAATAAAGGAAAAAGGATCTACACAAGCAGTTTTAACCTTGTACCTCCTTACCTTGCCCTGCTGAAGAAGTGCAGCATTTTCAGAGGAGGCTGATGTTCACCTCTTGCAGAGAGACACTTTCCTATAAACTGGTCTTACAGCAGATTGAGAGCTGCAGCCAGCTGCAAGCCACCTCTGCAAGGATAAGCTATACTACACTGTCATAAGGGGTTTTCAAGTGGCTCTGCTAATACTGTCACCCTTTACAGAAGATATTTTCTTTTTAAAATGTAATCGATTTACCTCAACTGATCAGAGGCACATGATTCATTAAGATGTATTAGGGATTAACTGGTGCTGGAGGAGGTTGGAGCTTTGACTTTAACAAAATTTTATCAAACAACTGTCATGACAGAAAAAGGGCAGTCATTGAAACACAGACTGCAGAAATGCTTACAATACATAGGTAATGGAGAGAAGTAGTGAGACAGAAAAGGATGTACTTCCTAGCTGAAATAATGGAAGAGATAACAGTTGCAAAATAGTTTATTCAGGTGTGGCTGTATCGAGTGTAAAGAGAGAGCCCCAGAAAAGGAATGAGGTTAAAGTAGCATGAAATTATCAAAGGCTGCTCTTGTAATGTGGCTGTGGGATATTACTGCTGCTAAACTACCTCTGTTTGCCCTGGTGATGGATTAACAGCAGTTAACAAAGATTAACTGATACAGAAATCTCAGAGAATACAATAGCCTATGCATTTTTGTCTGGTATTTCTCATCCATACAGATATAAATGCTAAATACTAAAATAAACATAATCGACTTCAATATAAACACTATGTTTTCATGCTCAGTAGACAGATGATTTATAGGCTGGCGAGCTTAGCTGCTCACATGGTGTCAGGATTTTGTGTTATGGTGTCTGTACATGTGCATCACGTGCTGGTTTAGGGGGAGAGGATGTTATGCAAGAAGCAGTTCATACTGAAATTTTCCAAGCCTGAAGCAGAATCACTTGGGAAAAAAATTCTAGGTAAAATGGCTTAGCTGTTTCTGAGAATATGATTTGGAAAATATGTTGTTTTGCATGTGTTAAGCCAAAAGTCTAATTTTTTTCTAGAGAAATTCCAAGATTGTCAGGTTTTAAACTAGCGCTTGGCAATTAGGCTGAAATGGCATCAGCAGTGCATCTTTTGTCATTCTTGTCAATTTGCCCAAATCAGAGCAAGTTACAATATTTAGAAAGCAGCATCGGTTTGCCCACACCAGACCAGGTAGAGACATCCCAGTGTGCAGGTACTAAATTCGGGCAGGCCCCTCTGCACCACCAGGGCTCTGTCAGGAAGCACCGCACTAGGAGGCTCTACTGCTCTGCTTCTTGGCTTTGTAGCACCAGGCGCCAGGCCTGGGAACAGCTTTGAAGATGTAGAGTGAGGTAAGAGAGATTGAGCTGATGGGGGAGAATAGAGCAAGGAGCTGAAGTGGAAAAAACAGAGGTATGTGGGGACAGGGGGAAGATACGAGCTCTGGCTGGAGGATGGGAAGAGAGGCTGGTGCTGACTAGAGTTAGATCCTTGCAGAACCTAAACTCTAGACTGCTAAATTCTCTGAGGCACATAGGCAGAAGATTCATTATTCACTCGAACTCCTTGTGGATAATCGGACTCCCACACCATATGTGATCTTGCCAATATCAACAATCCTGGTACTTCTAAGAAAGTAAATAATTCTTTAATAAAAGCATTACTGATTTGCTAAGATAAAAATTTCACATGGCAGTGTGACACGGAAGACAGGTTCATTGTGCTGGACAACCATGAAAGTAGGTCAGATACATGTTTTCTGGAGATTCTTGATAGCTGTCATAGTGTGACAGCTACAGAAACAATTGCAGCAAAGCTTCAATTTCTTAACCAGCTTTCTCAGACAGATTCCTCCTACAAAAAAATTAATGACAAAGAGCAAATTCTAGTTTGTTTTTTTTTTTTTTGCCACAGTGATCAAGGCAGATTACAGGCAAAAAGTACCAGGCAATGAGGAGACCAACAAGACCTTATGAAACTGTATGGCAAGTCCTTTTGGAGAATGCAAATTTTTACAGCTAGGAAGGAATGAGGTTTCCAAAGTTCAGTGGAGTGGCTGTTCAGTGGTAAAATGAAGAAAGAAGTCCTAGTGAAGAGATGGATGGCACTGGGGAAGAAGAAAGAAAACATTCTGGAAACTACACACATAGTCCATTAGCCAGGACAGCCAAAGGTGTTGCTGGGCTACTGCAGGTTGCTGTAATAGGCATGTATATTCCACACCAGGATTTTTTCTTCCTTCATCTGATTAAAAAAAAAAAAAAACAACAACCAAAAAAAAAACCAAACAAAAGAAAAAAAAAAGCAAATGCCAATCTACTGCTTTGTTGGCAGTTGGTAACTGGAGACAAAACCAAGCAATTCCTTTAGCTTGACAATGTGAAGGAGATGATAAATTCCCTCACAACTGATACTGCTATCAGATGATAGTATTCAGCTTATTAGAGAAGTAGCTTGAGCACAATATTTGAATTAAAGCAGTAAAGCCAAATTACTAATGTAAAGGACCAAGTTAAGAAGCATTCCATAATACAAGTGACTTCTGTACAAACAGTATGAGTTTGTTTTTTTTTTATTGAGATGCTTAAGGTGTCATCACTTTAGGACAGGCAAACACAAAATCTTCTGACTTTTGATCTGATAAAGTTCTTGTGTCAGTGAAACAATTCATTTGTTTCACTGGACAAAGTGCCACCACATTTAGCTACCAGCAAACTGAAAACATCATTTGAGGAAATAATCTTTGAAGAATTATTACTTTCTGAAATAAGAACCTGTTGCATTTTACTGTTATGAAAGATCTATTCAGACCAGTTTCATTCTGAAGTAGACCTTGCTTTGCTTTTCTTTAGTACAGAATCAGTTATTTATTACACTCAGAAACAATGATACATAACTGCACCCATCCCTGCTCCAAGGAACACTACAAAAGCTCTTACAGGCTAGCAACTCTAGTCATTGTATCTTCTCACCTGGTGATTTTTGTTACCAGTTAAGTCCTCTTGTGTACCTAAGACAGCTGTAAGATTACAAGCAAGATACTTGCTTTCCCACAAAGGAGTGCACAAGAAGAGTCATATAAAAAAAGCTGGTGGGTGAAGAGTTTCAAATGGATTTGTGTCTACAGTTACATTCTCTTCCAGACTCTACTTGCAGCACATGCCCAGCACTACACTACTTTTCTATCACTCACCCTGGCATTAGTAAAGAGCAGGCTGAGACTGCAGCTGACAGCAGAGGCACTTTCTTCCTGCAACGTGTGCATTCTCAAAACTTGTAAGACTTCCTATTTCTTCCTATGCAATTTGACTGAAATTAATGAAGAGGGTCAAAGATCACTAGATCTTTGAGAGGCTTGTTTTCAGAAAGACAAAAAAATTATATTATACATTTGAAAAAACTAATTCCAGATATTTTTTTATTTTTGCTTACAAATAATTTGCACCAGTCTGAGAAACACTATAAACCAACTCGATCATGCACTGACACCGAACTAGGTAACTGTGGTGTACCCCACTACCTCCATTCTTCAATGCTTGCTGCTACAGCTGTACTTTACCTCAAACAAGCTTTCTGCAGCTATGGGAACTTTAGTGGTACAGGTCTCAGAACAGGTAGTTTAGCACTAGTTCAGTTATTTTTTCAGGAGATACAGTCACACCTTTACTGGAAAACAGCACTAACTCATACAAAGGTTGCAATGTTTTCAGATGCATTTGTTTTCCACTTGTCTTGTGACAGAAGCCCATTTTATTCCAAAGAGATTGATCAAGGTAAGAACTTAGGTTGGGCGAATTCTCTACCACATTTCTTCTAGGTCTTGTTACCTGCCTCCATCCATTCCTCACAGATAGGGTTTCATGCTGGCTGCAATTAAAGATACCATAAATTCAAGCTCTGCTAACAAGTTAAGATTTGAAGTTCATCAGAGATACTTTAAATCTTTTATGATTAAAATCCACATTTTTGAACCACTGCCAAATACGCATTTATTTAATCTAAAACAATTAACTTTCCACCAAACGTATCACATCAAAGGAAAAAATTCACACAACATGAACCTTCATTTCCCCCCCCAAGGAGTGTGTTCTTACAGAAGTACAGAAATGTTGCTGAAGGAACTAAAGAGGATGGTCAGATATAAGGAGCAGGAAACAGTGACATGAGCCAGCTCTGTCTTCTTTATTTAGTCCCATATTAATAGGTCAGCTAAGTTTCGTTGATTCTTTTGCCCTACCTCTGGTTTGCGGACAGGAGAGACTAGCATCCAAACGTGACTAGATTTTACTCTTTCTTGCAGTCAGATAATTCCACATGGGTTGTATTATGCCCTTTGTTAGGCTTACAGTTGGTGGTCTTCCTCCAAGGACTCAAAGGATATTTTACTCAATTTTTCTAGCTCTCCATGGAAATCAGAGGAAGGAGGGGGAAGCAAGCACAGGGAAACATACAGAGTGCAACTTAATGCATCCACAATTTATAATTCATTTAAAAGGTGCGTCCTTCAGTTTGGTGTTTTGAATAATTTTCTGATTTAAGGCAGAAAAAAATCTGCCTTCACAGACTACACTTAGCAGCCTCCTACACTAGATGATGCCAATAGCGCCCAAGAAACACAACTACTGTGTAAGCAATGCCTACTTATACACCCCTTTTCAGAGGTCTGTGCCCCAGTCTAGTCAGATGATAATAAATATACAATAGAAATGAACACACTGCAGCCAGTTTCATGTCCTCCAGAAAGCTACAACATCCAATCAAGTTCCTTCTGCCAGGCATCGCGTTTGCCCTTATGCAAACACATCAGATCGAGCACCTTCCCTAACACAAGAAATGGTCTCTCAGAGCAGCCAGAGGATCTCAAACAATACAGCACTTTGGAGCTCTTTCCTTTATGCTCTGCACTCAAATTTGACAAGACCAGTCCCCTGCAGTGTTGCAATTTCTAACATTTTAAACTCTGATTTCAGACAGTTGAAGGAAAGGCAATATACCTCTTCCTTCTAAAGCAAAGAAATGAGTCCTCAACTTCCCACAATGACTAAGAATTCTTGCTCCCCTGGGTGCCTTAACCAAGTAAGACATTTAAGGCAACATGTAAGTAAATGGTAAATCCTATATCATGTCCAAATTATTTTCAGGTACTAAAAATTGTAGGCTGCTAGAAACAGTGTGAGCCTGAAACTTCTTGATGAGTTCATTCAGACACTTGAAAGTACACATTCTCATAGGAGGAAAAAAGAGTATATGAGAAAAATAGACAAGTTGCACCTTGACTGGTTTTTAAACAAGAGTGCATATTTTTTGTATTACACTGCACTCTAAGCTAAATGAAATGTCACTTAAGACTCCTCATAAGTTTGTCTGCAGTCAGGAGATTAAGATTCCAGAAAAGTCTTCTAAGAAAGGAAAGGCGAAAAACACAGAAAACTTAACTGTAAAACAGAACCAGATTCAATGATGGACATATTGTTGCCTGTGACAGTAGACTATTAACTATGATCTCAGTTTTTTTTCCAGTCCTTAACAAAAGGCTGTTACTGTAACAGCAGTATCTTTAAAAAACCCAGTATGCTACTTCAGATGATGTACATGCAGTCTTACATAAAAATGGAAGAAGGCCTCTGAAGAGCACAGCACTTGTAATGCAAGTGAGAGAAAACGCTTCAGAATGGAGGAAACATCAGCACTGACACACCAGATAGATTAGTAAAGGGGTACCTGAGAACTGCAATGGCTCTTGGACATCACAGAGATCCAGTAAAAAGAACATCTGTTATCCTGTACCTCATATTGTATCTGTCCCTATCAATGTTACTTGCCAGTTTCTGATTCTGGCTTCTAACGGGCTTTGGGGCGTTTTGGATTACTTGAAGTACTTGCACCAACTCTTAACATTCACTCATTATTTGAGAAGGCATGAACACTGCTCAACAAAACAGGACTTCATGTGCCAGTATCTGATATCCCTCACTGGTGTCAACTAACCTGATTCAAACCCTATTAATCATCTGCAAGATGGAATACAGCTATTTTATTCCAATAAAGGTATTCTTCAGAGTGACGCAAAAGGCAACCCAAAACAAAATCAGTGAAAATGTTCTAGGAAGGATTATAGGCAAAGTAAAAACGGAATTCCTAATAAGGAAACCAATGACCACAAAAATCAACCTAATCCAGAACTGTCTCTTTTAAGTAACAATGAAGTAAATTCAAAGAATAGAGATGAAACAGCCCTCAAAGTAGACAAAACCATACCATCTAATTCTGACTTAAGTACACAACTGGCAGAAAAAATGGACTTGAATGTATTTTGTGGCAAACTGCAGGTGATGCCGACCAAGAACTGCTAAAAACCGTATCGCCAGTGGGTTCTAAACCACCACCACAGTTTGAAAAAGACAGAAAAATGTACCCAATCAGTTGCAAAACACAAGCTGCAGGAAGAGGCACAGTTAGCTCAGAGACACTACAATTGCAACAAGTCACTTTGTGAACAACTGGCAAAGACTGCATTAGCTGCAGGTTCAAGAGACAGTATTTCTATTTTGATTGCACTTCTAAATGGATGTGATAAGATACCCAATTACCTCAACATTTAAAAATTTATCTATTTTTCAGTTATTCTATAATAAATGGAGTGCCACAGAATCTTTAGGACAAGCTTATATCTAGCTGTGCAATGAATTTACTTGTAAGCATCTTAAATGCTGACCCATACAGGGAATCAGACATCTTGTCTGGAACTGTACAAATGTGGTAAAACCTTCTGAAACTCTCAATAAGAAACAGTAATCAAAAATTTTTTTAAACCACTTTATTCAAACCTGAGCACCTCAATATAAAACTAAACACTGGTGAACTGTCATTTTCCTTGCTAAACCCAGATTACTGCAAATTTAAAATCTGCACAAGTAAGTTTCTATCAGTTCAACATTTAAATAGACTAATTAATCTCTTCTGACACACTTTGTAGATTTCATATAATGAAAATAACTAAAAGAATTAGTGCAATATACTGGACTGATCAAAATAAAATGTACTTTGGAAAACAAAGTTGCGAAGTTCATTACTGACAGACAGCAGTACTTATGTTACAGATACAGGAGCATCATTTATTACTGTTCTAGCCATAAAGGAAGAACTCAGAACCCCCTTTGATTAGAGAGGAAAAAAGTTAGCTTTAAGTAACTGTACATTCTGTATACCTTTAAGCAACTCTTAAATATTACAGAAAGTATTAAACAAATGTAGACTACAATGCAGAGTACCTATTTACAGTACATTAATATCCAAATTTAAAATCAAGTTGGATGTACATAATCGTTAGTGCACTATTTTTTTTCCTTAGGGGAAAAACAAACTGTAATGGCCAGCAATGATCAGAAACAAGAAGGAAGTCACAGACACCGAGTTTGTTGTGGTTTTACTTGAAGAGCTCTTACAGTTTGTAGAGGACAAAAAAACTGCATAACCTAAGTTGTAGAGTTGAATTTACTGGTCTGTACCCTCTGAACAGATTAGAAATGAAGTTGGACTTGATTCATCACTAATTCATTAAGATAACTAATTGGGTTGATATAATTTACATACAGTGTACCAACTAAAACTCCACTTTATGGCAAGCATAGGATTCATATAATTGTTAATGCAAGTATTATTTGTAATTAAATTATTAAACTATGGAATGTATAACTAAACAGTGGATACCTGCAGAAACAACTGGTTGCATCAATACTGTAAATAAGTTTAAGTAATTTTTAGACCCTGTTTCTAAAGAGGTTTGAAAGCACAATTGAGAATTATGAAAAACCCCAATTCTATTTATTATAACAGTGATCAGTATTGAGGCTACAGGAACTGGCCAATTAGGTCCACAGAAAGTAGTTCTTCTACACCCCTAATAATAACAACAACTGATTTTTAAAACCTTTCAACTGAAGGAAGTTTGTTCTGCTTCCATCTCTCCTCTACTGCTGAAGCATTACAGCCAGTGGTGGATACATGCATGTTAAAATTTTAGGTCAAAATAAAACTCTGTATCAGGAACTTGACTATTATCATAAGTCTCTTCGCTGTTTGGAAGCTGTACTGGACCAGGTTAAGCACTCCAATTCCATTGTTATTAACAGTTAGGAAGCAGAAGAATATTCAGAACAGTTTAAAGCAATTGATCTTTTAGTTACTACAACATTGACTCTTGGGTGGTTGTGTGGGTTCAGTAAGGTCTACTCCTCTTCCTCTGGCAGAGCTGGCTCCTGCATTCTGTGGTTCATTCTTGGGCAATTTTTTTGCTGCAAGATGAACAGGAAGTAAGAGTTAAACCTGAGATTTTGCTAAGATTAAATCACCTGAATACACAAAACAACACATTATATGCAGATCAGTATACTCTTTGTATAATCTCATTTGGTTCAGTGAATTCGTAATGAATGAAGTTAAGACACTTAACTTCTTAATGTTTAGCTACCTTATCTATGATTTCCAGGAGTGAAATATATCAGTAACTTGAGAAGTAAAATATATCTGCACAGGTGTGCTATACCAGTAAATGACAGCTCTTGTGGGAATTCACCCACACAGAACAGGCTTTAAGATCAGGATGTTAGTGCAAAAAGACACAGAAACATTGAAAAGGCACAGAACACAGACAGAAATGGGTCAAACAGTTCCCAGATATCCAGCCAGAATAAGTGTTTGCAGACAATATATAAAATGGCCCTCAGCACCAGATCAAGCCTCTCCTATTTTTCTCAGGCTGTTTCTTCTCTCCAGCTCTTACGAGTCAAATGACTAGTAATTTCTTTGTTGCCCCTATAGGTCCCAAGGTGAAAAATAGAGGCGAAAGCTCTTACCCTTCTAAGCAGTAGCTTCTCCTAGATTTCTCTTGATCAGAAAATTGCCAAGTTGTACACAAAAGGACTTGCATGGGCCGATCTTACCAGGACCCAACAACCATCCCTGTTCTAAAGTCTGGCTGAATGGTTTCACTCCAAAGTAGTTACTTCAGGGAGTTTATTAAAGAACAACCTTTTCTAAAATGAATGAAACCCAGCCAAAAAAATTGCAGAGCAGCCACCAACATATTGTGGTGCTAGGTAACCTCAGGGTGGCTAGGCAGAAGGGTGTGCCAACAAGGATCTTCTGAGGTCCCTTCCAACTTGAGCTGTTCTACAATTCTGTGATAAAACTCAAAAATCCAAATGGTACTAAGCTGCTGAGCCAGTACAAAGGGACAATGCACCAACAGAAAAATGTCTTCAGAGAAATGTAGTTTTGAATTCTAGAACTTTACCTAGAACTGAATTAACACTTTTTAAAAACTGGAAGTTCTGAATGAGTGCTGAAGCAGTCAATTTACAAGCAGCTGCAGATTGCATTCAACAATTCTTCCAACACTCTCATTTTTCATCGTCTCTCAGCTTTAAGATCATATTTACACAAGGTCCTGAGTACTGCATACACATTTTGCAGGCCAGTCCAAACTATATGCAATACTTACAGCCTCATCAAAATTTCCTTTCAGAGTCTATTGCTGCATGGATCTTGTTCTGATCCACTGACAAATTTGAATTTCCCCCCTTTGATGTTCCAACTTGATCACATGGCCAAATAATATTGCAGACAAAACACCCAGGTATTAATTGGGATTAATTTTCCTCAAATCTACTTCGTAGACATCATTAAAATACAGAGACAAGAACTGTTGTGGATATCTCAGATTATATAAAAAAATGGACAAACAAAACAAAGCAAAAACAAACAAACAAACAAAGAAACAAAACCCCAAAACAACAAAAAACAAAATAAAAAACCCCAAACAACCAACTGAAAAAAAACCAACAAAAAACCACCTCAGGTTTTGGGGATTTTTTTTTAACAAGATGCAAACTGCACCATTAAACACATTAATTTTGAAATTTCACCAGAACAGTGTAATTGAGCATTTCTGTATAATTAAATGCAGGCCTATCTTGAACATTTATGAGAAAAATATACTTTCCTGTCATATAGTTAAGTGTTTGTGTCTGTGCCCCTCTTCAAGTATTTATAGTTAATATGAAGCAAGTACTTGTTATAAAGTGTTGCTATAGTGATAATTTAATTTGCATCTGCTGGAAGTTTGAAGGATACCACAAATTACCTTCTGCTCTGACTTCGAAAGCAGAAAATTAAGATCTCTTTAGAAACATTTAATTTTAACAGAAATGATGTTTTTTCACAAAAAGTGGGTTAGAGAGGTGCAACACACAAAACAGATTTAATGAGGTTATTTGATGCTATACATTACCCACTATAGCATCTACTATAATTAAAGCTACTACAAAATAGATTAGTGACCAGCCTAAAAATGAATTCTTTATCCTCTGCTGCCAAAAGTTTATTAACAATTAAATACAATTCTGGGTATACCAATGAAACACAGAAAAAAATCTTGGTTTATACTTAGTACTACCTGTTAGCATCTTTACAGAAATCCTTAAGATTATGTTACATCTAAAAATATATGAGTGGATTTACTTTTCACATGCAGTGTCTTTTACTTATAACCTGGACATGGAATTTAAGCACACATTGCCCATTGCCATCTTTGGCACAGCTTTTAGATTTCAGATAGCTGCTTAAACAAAATTAAACAAAAAAAAGGGCCTAAGGAAACTTCAATGCCAGAAAAAATTTAGGTGAAAAACAAAGAGGTTAGGAAGACTGTCATGGTCTGTATCTCATGAAAACCATTCCCTTCAAAAGTTCTCAGTTTGTTCATAAACTCACCAATTGCCATGAATATTTCATTTACGTTCATAGATGTTTTGGCAGATGTCTCCATGAACAATAAGCTGTTGTCATCTGCATAAGCCTGTGCTTCCTGAAAGTTAAAGTAAGAATACATTACTTCATTAAAAAAAAAAAAAAAAAAGAAACTCACACAATCATTACACACTGTACTTTTAACTGCTACAAAGAAAGAATCTCTACAGCATTTTGAAAGAAAGACAGCTTGTTGAAATGCTCATCTGACAATATGTTATTCAGCAGCTATGGAGAAGTTACAATTCCACCAAACACCTAAACAATTAGAAATTGAATCTTAAATATCCTTACTAATCTTAAAAACATCCAGATGGAAGAATCTCAGGCAAAAGTTAATAATAAATGAACATATTTATGACAGAGGCAACCCCAATACAGAACAGTAGCTCTGATACCAAGAACGAATATGCTTCAAAAAGTGCCATCAAAAGTCAGCAAGTCCAGTATTACCCTCGAAAAAGGCAGTTTGTGAACTATCTGGAATATTTCAAGCACTGAGGCAGAAGAATCAGAACAGTTTCATTGCCCTGCTACAAATTCACAATTACAGCAAATAAGCAGTATTGTTTTGCCATGTTACTTCCCCTTTCAGTATGAATTTTAGTCTGATACACTGCTCATAAAAACTTTACTATTTTTGCCACTTATTACTCAATTCAGTTGAGAATCTTCAGCTTCTTATGATTATGTAACTACCTTTGCATTTAATAAGAAATCTGTAAAATGCTGAACTACAGGATACCTATGATAAGAATAATCTACAGCACTCTGTAATTATTTGATACCTGCTAAGTTCTATGCAATTATATCTGAAACAACACATTAACAAATACCTAGAAATCTACTATGTGATTTGCAATGAGAAAGGCCTGTGAAGTCCACAAGGACCCCATAAATCCACAGTACCAAAACTCCTAACATTTGAAAAACATTAAGACAGAAATTGTTCAAAATATAGTTCAGATAGGTCTACTTTGGTAATTAAATTTGATTACATTAGTAACTGCAGTCATGTATGAAATTTTTGTTAAATACCAGAGCTTTTCATAAAACACCAAAGTCTCCTCTCAGCTGTCACGGAAGTAATAAAATTAGAAAACTGGCAGAAAAATACCTAAATCACTGCTAACCTTCATAATTCAACTCTGTGTAGTTCATTACTATATGTAGCTGTTATCTCACACAATGATCCCAAACACAGATTAAAAACTGTAAATTAATGACTAATTAATGACTAATAAATACTACCTTAATTCAAATTCAGTCAATCATGAATGGACCAAAACTACCTGCAGTAACTTTTATTCACTTTGGAAGCTATTTTCTGATGACTTGATTAAACTTTCTAGAAGATAAAATACACCAGTGAGAGCATAGATATAATCACTAAACCAAAAGAAATGTTGTGAAAAGCTCAATTAAAATTTGAACACTGCTTCAACAATACAGCCTATGCAAGTTAGGCACATCAATCAGCTTTGTATCATATGATAATCAAAATTCTCTGGCCGACAAGCCAGACAGAACAGTTTTCACTGAGTTACTGCTATCTCACCCATTGAAACTCTAGTTACCAGTAATTTTGGCTAGAAGACAGAAAGAGGTCACATCAAAGAACACATATTCAATTAGCCTTAAAGATACGCAAATAAATTAATTATTCCTCAAAGTCACATTAATTATTCCAAAAAGTCTATTCTTCCATAATACTTGTACAGAAATAGGTTTTTTGGTAGCATGTATAATTTCATTAGTCTCAGCTGACATTTATATTTAACAGCATGACCCCCATAACAACTAGCTAGGCTATGCATATAAGCTCCCCCTAGGTTTATTTACTATTTATTCAAACAAAATGCAATTTCTATGAACAAAAGTTATGTACATACCTGGAAATCCACAGCTCTTTTGTTAGCTAGATCAGCTTTGTTTCCTGCTAAAGCTATTACAATGTTAGGACTTGCTTGTCGCTGAAGTTCTTTCACCCAATTTTTCGCTCTGGCAAAGGACTCCTGTTAATGATTGCAAAATGATGCAACTGAGTTTTAGCATCCTTTTGTACTCACCTATTACTCCCATCTCTGTTATCTACACTTCAAGCACAAAAGGCCAATGCAAGGCTGCTACCTTAGTCCAAAGGCACACTCCAAATTGCCAACTGAGCTTTTAAAATGAAACATTCCTACCTTAGTTCTCAACTGTACTTAGATGGGATAATGCTGAAGTAAGCAGATAGGAAGATCTTTGTGTAGACAGAGTAAGGAAAGAAGTGGTTAAGAGAGAAAATGGGTATTTCAGTTTCTGTGTAAAAATCAAGTGTACAAACAGCTATACTGAAAAGGCCTCAAAATCATTTTCTAATTACTGAGAACTGTTCATTATGGTACACGATTTCTGGATTTTTGAGAGTTTTGGGTATTAAGTCTCATTTTCTCAGAAACAAGAGAAACTTATTGAAGTTCAAATAAAAAGAAATCAAATAACCTTAGGTTCTGGTCTCAATAGCTTGTGCAACATTTCCAATCCTTAATCAAAATTTGCAATAATACAATACTAAAATAATGTCTTTCACCATCATAAATAAAAGTGCCACCAGCAACGTGGTGAGAGTAACAGCTCAAACTCTGTGAACTAATTTAAGGGTGGGTTAGAAACAATTCTGCAAGAGAATTGGCCCTCCTTCTCTCTTTTCAATACCAAAAAACCCCCAAACAACTCAACCCTAGAAACAGTCTTTTAGCCAGAGAAGTTTACAGACACAAATTGATATCGCACAGTGCAATATGAAATGAGCAATCTGATCCAGCAGAAGGCATCCCTGCCTGTGGCAGGAGTGTTGGACTAGATGACCTTAAAAGGTTTCTTCCCATCCAAACCATTCTATGATTCCATGAAACAATGAACTGCCTCACCAAGTCAGTGAGAAAAAATAAGTAAAGATCAGTGCAAGACTGGTAACTTCCAATTCAATTGTACCTCCCTAATCCAGTACTTACCTCATTTGTAATGTCGTATACCACTATAGCTGCTTGTGCTCCTCTGTAGTACATGGGTGCTAAACTGTGGTACCGCTCTTGCCCAGCTGTATCCCAAATTTCAAATTTTACCGTTGTATCATCCAGACATACAGTCTGGGTTAGAAAAGCAGCTACAAAAAAGACAGAGGTGCTGAAACCAGAAGTTTGCTTATATCTTTATATTCATATAAAGTTATGTTCACATAGATGTAAAACAATTCAAGCCTAGTATTAAAACATAGCAGGTTTGATGCAAGCATTAGCTGACAGACTAACTCTGATCAACACAGAAGAGTTATTTAAATGACCAGACTTTGCTCAAGCTAGACATAAGAAAGCAAGAATCGGAAAGAATTCCCTTTTTTGTAACAGTGAATCTGAGTAACCATAATCTTTCTCTTAAACTTTCTAACTACAGTCTGTTGAAGCAGGACAAAACGTATTACAGAGCAACAGCATCCCATCATTCCATGATCCAACAGTTCAGATATTTTCAGTTCTACACATTTGAATTACTTGAATAGCATCTTACTGACAACTTCACCTTAGCTAACAGGCCTCAAAGAAAGAGGCACTTATTAAAAATTCTCATTCTCAAAGCAGTTATATTTTTGACTTCACAAGTGACCTCAGGAATTAATTTCAGCATCATTTCAACAGCCTGCAGTTTCAGGGAAACTTGCAGCCATTACTACTACAGCTGAACACATTACCATAAATAATGGTCTTCCAGTTACAGAAAATACTAAGTAACTCATTACAAGTCTTCAGTTGATCCTAGTAAAACTTTTCCATTCAGACTCAGGTACAATCAGAATAATGGAGGTGAGTGCCCACACAACCAAGTATTACTAAACCAAGCAAAGCCCACTACTTGGCTGAAGCAGGAACTCTGATCACTAGGCACACTGACAGATCGTGGCCAATTTAAATCAAATGTCTGAAAAGATACTGACCCATAACACTTGCATACCTGGGATGCTATCCCATCGTACACATTCTGAGACATCACAGCCTATGAATCATTCCAAAACTGCTGCAACCTTCAACTCAACTCATTACAGAAACCAAAATGAAGCCAATCTTGCTTTGTAAAGGACATTGTAGCTAGCATACAGAAGTGTCCCTGTCTCGGCTGTGAGCAGCAGCTGCATGGTACTTAGTTGCCGGCTGGGGTTAAACCATGACCAGAAGCTGACTCCTTAAGTGGTCAGGTGCTCCTGCTTCAGTGGTATTAGCATCCATCACAGATGTGTAGGCAGGCTGGAGAAGGTAAAGGCTTTGATGTTCCAATGTTAAATCAACATAAATCTCTCTAAATGCTACATATCTGAACACTGGTAAAACAGGTTCCACTTGGCAGCTCCCTAAGCAGCCCAGAACCAAAACAGAGTGAAAAAACACTATACATCCTGCATCAAACCAAGGGCTTCCTCCCCAGAATCAGCTCAATATTGAACTTCTCCAAGGCAGAGAAAAGATGTCAAGCAAGTGGATTTAAGTTCTCACAGACATTATTCTCTTAACAGAAAAATGTACCTACACTCCATAAATGAATGTATGTACTTGGAAAGAGAATTAAACACGTGGTTTATTCTATGCAATCCTCTAGTTTTTGTCAAAAGGAGTATTTCAACCACCTTAAAGTGCCAGTTAATTTCTGCAAAAAGGATAACTTTCTTTCATCTTGCCAAGACCATAGTAAATTGACAATTAATCATCTGTGTTAATGATCTGAAAGCCTATCATCTTTAACAGCCATACTTTTGTCTTAAGCAACTAACTGGCCTTGCTACACTAGCCCCAAGTGGCAAAACCACACCACCACCATCCAACATGTCTGCCTTAAACTGCACTCCCTTTCAGATGTTTTTATCCAGATTCACAATGCACATAAGCCTCTCTTTGTTAAAAGGCCCTTCTGTATACAAAGAAAATTATGCCTTAGGCAACTACAAGCCACACATTTATACAGCTTTCTCTATAGAAAAGTTTTCTGAATCCCAACATTGCTGCATTTAATAGCTCTTGGCTGTATTATACAGCATTTCCTTGTTTCTGTTTTATATAGAAGAGGCACAAGTTAATACAGCTTACACTAAACCTTACAAATCTGAACTTGAACTTAGGCTCTTGTTTAACCTTTGTTTAGATTTTGAACAGGTTGAAACAGGTTTGAAAACCCAGACAGGGTTTGGGTCATCCAAAACACTAAAACAAGAAAAAACTAAATGGAGATTAAATGAATTGGAGATCACTGAAATGGAACAGTAAATTTCATTTAATTTTAACAGTTATTTTTTAAACTAAAATCCTTGTTGAAATTGCAAAGTTAATTTGCTACATATCTTTGAGAATGCTCTCCACACCACCACATAGCTGTGTATCAGAGAACACAGAAACTTTCATACTAGAACCTATCCTAAAGCCATGATAAAACCCAAAAAGCCAAAAGTGTGCACTAGTAAGATTGCTAAAGTAGAACATAGGTGATTCTCTATTTATGCTGATGATACAAAAAATAAATACATGTAACAACTAGAAATAGGGTGAAAGAAGAATGCAATGAAATTCAGCTTGTATTTATTTTTGTAAGCTTTGTAGAGTTTTTACATTTCAACAGCTGTTGGTGTGTGAAGACACATCCAGACCGCTGAAAGGCCTTCACATAAATATTACAATGGAACAGACTGACTCATGCAAGCTGCAACAGCAACTACTGGAGAGTATTTATCAATTCATAAAATCCATAGCTTTTAAAGTCTGTATGCTGTTAGGTAGTTTTAGGATACATTTAAATTTATCCAAAGAGGAATACAGCTCAAAGCAAAAACAACTCCAAAACACAATATAACTTAAGAAATCTGCCAAGGGAAAGAGTGGGATAAACTCTGTTCACAGTGGAACAGATTTTTTTTTAAATTCTAATAGCCAGCACCTGTTTTGTTTGAAGTCACAGAACAGAAAAACAGCACAATAAATTCTGTGATTACTAACACAGAAATATATACAGAAATGTAGCAAGTTCTCCAAAATCAAAAGCAAATTCAGCATGCATAAGTGACAAACACAAGCTTTTTGGAAGATGCAATGCTAGGGGTTTTTTTCATAGAAACTAAGCTCATAATTTTTATTAAGCAGTTATTTCACGCATTAAGCATAAAGCACAATTAAAAGAGCCACACATCCACTTACAAACAAAATGTAACATTGAGCACAGGTTTCAAAACTATGCAGTTTAAGAACACATATACTACCTCCACCTGAATGGGTTGTTTGTTACAGCCTTGTGACAACTATGTTTAACTTAGAAAGTTATAGTTCTCAGTTAGTGACACAGGGCTCAGTTTTGATCCTTGCTATCAATGACCCACTCTAGAAGTGCCATTACATTAAAGGCTTTCAGGGGCAAGGACAATATAAAAATTCAACATGAAACAAATTAACAGGATAAGTTTCTCACCTCCGATCGTACTTTCTTGGAATTCATGAAACTGTCCTTTTACAAAACGAAGCACCAAACTTGATTTGCCAACTGCAGACTCTCCTAAAAGTACTAGTTTGAACTGGCAAATTTTATTTCCAGCATTTGGCCCGTTGGGCCTTGTTGCTCCTCGATTAGCCATGTCCAAATTAGAAAGGAGTCCTTTGTTTCAACAGCTTTTGAAAGCAAGTTCCACTGAGATTTGAATCCTGGTTCTTCAGCCAGTAACAACCTATTTGTGAAAAGACAGTGGTGCATTAGATTAACAAACCAAGTAAGAAAAGTCTCATTCACTAATGTAATATATATGCCATATAATTTGACCTAGTGTTTACTGAAGTCAACAGGCCAGAGTACAGGTACCACCACTGATGAGCAGTCAACTATAGCCAGAATTTATGACACATGAACCAGTTATCTTCTTCAACACCTAGTCTTCCCATTAAAGCTTCAAATTAGAACATTAAAATCCAATTATGTTTCTTCTTGCAAGACCTCTGTCTTCTGTTATTTCTTAACAAATCAAAACTCATGTATAGCACAACAGATTCAGACTTTCAAACTGTCAGTAAAATAACAAATGACAAGATGCAATAACTTTTCATAATCATGCCATTGCTATCCGATATTCCAAAGTCAACACACCTCTGAAGGATGCTAAAAAACTGAGCAAATTGGGAAAACTCAAATACCACAGTAACTTCTTTGCAAGCGTAGTTCATCAATTCACTTCTGTCTCATCTATCAAACACCATTTCCCTAAATAAAAATACTTATCTTCACATACAAACCATTAATACCCTCTGTAATTAACGAATGTACTGAGAAGCAAAAGTGAAGCCTTCCATATGAAAACCAATTGTGTTGACCAATAAGAATTACAGGCCAGAGAACTACCATATGATTATAATTTTCCATTTCCAGTACCTGACACGCGTCCTGGATCAATATTAACAACAGAGATCTTTTCTAAAAACAAGTATGAACAGCATATTGCTTCGTCTGCCTACTCTTCTTTCCAGCTGCTTTAAGAAAACTCCACCCACAGTACTTATTCACGTGGACAGGGAAGCCTTTAGACTCCGCTGGTATCACTTCTGACCTTAATATTTATGATTTTACACACTTAACAGTAGATACAAAACAAAAGACACCCCAAAACCAGCCTGTAATTTTGTCCTACTTCAGCTGATTATTTATTTGAATTGAGAACTCTCTGTGGGGATACAGCTTTTCTAACATCTAGGATCCAGGCTAGGTGAGAGTACATCTCCTAAAGCAAAAAATAGCTTTAATACACATGTTACAAAAAAGCAAACATAACAGTTTCAAATTACTTCTTGTTCTTTATTTCTTGTGCTATAGCAATTACATTTCAAAGCAAGCAGTAGTCTTTAGCCATCTTCCTATTTCAAACCCGTAGATCAGGCACTTGAACATTCCAGTTTGTTACAGGTCTAGCTCAGATGCTAAGCCTTCCATCTCCTTCCTAATTCTCCTTTTCCCTCAATCCAAGTCCTGAAGAACCTTCTTTCCTGAAAAGTGCTTCAGCAGTCTAGCAGAACTCCACCCTTCAGTAAGATACTCCCTTACAAACTAATATTCATAGAATAAATGAGAACAAAAATCTTAGTATTATTTATTGAATAACGTAACAGCTGAAAAATAGGTATTCTACTTCTCATTGCAAACAGTATACAGGTCTTAAAAAAATACTTTCAACATCTTACGGATACTCTATTTGCTCATGTTGCCCATTTTCTCAAACTTCTCAAAACAAGTTACCTTCTTCAAAGTAGAATATAACAATTTTGCATTCTGTCCCAAATTTGTGTTCTATTTGACTATTACATCATATTTAAATAAAAAATATATATTTTTTAAAATATTGTTCAATATAATCTACCAAGTATCACATTTTAGCTATATATTCTTAAAAACATGTGAAAGTGTTCCATAGTGAAAGAAAGAAGGAAAAAAGCCACTGCAAATCCTATCACCATTCTTACTAAGCACCATGTTAATTCTATACTAAGATTCTTATTCATTAAATTAATTTTGGTGGAGTACTGCAGAATACAGAAATGGATCCAGTTATTTTAAAAATACCAGACCTTACATCCTTACACCATAAAATGATTTTGCACTACTAGTGTGTTGGTTCTCAGGCAAGACTCTGCCCCCTCCATGCTGCTGAAATATGCTTCAGAAGTTGTGGAGTGATTTAGATAAAAATGGATCCGTGACAACAGTTAATCTTTCCCTAATTGTATTACAAAAGAGAAAGCAGTAAGGCATAACCAAAATATAGGTGGTTCAGAAGCCTGATAGCCATTTGTTTATATTTTCCTTTGGAAAAGTAATGAAGACAATTAAGTTATTGCTGTTTTAAAATGAAAAAAAACCCATCTGTTTGCTGTAGCATTTTAGTATGTTTGGACAACCATGAAATAATTTAAAACCCTTTAATCTTAATACATCCCATGTTTTTCTAGACTCTGCAGCATTCGTAAAGACATAAGGACAACATCCAATGACTGTGTGACTTAGTACTCCTGGGAGCAAGTGACTTCTAGATGACACACAGCGAGGAAATCAAGCCAGTGCACAGGTTACTTGCTATGACTGCTTTTTTGTTTGCTGTTTCCCATACTGAGAGCAAAAGGAGGTATAAGACAAAAACAGGCAAGACTGATTTAACTCGCATAATATTTATCAGTTTCACCTGAGCATTTACAGCTTGTAGTTAATTCACATTTTTACCACTTACAAAACAGCAATTACTACCCCTTGCAAAACTACTTCAGAACAAAGCTGACACAGGTTGTCAAGAAAAATATCTAGCTTGATTTTTATAGATATCCAAGCTACAGAAGCTGTATTTATCAGAGAACTTCAAAGTTTACACTCTTACAGCATCCTTCCCCCAAAATCATTTCAGACAGTCAGATACCATGCACAAAAATACCCAGCTGTCAAGCTGATAGCAGACCACATCACCTGAGAGGAAGGCAATCTAAGAAAGGTACTGCAAACCTCATTCATTCAACAGTCAGATCAATACATCTAATAAATTAATAATAAAACCTACTAGTCATACCACCCACTTTTCAACAGCTCAGGATTAAGAAAAAATGCAAGACTGAAAACCTGATAGAGCATGCCCAGATGATTTTGATATATTAAAAGAGTTACCAATACCTTCTGTAAGTGTATATGGAAATCATGATCTTTTGAAGTTTCATATGATGCTGAAACTCTGTAGTTAAAGTTCATAACATGGCAGCATACATACACAATAAGCAAGGGAAGTATCTGCTCAGTCCGAAGAGAAGCAGTACTACAGATTGACACAGCCACTACAAAAGGTTTTGGCCTGTTCTTTTCACATCTGTGAGCTGAGCACAGTGCCTCACAAAGGCAGATTTCAATGCGACAGTCCCACATGCATACTCCAAATCTCAGGTCATATCCATTCTCCTATTCCTTAATTCATCAGTAAAATACAAACCTGGAGAACCCATGAGGAATACTACTCTCAGTACCCTACACATACACTGTAAACTCAACTCTGGTGAAAATTTCCTGGAAAAAAATCCACCAATATATTTCTCCTCCTCCTCCCCTCCCAATTTTGTATGCTATGTAATCAGTATGTTCAGAATATGTGAAGAAAAAAAAAAACTTTGGAAAGACATTTTCATTCCCCTACACAAAAGCAAGTACACACCTGCTTGACTTGAAACAAGCTCTTAAACAGATACATATGGGAGCTACGCAAGGGATCTACTAGCATAAAAATCTGCTGAAGAAAATACTCTAAAAATTGCTGAGATGGATGGTTTCACATGGATGGAGATGAGGGAGATTTTCATACTTTTATAGAGTTTAACATAAGAACTCCATATTAAAAGGCAAAGTCCATTTTGCAATCTTGGGCACTACAAATACATAGCTCACTCTGCTAAATAGGAACTTTCCCTCTTCTCCTGTGTATCTCCCCCAAGACACAGCAGGTCCATGCTGAAAAGCCAGAACACAAAGCTTGGAGCATATTATTAGCCAAGTACTTCTGGTAATTCCACCAACTAGTTTACCAGATGCTGGGTATTCTCAGCACTCCAGAAGAGATATTTGTATGCTGCTACATAGTCTGAGTTTTATTTACGAAAGAGTCCTAAATATTTTAATAGATCAAACACAAATCTTATTATGCTTGAGTCTGCGTACAAAATACCAACAGCCCCAGCCAATACCTACAAACTCACAATTTAATGGCATAATTCAGTCATGTAAGCACAGGCATTGGCCTATTTTCAACTACAAGACAGCTAATACAAAAGTATCAAAGTAACACTGGTGACAAAAGCCAGGCTACTGAAGAGATTAAGACAGTGAGCACTGTTCCTACAATTAATGTGATTAAGTGCATTATCAAATACAAAGGCCACACAAAAAAATTCACGATAAACTTAAAACTAGAAAATTCCACAACTTTTGTATCTCATAGCAAACAACAGTGTTTCTTACTAATAAACTTTTGTACACTCCATTAACGGACACAAAGCATAGAATGCTGAGGCTGCAACCATTATCTACCTACCTCAAATTTCTTTATACTGGACCTTCTTGAATGTTTTAAAAAGCAGGACTAAAAATCTTTATATATTATCCACTCCTACTAACCGAATTTTCCGTTATTCCTTTCCAGGTTCAGCAGAATTTGTGTGGCACCTTACTGCAGTGCTCAAGACAGTGACAGGGACAACTAGCAAAACGCTTGTCACATGTAAGCCAGTTTATATTGAAACATAATGAGACTGTAAGTTAAACAAGGAAATCAACACAGTTGCTACAAAAAAATCATACCCTTCCAATTAAAGGTAATAGGATCTCCTAAGCTCATCGGAATGATGAATGGTGGCAATTGCTTTCAGATAAACTGGTTTATCATACAGGAAACGTGATGAGTATAATACCATTGTCTCTAGCCACCTCACTTCAACCAACATCTACCTCTTCCTGACAATTCTCCTTATGAAAGAAAAATACCTAGATGCAATCTAGCCTGACTGTAACTCTGAAGAGTCACTATAAAACCGGAAAAAATCGAAAATGCCACGATTTTTACTAGGCCTGAATGCTACATGAAAGAAACTGATTAATTTCAGCTGCTTAATTAGCTGTTTAGCCTCTCATTTCCATCCCCAAGCTCTGAAAGACATATAAGGTGGGAAAAAAATCATTAAAAACGCTGAGAACAGCCTTTCGAAGCCATGTTTAAAACATTTTGATAGCTCTGAAGCAATTCAGCTCTCCTCTAAAACATAAAAAAGCTTAAGTTTGTTCCTCCACCATACCCTAGCTTTGTTTCTAGTTCCAGTTCAGGGCAATGCAGAAAGTATCCAATATACTAGGCCTGCCGCCATCCCCCCGATGGCGACGCGTTGTCGGGAGTATTTTACTTCCCACCTAGCTCACCGTCCTTCTTCCAGCCGCAAGTGAAAGGCAAAGCGAGAGACCCATACCCATCCTCCCCTTCCATATCTTACAAGCAACTAGAGGGGAACAGCCTTCACGGCTGGCTCTAGACAGCGATACCTCTCCGCAGGAGCGCCCGCACGCAGGGGAGGATCCCCGCTCTCCCGGGCCCAGCCCCTCCAACCTCCGCCGCCACCTCCCCTCCCCCGCGGCTCCCTTCCAGGCACAGGAATAAGGGGAAGTGGGAAAACCGGGGGCGCCATTTTGAGCCGGGAAGGGAGAGAGCAGCCTCCCCTCCCCGCACGCCGGGCTGCCCACCCCGGCCACCCGTACCGCGGTACGACGCTCCCGCAGGGCCGGGGGAGCGACCGCCGGCAGAAGCCCGGACAACGCGCCTCCCCCGCCGTCTCGCCCCGGCCGGGCCCCCCCGCGCCGCCACCGCCTCCTCACCTGGCCG
>VZRL01002494.1:1251865-1297473 GCA_013397895.1 Origma solitaria | reverse complement strand
CGCCGGGGTAGGGTGGGCGGAGGAGGGGGAAGAGGGGAGGCGGCTCCTCGGTGGGGGCGAGGGGCGGGGGCGCAGCCGTGCCTCACCCAGCCCCGCCGCCGACTTCCGCCGCCGCCTCTGCCCCGACCAAAACACACTCACACACACACAACACGCACTTCCGCCGCCGCCACGTCACGCCTGCACGCGGCGTGCCCTTCCGGTTCGCCCGCGCCAGTCACGTGGCTCCCCTTCTTTCCCACCTTTTCCCCTCCTCCTTTTGTTCCCGCGCCCTCCCTTCTTCCCGGCCGCTCCCACGGCAGCCGGGCCACACTCTGCACTGCGTGTTTCCAATCTCCTGCGTCTCCCCAGCGCCCAGGGCAAGAGTCTCTGGGAGCGACCCGCGCACCTTCCATTTGCTGTGAGGGTGGGGAGGCACTGCAATGGGCTGCTCAGAAAAGTTGTGGATGCCCCGTCCCTGGCAGTGTTCAAGGCCAGGCTGGGTGGGGCTCTGAGCACTCTGCTGTAGTGGGAGGTGCCCCTGCTCAAGGCAGAGGGGCTGGGACTGGGACTGGGTCAGCTTTGAAGTCCCTCCCAACCCAAACCATTCCGTGATTCTATGCCAATCGTGTCGGGAGTGCAGTGCAGGGGGTGGGATCTCGGTATTACAAGTCCTGATTTAAACCTTTAAAAGTCCTGGTTTAATGCTTTAAAAATAACCAGTTTCCAAAGTTACTGGTCAAATGAGTTGAAAGGAGGAACTGCATTTGAAAACCTGAATTGCAATCAGGAATTTGCCTAACTTTTAAAAACATTGAATAGCCACTGATAAAGCCTTAGAGGTGGGCTCATTATTGTCAGAGTGCTAAAAACTTGAGAAAATGGGTTGCTAACACAAAACAAGTCTTGATTGCTTCATAGAGGGATATAAACAATGTCTTGATTGCTTCATAGCATGAAGCATGACCTTGTGATAAGATCCTTGAGCAGGATAAAGACCAGTGGGTCACAGGCTATAAGTGGGTTGCACAGGAAACAGAACAACCATGATAAGTGTTTCTGCAGTATAGCAGCTTTAACAAGGTCTAAGAGTTGGCATTTAAAGGAAATTAAAAAAAAAAAAACCAAAACAAAGCCAAACTGGTAAGATACTTAATAAGTTTATCAATAATGGTATTTAGTAATTGGTACAATTTAATGAAGATATTTTAGATACTCCATCACAGGAAATACTGAATCAATGTTTCTGTATTCTCAAAATATGTTTTAGTTCAACCACATGTATTTAAATGAAGCAAAAACTAAGTTATGTAAAGTCTGTGGTCAGTGTTATGCTAGTTTCCCCTTCCCTAGTATAACATACCAATACTTTAACATACTTTAGTGAATGGAGTAAAAACAGATTGTTCTTTTAATCTTCATCAATTCTTCTTTTCCATAAACTTTTCCATTGGTACCAGTTTGTTCTCAGAGTAATAATTTCCCCATTCTGCTTCACTAAGTCGATCACTTATATAAGTGCTTTTTGAAAGGCCAATATGTAACTTCAAAAAAGGGAAAATAGTCTTTGCATTCACCAGTGATGTAGAATGCCAGACTAGCTCCAGAGAAACACATTTGAAGTGCACAATTTTTTTTTGAGCTGTGAGTTAGCTGAATGTTTGTAAGAGTTGTCCTTTAAATCATGCAATTCTGCCCTAATACACTGCTTACTTGCCATAACCCTCTGACTGGTCTCAATATATTCAACTGGACTGTAGGATTCGCTGAGCAAATAGCAGATTCCTGATAATCAAATGTGTTTTACTACCTATCCGATGAGCATACATTTGAGCACCAGATAGCATCCAGTCAGCCTGGCAGCTGCTTGGCTCACTCACTCAACCTCCCTGCAGTAGGACACAGCGAACAGAATAGGAAGAACAAAGCAGGAAAACTTGTGGGTCAAGATGAAGACAGTGTAATAGATGAAGGAAAGAGGAAGGGAAAAGGCAATACAAGGGAAATCACTGGCTACCTCCCAGAAACAGACCTGTGTCCAGCCAGTCTCCAAGCTGCAGCCAACTTGCAAGACACCTCCTTTGTCTACCTCCATTTTTTATTGCTGAGTGTGATGCTGTGTGATATGGAATATCCCTTTGATCAATTTGAGTTGGCTGTCCTGGCTGTATTCCACTCCCAAGTTTCTGGACCATCACCAGCTTACCTCCCTGGGAGGGGCTGATGACAAAGTGGGGAAAAAGAGAAAGTCCTCACCCTGTGCAAGCACTGTTCAGCAGTAGCTGAAGTATTGCTGTGTTATCAACACTAGTTTAGTCACAAATCCACAACACAGCACCATTCAGGCTGCTATGAAGAAAATTAACTCCATCCCTGCCAGACACAGTACATACATGAACAGTTTTTGATGAAAAATATTACACTGAACCTTTAGAATGACTTGAACTAAATTCAATTCAGAGGTTAAACACTCACATCATGCATGACATTTAATGTTTCACTTAATCTTCTAAAATGAAGGACCATAACATTCCATATGTAGGAATCATTATCTGTGCTTCTAATATAAGTAAGTACTTTCTGAAATTGAAATAATCCTTCAGATTATCAGGTGTATCTGAAGTTCAAAGCTGAATGGAATTTTTGATGCATAGATTCTATTCATGTGATACAGTTGCACTAATGAAAAGGGGGTAGAAGGGATAAAGTATTACTTTCACATATGAGACTAGAGAATTTTTCTCTTCAAAAGGCTTTGAGCAGACTTCACATGCATTGCAGTAGGCCATTTTGCTGAAACTGCTAACATGAATGGAAACCTACATGCTTTTTGTCTATTAGGTATATAGGCAGTCCATGGTTTGGATTATGTGATGGATGCACTTTGCAACTCAGATCCCACATCAGTAGAGCTCCAATACTGTGTGTATCTGTGCTGTTAGGAAGTCTTGGTTACATGCAGAAGGTTCCTGCTGGCTAACTGAACTCCCTGACTGCAATGCAGAGCACGTCTGTCTTGCTTTGTGAAACACCCAAATTGTTCACAGCTGGTTGACACTGACACAGAGGGACAGCAAACAGCAAAGGTTCACTGTGAATGTGTGAAATAGAGGCATGAGAGAATGTGGCAGAATCAAATGACAAGAGTTCCAGTTACTGTATTTTGGGCTTGACAGGTCTCTGTGAGTTCTAGTGGTGAAGACAAGTTTCTTCTGTTGAAGTCTGCACAAATAGATGTTGAAGGAAAGCTCTGAAATCACACAGAGAATCCTACCAGTGGTCATGTTTTCATATTTTATTTCATTGTGGTTCATATATCAAATACCAAAAGTGAAACTGTGCTGGGTGATATTAACAAATTTATGTTAGTGGGTCATGGTTTCACCAGGTGGATTTCCATCTATTTTAGCATTTCTCTGCAGAGTTTAATAGTATGTTCTGCTCAGCCTTTTTGTGTTTAAATCTAATGCTGGATGTGTAATAATAAGTGGAAGTTGGCTTTAGACGATGTTCGGAATCTTTTTATTGTATTTGAACTTCCCATTTTTCTTTATGTGTCTATCTGCTATAACATTCTTTTTTTCTGTCTTCTATCTCTACTTGTGTACATTGTACCTACACTGGCTTGGTCATGTCATAACATGTGTGCAGCACACAGAAAACAGTAATTTTCTATCCATAAATGAATAAAAAAACATGAAAGCAACCAGGCAGTAAGAGCAAACCGCATCAACATGGCTGACATCCTTCAGGCATTTCACAAAATTTGGAGTGTTTTACATGGAATTCTCTGGCCCTCTTAAGGATACCTTAAGGATATCTTAAAATATCTTAAGGAATCTACAGACTTAGTTCTATGCCAGCACCATAGTCAGAGTGAGAACTGTGTTGCAGAACATGGGGTGTTTGCAGTTCATAAAGAAAGTAAAATGGAGGGTTTTACAGTTTCCATTCCTCAGTTTTAGCCTGAACCAGACAGAAAAAGACATTAGATTGTGGGAATTGGATGTTGAACTAGTGAAATGTCAAGTACTACTGAGGAAAAAAGGTTCTGCTGTAGACTGGAAAATTTTGTTCAACTTTTTCCAAACAGCTTTCTCTAGAGATCCTACTTTTTAACATAGGAGATGACAAATTCATGCTGAAGGAAGTTTTGATCTTTTTTTTTCCTAAAATTGAGTTCAATTGGTCTTTGCTAATACATCAGCTTATCTTTAAAATTACACGTCCTTCCCACTCTACAAACATTCCTTCTGTGGCCAAAACAACTTTCAGTATAAGAAAGAATTAATATGATACTGATCCCAGATTGAGAAGAGTTATAGGAAAGAATGTATATTGTTAGTAGGTTTAAAATTGATTTATAGGGACCCACATTTCTGCAGAAAATAATACAACCACAGAGAGGCAAAAAAAGAAGGCTGAGGACTTCTGCTGTACTTGTCTTTGCAATAGGTACTCCTTTTACATGTCCGAGTCCTATTTTTATGCCTTTGACAGAACCCACTCCATCGGGCTCAGTGGATGCTTTCAATTAGCAAGTGTGGCCACCTACTGGGGAAAAAACAAGGTAAAAATAAATCAGCAATGTACAGGATGTATAAAAATGATAGTACCTTAAGCACAGGTAGAGAGCTAGCTAGAAATACAACAAACACAAGAATAAAAAATTCAAGTCCCAGTTTCCTGTACCCTGTTAGTACCATCTAATTTTTACATTACTGTACTTTGCTCTTCCTCTGTATAAATAGTTCTCCCTTCTCCTCACAACTTTACTAGATAGAAATTGCACCTTACAGATGAATGGACCACAAGGCAAGACATAATCAATCATTTTATTTATTAAACTACCAGAAATTATTGCTTTATTTGGCAGGAACACTCTAAACTTCAAGTAACAACAAATATGATTGAAATATGAAATTAATCAAACACATTAAGACTTTACAAGAGCTCCTTTGGTTCCCAAGTGGACATGGATGTTCCATATTAGTGGTGTGGTGCAGCCATGTCTACAGCAGAAGAACACACAACTTCTTTTGAAAAAGAGCACCAGCATTGCCACAGCTAGATCACAGTTGATGCTAACATGATGCTTCTTCCCTGGAGAAGACCAAGCTAAATTCGCATGTGCTGGAAGGTAGCTGATCATAGCACTGACGAGTACTGTTGGTGACGTGGACAGTTGGAGCAGGTCATCAGACAGCAGTGGATGGCTGAGCCTCTCACCTGCCATTTGTAGAAAAGGAATTTAGTTTTAATTTAGCATCATTCATTTACAATCCTTATCAAACAAATGTTAGAGCAGAGAATAAAATGGTAACAGCTGGTAATGTTTGTTGATTAATTATGATTAAGGTCTGCATATTTACCTAAAATGGGTTTTGCCATAGTAGGACTATAGAGAAAGGAGCAGGATGTGATTAAATTTAGATGTTTTGCTGGGAACAAGGGGATAGTTTGCTAAATGTCATCTGAGAATAAAAGTCTTTGTAAGAACTGAGGGTCTGTTAAACGGCAGTGAAACTTGCTCAGTCTTACCCATGCCGCTTTTCTGAAATAATCCACATCTGTTCCTAAAAGGCAAATACAGTGCGTTAGATATACGAGGTGTTGACTCATTTAAGACAAACAGTGAGAGCACTCACGTGTCTGATACATGGGGTAGTGCTGACGGGCTTCTCTCACCCACCCTCCGTGCTGTGTGTGGGTGGGAGCTGCAGTTTCTCTACAGGAACAGCCCCAGCACAGAATATTTTAATAACATGTGACAACATTTATGAAAGAGGCTGCATTTTTTACTACTATAATAAAGATTGAAAGTTTGATCAGACTTTTGACCACTAAGACCTCATGTCAAGCCAAGATTCAACCCGCCTGTCTGAAAGCTGGAAGATTTTCAAAGATTTAATAATCAGTCTAAGCAATGTGCGACCTCTGCGGTTGGGCCTTAATTATTTTTCTAGATCATTACACTTACGAAATAGCCCAATGCAATTTATTTCCTGACTTTCGCCGCGAGGCGTGAGATGTAAATGGGATGGCGGGCACTGAGGGCGGTGGAGGGACAGCTGTGAGGGGAGAAGGCGGTGGGCGCTGGTGTGACTGGGATGGTGGAGCGCTGTGAGGCAACGGACGAGCAGTGGGTGCGAGGGAGATGGCGGAGCGCTGTGAGGGGCAGAACTGGGGGCAGTGGGTGCGAGGGAGATGGCTGACTGCTGTGAGGGGCAGAACTGGGGGCAGTGGGTGCGAGGGAGATGGCTGACCGCTGTGAGGGGCAGAACTGGAGGCAGTGGGTGCGAGGGAGATGGCTGACCGCTCTGAGGGGCAGAACTGGGGGCAGGGGGTGCGAGGGAGATGGCGGACCGCTCTGAGGGGCGGAACTGGGGGCAGTGGGTGCGAGGGGACGACGGGGCACTGTGAGGGGCAGAACTGGGGGCGCTGGGAGCGAGGGATGGCGGAGCGCTGTGAGGGGCAGGACGGGAGCTCCAAGGGTGCGAGGGATGGCGGAGCCCAGTGAGGGCAGGACGGGAGGCACTCGGTGCGAGGGATGGCTGACCGCTCTGAGGGGCAGAACTGCGGGCAGTGGGTGCGAGGGAATGGCGGAGCGCTGTGAGGGGCAGGACGGGAGCTCCAAGGTGCGAGGGATGGCGGAGCCAGTTGAGGGCAGGACGGGGGGCAGTGGGTGCGAGGGGATGGCGGAGCGCTGTGAGGGAAAGGACGGAGGTCGGTGGGTGCGAGGGACGGCGGGGCGCTGTGAGGAGTGGCCGCACCGCCCGCCTCGCACGAGCGCTCCCGGCGCCGCCGTTACCGAGCGCACAGGGTAAGCGGTGGCCATGGCGGAGCAGCTGTCGCCCTACCCCGAGGAGACGGCCCCTGACGGGACGGCCCCCGAAGGGCCTCCGGAGCAGCCGAATGTGAGCGCCTTCACCGAAGAGGTCTCAGCCATGCCGCGGAGCCGCCCGTTCCTCTCTGCACCTTTCTGGGGCGGGGTCTCGCCGAGGGAAGGGCTGGAAGAGGGGCAGCGTGTGGGCGGGGAAGGCGCATCTCCCGGCGAGGCTCCTCTCTCTCAGAAATGGATGTGGCTCCTTCTCACCCTTCCAATCCCCCACCCTTGCAAAACGGGGGCAGTTGGAGAACATTCCGTGCATACTGCCAGATCCGAATTTGACTAGTTGTGTGTATTATTAAAATGAGTTTCGTTATGCCTTATTTATTTTTTGATTGCGTTGTTTAGGCTGGAAAGTTCGATCCCGCAGTTGTCCGTCCCACGACTGCGAGTTCTCTCAAAGAGGTGTTACCCAGGGTGAGTTGGTTTTGCAGATGCTCCTGTTTTTCTCTACATCCCTTCTCTTTTGAAACTACTATTTATTTTAATATTAACTTTTTGTCACATGGAATTATAGAGACTAGTTGGCAGGGTTAAAAAGCATTTCTGGCAGTTTATTTGCATTCCACGTGTTTTGCAAAAGTCACTGTGCTTGCCTAGTTGGGACTAAATAGAATTGGTTTAGACAGTTTTTTCCTCTGGTAATACAATTAGAGTAATTATTGGGAATTATTATTACTTCTGATGGAGGTTCTTCTTTACAAGGATGCCTGTCAGAATTGATTTCCACTGGCCCTTCCCCATGCCCCTGAAGAGTTAGAGGCTGCCGAGACACAAATAGATCCTGTAAATAGCAGGTTTCCCTTTATAATTAAAATCCCCCCAACACTCTTTTTAAAATAATATCCAGAATTGCTTCATTGATGGTGGAATTGCTGTGAATCAGTTTAAAGGTTTCTGAAATTTATAAGTGTAACATCTAGTTTTCATCAAGAATATGTGAACTAGCTGTTACCGAAATTAAAAATGGAAAGCATTGAAACTTAGCAATGCTGGTTTGATAAAATTTAGGCTGGTTTATGTTGACTGTATGCTCACAATATCAGAATCTGCAGGAGCATATGCATATATTACAGTCCTAAAGCATCCTCGTATTTTGTTCTTACCTCTGAAATCACACTGAAATATCTACAGTATGTTTTCTTTTCATTAATATTTTGTGAATGTCTGGTGTAAATTTGTTTTTGCTTTGCCTTACATGTAGCCCGTTACTCCAACTGTTGTACGAAAGTTTCGAAAGACAACAGATCCAGCTCCTGGTGCTAAAATAATATTTTACGGCACAGCAGATGATCCTGACGTTGCACACTTGACACATGGCATAAAGACAACCTCCAAACTCACTGTAAGAATGTGACTCATTTACTTTTGTTTAAGAATGAACCTCTTAAGAGCGTTCTTAATAAAAGCAACTGATTTCCTCATAGTCAGGAATACAGGTACATAGCTGAATGATTTATAGTGCAGCATTTCACAGCTGTTTTGAATTACCTGAGTTCTGAAGTCAAATAATAAGATTTATTTAGCATTATTGAAATCAGAAAATATTTGAAGTTCAATGACTTTATTAGTGCGGTAACTTTCATAGTGACTACTGAATTATTAATTTCATTTCAAGATTTAAGTTAATGAACAGTCTTCTACCCACAAATTTTGCTGCTTGCTTCTTCCAGGTTGCAGAGATAAAACTAGTTGAGCTCTTAGCAAGAGAACTGTTATCTGAGAATGCATTTATAGTTTTGTGTAATTATTCTGTATGCTTTCTTACTTTTGGCTTGAAAGTGATTTTTTTTAGCTAAAAAGTGATGGTTTGGATATGTCAGGCCATTTTGTGTGTATTATTTGGAAATTATCTTTGTAATCAATAATCAAACAACTGAAGAGATCATTGGTAGTTTTATCACAGAGTTAGTGTTCATAGTTCTAAAAATAACAGTTGTGTTGACAAAGTGCACTTTTATGAAAGGAAGTAAGTTCTAGTATTAGAGAACGTTGAGTAGGACATTTATTAAGCATATCCAAAATGAAAGACAGCCAGGTTTTGATGTCCCTTCTTGGAAGTTTTATGTTAAATGGATTGATCTATTTAGCCTGTACTGTCCGTTGAAGACTTTGCATTGTTAATTGAATATTAACGGGAGGAAGAGTTGGAAGCCTAGTGAGTTTGCTAAACATGGGTTTGGATCAATTGTATTTGCTACTACTTTTTTCAATTTTTCTTTGTATTGCATTCAATGAGAGTTTAAGAGTAAACCTTCTCCAGAGTCCCCATTACTTTGATGGATAGACTGAAAAATCAGATCGCTTTAGTTTTGGTCATATTCTAATTTGACTATAGTTTCTAATATGTGCTAAGAAATATTGCAGTCAGAAAATGTATAATTTAACAAGGGGAAAAAGAAGCATAAAAATAAAAAGTTCTATCTCACACTAAGTATTTTATTTCACTGAAAATTTAGTGTAGCATTGATTATTAGTGTTCTTCTCTTAAAATACAGTTTTGGTTTGCACCTTGGTGGATAGCATTATGTCAGGGTAACCATATAAGATCTCATTAGAACACTTACATGCAAACTTTTGTTTGTGTGGGTAGTCATAGTGTTGAGTGAATGATTAAAGTTTGCTGGTTTTAAAGTTTGCTGTTTTTCCTGCCGCGGTGTTGTTTGTCATGTCTTCAGGTAGCTTCATTGATAAATCCAGCTGATAAAAGTGATTTTCAAGAAAAGATGCAAGACATGAAAGAAGGAATTTACTCCAGTCATCGTGAAGCACCTTTGGGTAGATCACATGATCAATCTTCTAGGTTACCTGAGGGCTTGGATATAATTAATACTACATTTGGAATAAAAATCCTCAAAGGTAGGAAAATTTGCCATTAAAAACATGTTTCCTGTAAATACAAGATAATCTGCAATTTAGTATCTAGCACATGCTCTATGGTTCCAACAACTCCATTTTAACAGAAGAGTTGTTATGTAACAGTTACTGGAAGGCCTAAAATTTTTTTCAGTTATGATGAAGAAACAAGCAACTGAGAACATATGGTAACTAGTAGGGCTTTTGGCTCTCTTCCTGATCTGTCTAATGAAAGAAACTTCCTTGACGTGTATCTTTCCTCCCTAGACTGGAGGAAATTACTTCTGTGTTGCCCATGTAGCTTTCTTGGAAAAGTTATGTTCGTCTGGGTTTCTGTGCTTCTTTCCCTAGTCCCACGTCATTATGTTATTACACTGAATATAGATGGACTAGAAATGTGGTAAGAAGTATCACTCTTCCCCAACTTCTCTAACAAGATACTATTTACAATTAAGAACCAACCAAACAAAGCCACCACCTCCTTACCTCCCTGAACCATACATTGTTTATTTGTTTCCAGATTTAACAGCTGGAGAGGTGGTAAATCCACCAAAAACCTTTGAGGAGGTGGATAAAGAAGCGAGAGAAGCACATGATTTGTATGTTCTGTCACATGAGGATTATTACGTGGGTAAGTTCAAAGGCTGATAAGAAACCCCACAAAAAGTTCCTCTATGTGTGTTCAGCACATACTGTATGCTATTTTTTGAGATGTAAACTACTAACTTTAATTACTGTACTAATGCAATATAAATTATTAAAAAAATAATTACGTGAAGAAAATATGCAACTGAGAAAGCATGATCTCCATTTCTAGAACTGTGAATCACTTCATGATGGGCATTTAAAACAGTATAAGAGCTTAATGAAGGAATTGGAATCCTGATTTCTCTTGGGTGCTGTTTGAAAAGCAAAATATTTCCAGGAAACTGGAAACTCATAGCAACCCTGGTTGCTTACTTAATTTGGCATTGTCTGTGCCACTGAAAGTAATCTCCGATTTAAAGTCACAGACTGTGAGCCCAACCCATTCCAGTACTTTTTCCTCTAGTTCCGCTCTTTCATCAGGATCCAAAGAGAATTTCAGAGCAGACAGACTTTCTGATGAGGAGCTTAGCATTAAGCTCTGGTTAACAAAGAATTTCTGGTTGCTGAGTGGCTCTCTGGAATGCAGGTTCCTCAGCCTACCGCACCCTCCACGTGGGTCTGTCCTACAGCCTCTGTCTCTGCCCTTCCAGTGGGCTGTTCCTGCCCTGCTTCAGCCTCTGGGGGGCTGTACCTGTGTGATGTGGTCTGCCCAGGGATGCTTACGCTTTATTTCACAGGTCTACACAGGAACAGTGACAAATAGTGCTCTGAAATGCAGTACATGTATTCATTTTGCAGCCACTTCTATTTTTCCTGGTTCCATGACTTTCACTTCGACCGAAAATGTAAATTATATGTGGAGACTGATAGATGTGAAATTAATAGTACTTTGTTGTCTTGCTGAGAAATTCTACTACAAATAGTAGTGGTATAAATTGGCCAAACCTGCAACTTTATTTCCCTTCTTCCCTGCCTTTCTTGGGTGTTTTAGTTCAATTATTCAGTATCTGTTTCTGTCTCTTTTGTAATGTCCATCCACCAGATCATCGAGAGGCCAAGCCAGAAACAGACCAAGAGAAAAAAAGTCAACTATGTGCCCCAGGAATTGTATAAAAATTCCATGCTGCCATATAACCATATGAAGCCCTTATTCGAAAACATACAGTGAATAATATTGTCGAAAGTTCTGATTGTCATTCTTTTTAAAAGGTGATTGAAAAGAGCTTGAAGAAAAGGAATGACAGTTCTTTTCTGTGACAAAAAGACATAGCGAGAGTATATCTGAAAATGCATCACCTCAAAAACATTTTTGCATTTCTAAAAAAATTAACAGAAAATCAAATGGTACACATCTCTGCTCAGGTATAGACATAAAGTAATTTGTTTGCATGACCCTCACCACTTAGGCTGCATGGTTTCATCTATTCTGTTGGACTTATCTTTAATCAGACATAAAAGAACATCCGACTATTTTACCACTGAAGCAGTTTTTGCATTTTACTTTGCCTTTTATCTTCACTTGTGACGATGAGATTATTCCTAACTACTCAATAAATGGGGACTGCATAGTACTTACCTTTAGTTGAACAGGTTTGATAGTTATTTGCTTTTGTTTCTTCAATGTTTTGTCTTAAGAATGAAGACACTGGGTACATTTTTCTTCCTGAGCTGCTTTACACCAGTTGAAATGCCTACTTTTCCTGCAGGGGAATCAATCAATAGGAAGTATAACTCACATTTCAACAAGTCCTTTGTTTATGGAATGGAAACCCCTCACTTTGAAGATGGGCGAAATACAGCTAAGACCTTAAATTGGGTCTTGGACCTGGATTCGTAAGTTGCAATAAGTTACCTAGTTAATTAATGGGATGAATTATCAAGAAGAGTGGGTCTTCATATTTGAAGGAAATTGTACATCTCACAATCCTATCCTTAGCTTTATTGAACTGAATAGAAGATGCAAGGTGTGATTTTCAGAACAGTTTATCCAAGTCACTTTTACCATATAACACTTGGCATGTCTTAAGTATTATGTAAAATCCTTTGTTTTTAAGTAGCAAGGTATTTTAATTACTAAGTTTGTGTTTGGCTTGAGAAGAGTTGCTGTTTTCTTTTAATATATAACAATATTTTAAAATATTTTGGAGAACATCTTAAATATTTTTAAACAATATGTGCTGGAGTTATTTTCATAATTTGTAGGAAGAGAGCACCAAACCTTGTGTCAAAACAAATTGATGATTTCAAGGAAAAGTATCAGCCTTTGGTTGGAAAACCTCTTGATCCGTAAGTAAGCAAAGATACCTTCCAAGAACAAAATCCACTCACTTTTGCCGTTTCTCCAGTATCTTTTGAGGTCTTGAGTAAAAAATATAACTATGTGCTCAATGCTTCCAGTGCAGCACTAATTTAACAGAAAAAGACCTTCTACTTGCCCTAATTAGGCTGATAAGTACGCAAGTTACTAATAAGGGTGGTACTGGGGCTATGTAGTGGAGCTAGATCTTACTGTTTAAGTGTTCTGTATCTGAATTGATCATATTTATATTAAGCAAATGATAAGCACTCTTTAAGACATTTTTACCCCCCCCCCTGTATTTTGCAGTTGGGAAGGTTTGGAAGAACTGAAACATCTCCCCTAATGTTTTGGGATTTGTCCATTCTGCTTACCCTAACACTATTTTTAATCATCTTCATTAGATCATTTGTAATCTCACTTTCTTTCTTCGTTGGAAAAGGACATGGCACTAAGTTGTGTTATTACCTAGCAGCATTTACCAATCTCAGTTGAATCATTAGAATGACTGAGGTTTATGAAGCAATCTGGAACAGTTTTTGTAATTTTACAGAACAGCGCTTAAGAAGCACTGCAGAAGTCATAAGGTATAGTGGGGTTAGGATCCAGGTGTGCTGCAAACCGATGTATACAAAGGCTGCATATATTCAGTGTATGCAAACTGAATGTATACAAAGGCTGTCATTGCAGATGCTCTAGATTTCTGCAAAAATGTGTCTGAAGGCTCACAAACAGCATCATTGCGTTTGGTAGCAAAAGTGAATTTTAAACTCAAGATCGCAGGCTTAAGTGAATCTGGAGAAGTGTGCTCATAAGTGCATGTGAGGAGTGAACAAAAGTATGAGTGAGTTTCTCCTCTCCCCTTCGCTGTGTCCCAGCTTACTGTGAGATAGACCTGGAGCATGAGCAACATGAGACAGTGTGATCAATCAGGGATGGGCTGCAGTGCAGGCTGAAACCCAGTCCTGATATTACAAGACAGATAGAGGCTAACCTAATCTTTTTTAGTGAATTTTACACCATCCACATCCTATATGTGATATGAAAATGATGAAAGAAAAATTCGCATGGTGGTTTTTAGATTACGGTGTTTTAATTTCTGTGTGTGGGTTTTTGTTTGTTTTGTGTTTTAGAACAAAATTATAATAAACTGATTATCTTTTCAATTCTGATGGGGATTTTTGATTCAGATAGCAGTTTTAATAATTTAATTATTAAAAATAGAATGAGCATTACATCTTTTTCAAATGAAAAAAACAAACAGTGTTTTAATGTCCCAAACAATCTTCAATTTCTGGTAAATAAAACTGAGCTAAGTTTTCCACATGGATATGGGCTTGCTTGCTGGTTTTGGTAGATGCAAAATTGCATGTGGAAAAGCAGAGATGTGATTCAATTTTTCCACTTTACCGAAAAGTACTTTATTTGAGACATTTCAGTTAGAGATTTTGTCCTAAATATTCCTATTATTTGACTATATGGGCTTTTCTGACACATTTCTATCATTTTCTTAGGAAAAAATAGCACAAAATGTTTTTCCTTTTAATGAGCATAAATGTTCAAAAAGTTAATGTTTGCATTTTTCTGTGTTACATTACAAACAGCAAATGTTCTAATCAGCTTTGTAAAGGGATGCTTTTCTGAAATGATAGCTTTGAAACAAAGTCCTGATAAACAAATTTCAGGTGAACTATGTGTATCATCCCTAATTATATAATCATCTTTTTTTTAATAGTGTCACTGGTTTTATTTTGGCTATTATATATGTTTGACAATTAACAAAGAAATGTCCTTATTGACAGTATAGCAGAAACTATGAATGTTCCCCTAGACCATACATTTGGATTGATAATCCCTCCAGATGAATATGGTAAGTTCAAGGGCAGAATAAAACCTTATCTTGCTGATGAAACTATGCTGAAGTAATTTCTGTTGGCTGTGTATATAGTTTTCCTAAAATCTTAAGAGGCAGGGTGTAAAAATTTATCTAGAGTAAATTTTTTAAATGAAGATTTGAGAGGATTTGAGGTTGCTAGTGGGAAAAAAATAAATACCAGAAATAAAGAAGCTTTAGGTTTGGGATTATCATGTTGGTATTTTATTTCTTTTTAAAAGCCTTTGTTTCTGAATGTAACAAAATGGGAAATGGCAGAAAACCCTTATTAACATCAAAGTGACAAATTAAAATGGCTATTTAAATCAATTATTCATCTTCCCTCTACAAGGACTTTTACTGCACTTCTCTAAAAAAAGTAACAAGCAATAAATAGGAATAATGTATTTTTGAAGGTTGCAAGGAGACAGAAAGCAGAGTAAGAACAAAAAAACCTATTAATTTTCATTATGACAAAATTTTGAAAGCTAGTCAGCTCAAATAGTTGATGTTGGGATTGGTGATGCTTTACCATTATGTTTAATAACTAGGGAATACAGTCAATAATTGGGAAGCAAAAAGACGAAGTTGATCAAAGTTATCCAGTTAATCTGGGCTGGAGAAAGCTTGTTCAAAGAGTGCATAAGCTTTTACACGTTTTATCATGTGGCGTAATAAAGTTCATCCTATAGGGAAGAGCAGAAAGAACTGAACAAAAGAATTCATTATTAACAAGTATAAAATAATGCTGGCACATTGCTGTTAGAGGGGGCTACTCATGTTTGTTACTGAACTCTGTATGAACTTTTTGCACTCTAGAGAGTGACCTTGGCATCTTAGGGGTTTGGACGCAGATTGTAGCTCAGTGTGCCAAAGTGTTTTAAAATATTATAACATAGAATATGGGAACAGTAACATAAAAATAGTACGTTGTCTTTCTAGAAACCAATGATACATAATTATGCAAAATATTACGTTGGCTCTCAAAATTATCTGGAACATGACAGACGGGAAGGGATAGATTGATAAGATATGTCCTTTTTTGCTCAATTATCTGGACATTGAGTAACAACCACTGCTTTCAGAAGTTTTTGGAAGCAGTGAATGGGTTTGTGAAGCTACATTATGATGTTCCAAAATTTTTGGTATTAACTATGTGTGAATAGAGAAATAATGATATGGACTGTTTGATCTTGTAATGAAATTGCTATATCAGCTGTTCAGCAGTGCTGAAAATCAGCATCTTGAAACTTAAATTCTCCTATTCCTATAGAATGCAAGCTTTCAAGCTCTTTTTATTTTTCCTGTAAATGTCTGTTTTGTGTATATGCACAACTAATTGCGGAATTGTTAATTTTTATAGATGTTCATGGTCTTCTTCATGTCCGGGTTCCATGTGAGTTCCTCCGTGGGAAAAACAGAGAAAGAGTTATCTTGATTGCAGTTCGGCAAAGTTTGAAGAAAGCTAACTATGAGAATTTTGATGTGTTACTGGAAGCATTAAGACATTTTGATAAGGTTAGTGCTCAGAAAAGGTATAAATGTAAAGGAATGTGTGACATTAGTGCTCCTGTGCTGTAGGGATACAGACATGAAGAAACATAAGCATAGCAATATGAATATGGATGAAGATTATAACTGTGAAGGTGACTTCATAGTTATTGTATGTTTCTTCTGCTGTGGTATGCTATGGAATTAGACACAATGGTATTTGAAACTTTTTGAAATATACAGGTTAGAGGCAGCAAGGGACATGCAAGCAGGAGTAACCTTAGCAATTTTTTTACTTCAAAATTTGGCATTTCTTGGTAAAGGGAAAGCAGCAGAAGGAATTATGTTCATCATACTTTCTTCCAAGCTGTACTTTTTAACTGAGTTGCCAAGCATCAGAATTTCAGATATTTTCTTTTTTTTTTTTTTGTGGAAAAAAAATTATAATTGACATTTCATATGTAACATTAATTGTAATGTATAGAGAATGATTGATGTCTTACTTTCAAAGATATCTTGGCTTCTCCTCAACATTTATGATTAGATTGTTATCTTGTCACAATACCCTGTCACACCTTTACTCTCAAATCACTGTATTATTTAAGTTGAAAGTTACTTTTTGACACCTACATATTCAGATTTCTAATTTCTAAAATACTTAGGGTTTATTTTTGTACTCAGCAATGTTAGCTGTTCTTGAAATGGTGTGTCTGGTGCTATTTGTGTATATATATGTATCTGTATAAACACATGTATGTGTTTCTTTTGGTGAAGTTACTTTATGATGGCTGTTAAAGAATCATAGAATATAACAACTGTTTTATTTTCTTTATAATAGAATGATGATGGAGTGATACACAAGGACAACCTACGAAAGATCTTCTTTCAGCTGAATGTGAAATTAGATTATGAGCTCCTGGATTCCTTATTCGACTGTTGTGATTTGGATAAGAATGGTCTGATTAATTACCAGGACTTTGTGAACTTTCTGAACTGGAAAGATAAAATGGGTGTTAAAGAGTTTGAAGAAAAAATAATTAGAAAAGGTAGATGCCTTAATACTGGGAAATTGTGGGGATGATCTTGTTCTTAGAATAGCTGTTGAAAGGACATTGCTGTTGTAAACTAGGTGCTTCTTTAGAAGGGTAGGATTTAGAGAGTTCATTTACCTTATTAAGTACCAGCAGTGTCTCAAGTACAGGTGTGTTTCAGAGTCCTGGAGTTCTGTGTTGCACACTGAGATTGTCACTGGGAAGTTTCCTTAATACTACAGATCAAGAGAAAGTAAAACATCTCCTAGAAGCATTATCAGAAATGCGGATGACTTATGTTGCCTCCTTTGCAGTTCTCCAAGCAATATTTTTTGCCTCTTAGTCTATAATGTGTTGATAATATATCTCGGCTGTACCATAACTTTTGTATACAGGGAAAAAATTAGATGCCTATCTTCCTGAAGACAAAAAGAAAGACAATGAACCACTGCTGAAACAGGAAGATCTTGTGTTAAAAGAACCAGGAAGCTCAGAAGAGACACCAAAACCACTTACAAAATCAACAGATTGTGTATATACAAATTACCAAACATCATCTTCTCAGATTAATGCTATAGTAGGTGGTATCCCAACATCCTGTAAGTACAATGGATTATGCTGCTCACTTCTGCACAATATTTAAGACAAAATCAGAAGCCGAGTAAAAAAGTATTGCTACAGGTTCCATTAATGTACAATAGTGAATTAATTTACCTAAGTTAATTTTTTTTTAAGATTGTTGCTTGGAAGTTGGAAGGGATAGTCTGTTCAAAACATTGAAGTTAATTTAGATGTCTTTGAGAAATTATGGTAGTAATTTTGGGAGAACCGTATCTCCTTGGAATCACCTAAAATAATTCCAGCTGGAAATACTACCTAACTAAGTGCTAGTATATCCCTGTTTTCATGCTTCATGATGTAGCTGAAGCCAGGATTTCTAAAAATGTGAAAAAGGATACGAGGAAGAAAAGTATGTAACTTGTTATTGAACCTATGTCAGTGAAAGCATCACATTTCATCTTATTTCATGCAAAATGTTTTATCCTCCCTGTCACTATCTCTCCATGCTGCCTGTTGATTGATTTTCGCAGGTTATCCGTTGTGTGGTATGCCAACTATTCGTTCAGATATTCCTGTTCCTCGAATTCGCCGCCTCAGTGACACAACTAATTATGGTGACCAGGGCACTGGTTTTGCATTATTGTTCCCTTCTGTCTTCAGCCAAAAGGGAGTGTATGAGAGAGATCTTTTAAAAAAGAGACCAAAGGCGGAGGTATAGTGAATTTCTTCAGAATATTCTTCTAGGATAATTGTTCCACTAGCCATGTGGGGGTGGGAAGTCATGTTATCCAACAAACAGGTTGTAAAACACATTGTTGCAGCATTACCATCTTGCTTTACATCCATTCAACTATCTGAAAAATATGTACTCTTCACATTCTAAGTTATTCATAAAGATGGTAATTATTAATTTTATTGAAATCCAGCATATTCAAATTTCTGAGCAAGGTCTCAAGCAAAATGTTTTAATAATAAAGTTAGCCCCGCTTTGATTATGTCATTGGATGGAGGATCTCCAAAGATCTCTTCCAATCTAAATTATAATATGATCCCATGAGATGTCTTAAAAAGCACCACAAGAAGAGTTTTACATAAAAATAATTTCTGTCACGGAGGGATGTTTCGTGGAAAATTTTACCAAGAACGTGTCTCCTCAGACAAACTTGTCAGGTTTTGCTAATGACAAATTCAGCAAACCACTTGAGTGTACTTTTTGAGTGCTCTGCTGAGTCACTGTCGCAGGCTCAGATCTACAAAGGATTTGTGCAGTGATAGAGGACATTGGGAGTCACACAGCAATGCTGTGCTGTCTCATAATTCTGAAGAGGGAAGCTTCACTTCAGAGACTTGGGGACTGACTCCATGATTTTTCCTCTGATACTTCTGCAGGCTTCTACCACTCTGCTTTCTCATAGACCAGAGTTTCTCCCACATAAGTAATGAAACAACTTTGCTGCTGCTTCTTCAGTATTGTTTACCACTTTGTTTTTACATTTGTATGCAATTTATAATGAAAAAATATTAAGATAACATTGTTACCTGAAGTACAATTTATGAGACAATTGTAATGAAATGTGAAAATCCAATCTGAAATGAGAAAAGGAGCCATGGCAACCTCTTCCTCTCTACTACTCATTATATTAAATATTCAGTCATGTTTGAAAACAGATCTGGAATTTGAATATGTATTTTACAGAAAAGAATGTTCCTAGTTAGTCACTGGGGTAAAAGGTGGGGTGTCATGTTCTATACATATCCATAAAATGCCTTGTCAGAATGTTGTGTACTTTTACCACTTTATAATCTAGCTCTGAAAGCGTGAAATGCATGCATTCAGCATATAGCTAACAGTAAACAGAATTCATGCTTCATTGAGAAGCCAATTACATCTGTCAAGCACTAGATAGAACTCTTCTTTGAAATTACAACATGTCCTGAGATGTCATACTCTATTGTAGACTATACCAGCTATAAAGAATTCAGTGCAGAACCACCTCTGAGTCTGTTAAAACACCCTTTGTTAATGAAATGGACTGTTTGGGAATTTTATGATTATTGTTTTGATATGTATAATTAATATTTTAAAAAATACATAGTTAATGAAATTATTATACGATTATATGATATTATTATTAGATGAAAGCCCAAAATAATTTAATACTGCCAGTTTTTGTAAAGACTGGTAGAAATGAATGCAAATTCTGACTATAAAACAGTTTCATGAGGTGACTCATCATGTTACAAAAGAACAAAATAGTTTTTGGGCTTGCTATTTTCTTCACTGAAATTCTCTCCAGTCTGTTGAAGAGAATAGAAGTTATGTAATTGAGGAATAGTGTGTAATTTATGTGCAGCATGATCATGTTGATGATAGGTGAGAGCAAGTTTAATCCTGTCTGCACACAGCAGTCTGTGGTTTGGTCACTGATGATTTTATAGCAGTTGATGAGTCAGGATAGAGCTCTCTCTCAATATGGCGAAGCCAAACTATGAGAGCATGTAGTCCTTTGTTCTCCCTGCAGTGGTATCCTGTGATGGAGTATTGCTTTTAGTTTAACTTTTGTATTTCACTAGCTCATTGAAGACATTGGATCAGATCTGTTCTGTTTTACTTGTGGGTAATATGATTGATTTAACTGAAACAACACCTATGCTTAAAGAAACAAAATTCAGTCCCTTTTTTCCTCCTTCAATTTCAGCTTGTGTAAACTCTCATAGATTTATTGGCTAAGATGAAACTGAAGATTTGCTATACTGGGGAATCAGTCTTGTATTTATACAAAAGACAGTTTTAGAGAAAGATGATCAAGAAGATTGATTTGACTGTGTGAAAAGCCTTACTTTATCAAAGCATGCATAAAATCTCCATAACATGAATATAATACACATGTACACACACAGATATGATACAATTGAAGAAGCCAAATGTTTACTGATGCTAACAGAAGCACAGGGCTCATAAGTATTCTTCTAAAGTTACCTTCCTCTAATGATTCAGCAGGTCAGTGTAATGAGGCATGCAACAGGAAGCAGCCAAGTGAGAAAATATGGAAGAAATCCCTTCTGCTGAGTTATTGTGGTGTAAAATTACAGCAAGGCCCAAAGTTGATGTGAACCATTTCATTTTAGTCACTTCACCCCCTTTTCTACATCAGCTGATGATCTTGTGTATAGTCTTGCTGTGAAATGCAGATAATAATATGGCCTATGTTAGTAACTGCAGACAGCAAAAATAGAGTGGATAAACAGAACTTGACTTAAGGCTTTTAAAATAGCATTTTCTTTTCACTGAGTCTTCTGTGTTTGTTTTTTCCCAATGTTGAAGTAGCGTACCAACATTATTAATTACAGACAATTTTGTACAGCTTTCATTGCAGTAAGATTCAGATTTACTTAAATAGGAACTTCTTTGGTTAAGGATGCAGGATGTGGTCTGTAGTTTTAATTTAAGAGTGAGAAAATATTCTTTGGCAAATAGAGATTGCTAAAGATGTAAAAGCCAGACTCTGTGTAGTTTAACAAAATGCTGACCAGAATTAAATGAATTGTATTATTTTGTATTATTTTTGTAGATTAAACAAGTGCTCCACAATATTGGCATGAATGTTGCAGATGAAAGGTTTGAAGAAATATGGAAGCAAGTATGTACAAAACATGAGATAAAAGAGCTTTGTGATTGTGAAGAAGATATGTTGAATATACTGAATATGATACATGAATCACACATAAAATTCTAGTCTACGATTCTAGTCTTTGGGTATTGCTTTTATTAAAGTTAACATCAGTCATAATTCTGATACTGAATACATTAAATATTTATATGTATATTTATATATGTGTTGTCTTTCTGAGTAGTGGGTTCATCACAAATATGTGAATCATTGCAGTTGGTAAGAACTGGTCTCCATGCTTGTAAATGTAATACAAATATTTATCATATTCCATTTTGCATTTTTTAATTTATTTTTTTCTCTTATAAATCGAAAGACACTTATAAAAGATCTAAAGATAAATGTTTCAGATATTTGTGCCCTCTCAAAGATTATTATAATGGCATTTTGCCTTTCTTCTCATGTTCCATAATTCTTGTCAACAGAGATCTGGTTGCGGCAAAGTATATGAGATGTTTAAAAGTTCATGTGAGAAAGTGCTTTACAGTAAAATAGTAAGGAAGCTACATGGCGATAGGTGTCAGAGCTAAAGTGCTGTCATGAAAAAGACTCCATAAAGACCAATAGGTTGAGAAGTGCAGAAATGAACATCCAGTTGTGTGACAGAGGGCTCCTATTCTTTATGCAAGCTTGTGACTATTACTTAATAGTATTCAGCTTTCACAATCAAGAAAAAAGAATGGATATTGAGAGGTATTTATGTAATAAACATTACATAAAAGCTCAGGCTGAGTTTGTGAGGGCTTTCAGAGTGCCAGCTGTGGTTTCTTGGGAAGAGGGAGGGTCATTAATGCAAAACGCTTGAGGACGATGATGCAAATCTCAATGAATATATATAAAGTCCAATAAGGATAAACAATGGAAAGCAAATAATACTAAAAGATGAAGCTGTGAGTTAGAATGTTCACTCTTCTACTACAGTACTGAACTTGATAAAATAGATGGAAATTGTTCATTATTAACAGTGAGAAATACTACTTCTAGACTTTCAAATTCAAAAGAAAGATCTTTGCCCAATGTAATATTAACATACAGGATTTCAAGAAGGATGTTACTTTGTCACCTATTGATGCTTTAAATACATTAATAGGATTTGGAGAATGTTGCCAGCCAAAAGTGTTACTGAGTTCTACAATGCAAATAAAGGTTCTGCTATGTTAAATACTAGAAATGCACATGTGGTGCCAGCTTAAAAGTTCACAGTGACCTTCTCCTGACGTTATTGTTAAGATTCCTCTTTTGCCTGTGATCTAGGAGCTGATCATTTACTAGCTTGTTGCATGAAATCCGCAAGCCAGACCCTTTTGTACATTATTTTTGTAGCAATAGCAGTAACTGTCTTACATCAAGTAGAAAGAATTTGCTTTCTGGTATCTCCAGGGAGCAGGTGGTGGAAATGCTGCTTGATGAAGGCAACTTCTTTCCTGCTGTGAATGAATGTTGTTCTGCACTATTGCTGCCTTGCCTCCCTATCCTTCTGGAACTCTCTGCATGCACTCAGAAGCATGCAGGAAGCAGACTGACTGTCCCAAGTGGAATCATGACAGAAAGATAAATGTACAGCTAATTTCAATTGAATTTATTATGTTGGATTTTACCACCTTCAGTGAAATTTTCTAAGGTTTCTTTTCTGCTCATATCATGTGGGAGGGAAGAATTCTTTACCTTTGTTGCAGCAAAATTTCAAAAGCATTGGAGAGAATTACTTTAGAAAAAAACAACATATTTTTCTTCAATAGAAAATTTTAGATGAAAGATTCAAGCTCACTTCAGGGATAAGTTAAAAAAAAAACAAACAAACCAGATCTATGTATGTGTGTGTGTGTATGTATATATATATATCTAAGATCTGTGGTGTTTGTTCAGCAGCTTGAAATTCTGTGAGCCCTTTTTTTAATATACTGTAAAGATACTCACTTGCATTCCTCTACTTTCAGTAGAATCTTTTCCTTTGTCAGTGAAATGGAATTAACATTGTTCTTGGTCAGTCTGCTAAGTAAGTCCTGACTAAATAAGACTGATAAATCATGGTTTAGGTTTTTTCCCCAGTATATTTGTAACCACAGAGTAAAGATTTTCTTTCAAGTTTGGGTTTAAAATTACCCCTCTGAAGCTTTAAATGATTAATTACTGAAAAGAGCTGTAAATTCTTCTCATAGATGCTTGGTTTTCATCACGATATTCATTAGGAGGCCCCTGAAAGATTTAATCACTGTGACACAGACAGCAACTCCTCAGTTCCCCAGTCCTTTTGCTTCCTTTTATTAAATGCTTTGTGTAGGTGCAGATTTTTGTGTTTGTGGTAGTTTTGCCTGGCCCAGTTTTTGCCAGTCAACAGGGTGGGGTACAAAGATGGCTCCTGCATGTCCTGAGTAAAGATTCTGGAAATTTTCCACCATGTCCAGCAGAGCCAGTCTCTGATGGCTGTAAAATGATGGACATGCTGCTGGTAAAACCTGGGCCAATTAGAGATGTTAATTACGCCTCTGTGAAAACATATTTAAGAAGAAATCAAAACAATGTGAGCACGCACTTCTTTTTAGCCAGGGAAGGAGGAGGAGGAGGTAAAAATATGTGAAGGAGAACAACATGGAGGCACCAAGGTCAGTGGAAAGGCGGGGGAGGAGGTGCTCTAGGCGCCAGAGCTGAAAACCCTCTGCCAGCCGTGGTGAAGACCATGGGGGGAGCAGGTGGTCCCCCTGCAGCCCATGGAGTCCAGGGGATGCAGAGAAACCCCCACAGCCTGTGGGGAGGTGCCCACGCCAGAGGAGCAGATGATGCCTGCAGGAAGCTGTGATCCAGTGGGAGTCCCAGAGACTGAGAGTTGCAAAGGCCTTGCAGGAGAGAGAAAGGCCTTGCTCCCGGGATGGAAACAGCCTGGCCTCGGCTTGGAATTCTGCAGCCTGGAGAGAATCTCGGACAGCAGCAATCGGGCGGGGCTGCTCGTGAGATTGGACCCACGCCAAAGAAGTTCGCACAGGACTGTCTCTCGTGGGAGGGACCCCCATGGCTAAGTAGAGGATTCTTCCCCCTGATGGACTGACCCTGACCAAAGGAAACCCCCACACCCTGCCCCCACCCCGGAGCTGTTGGTTAGAAGGAAGGAGGGAGGGGGTGAGCTGAGAAATGGCCTTAATAGGGAGAGGGGTGAGTAGAGAAGCAGTGATTGTAGCAGACGAATTGTGGCCTTGGACTGATTAAGAAACCCCACATGCCTTGCCCTAGCCCAGATCTGTTGGTTGAATAGAGAGAGAGGGCAAATAGAGAAACAGTGTCTGCAGTAGAAGAATTGCGATGGACTGACCTAAGAAAAACCCCACACCCTGCCCCTGCCTGGGAGTTGTGAGTTAGTTAGAAGGGAGGGAGGGGGTGAGCTGAGAAGTGGTGCCTTAAGAGGGAAAAGAGGGGTGAGTGAAGAAATGGTGTCTTAAGAACTTATTTTTATCTCCAATTTATCCTCTGACTCTGTTAGATTAATAAATCACTTTTTTTGCAACTTTAAGTTTCCCGCCTGCTCTTGCCCTGAATCTCGTGCGGCCCTTATCAGTGATCTTATCTCAACTCATAAGTCCAGTGTTTTGTGTTAGTTTTTCCTCTCCTCTGCATAGCTGCAGCAGGAGAGAGCATAGAAAGCAAACGTTGTAGGTGCCTGGCATTTAGCCAGGGTCAAACCCACGACAGTGTTCTATTTCTGTTTGACTTCCCAACATGTGAATTCAATGACATGTTTTTAGGCTTTAAAGCTGTAAATTGTGTTCTGTAATTTTTATGGTTACCTCAATATATTCCAAATGACAGAAAATGAAAGGTTTACTTTCTGCTATATTTCAGTGTGATTCTAGGTATGGAGCTGATGTGACCAGGACAGAACTCTACCTTGCACTAACCTGTGGGCTGTATCAAAGACAAAGTTTTCAGGATGAGTTGTGAAAACAGCCTTCACTATGACTCAAAAGCCATGTGTTCTAATAGTAAATGTATAAATTTAGTGCTTGAGGCAATTTATTCTGTTAACAGTTATATTAAAAAGTCACATGTTGACTGAGACTGTGGACAAAACTAGTAAACATCAAATTGGGACATTTTGGGTCAAATTTTCTTAATGGAATTTTCATAAAAATAGACACTGGATAAAAGCACATTCAGATATTTGTGCGTTATTTCTCCGTTAATCTGTGTTTCACTGTGATGATTATTCCAAATAATAATATATTTAATAATGATGCATTTTTAATTGGTTCTGTCAAATGAACAAAGTTCATTTTGAGCAGATGTGTTGGTTTCCAGGAACAGAGAGGTAGGTCTTCCTATGTACAGAGATAGAGGCCAGTGTTTGCTTCTCCCCAAAAGCTATGGCAGGGAAACTAACTTTCAATACCTAGAAACACCTGTAATAGGTAAGGTTGAAGATATGAATGTGCAAAATTACTTTTTATTCATTCTGTATTTCTGGCTCTTAATCTTTAGAATGTGAATATTAGCATATATTGGAATGTGAATATGAACGTACAGCTAGTATTATTTATTTGGCAGTGACTTGTGCTAAGTAAAGCAGATGTTGGACTTGATTATTCTGGTGTTATTACTGTTACTATTTCAGTTCTCTGATGAAAAAAATCACCTGTGCAATGACTTTTGTTTGAGGTGCTGGAAGATCAAGCTCACTGTCTTCCATAGAAATGTAGACCTTGCCTCGATATTCTTTCTAGATAATGTTAATATATCTGTCTTTAAAAAATACAGTATTTTTTTTCTGTATATAAAGAACTACTCGTTTTCAGTGATTTATCTGACCAAGTAAATTTCCTGGTCCTTGAACTCATTTCTGGAAGTAAATGGCCAGTTTTATTTGGTTTCTAAACAGCTGTATATAATTATTTGTGTGCTAAATAGCATGCTAATAATCTTTTATACCAAGAAGAGTACTTCAGATGGATGTCCAAGCAGAAAAGGAGGTACTGGGGAAAAATGCCTAAAAAGGTGATTAAAATCTTTGTTTTGCCAGCAGATATGAGTAGGTAGGACGTTTTTGGAATGACTTACACAGCTTAATTAGTTGATGTTTGCCATTAGGATGCATTTCTTTTGACACTAGTTAGTTGCATTTTACAGTCTGTCCTGGAGCACCATCTGCCTATGTGGCTTCACCTTGCTGGATGGCCAGAGTGCTTTTCTAGTAGTTGGGTACAGGTTTAGGCATGCCAGAGAAACACTAAATGCTACCATGGCTGAGTAGTTCCAATAGGATCTGTATTTCTTTACTTCTCTTTAATAGTCTGCTAATTTTGAATATGCCAGCACAGATTATGCAAACCTGTAGGCAAGATTTTGGCATCTTTGATCAGGCTTAATCTGCAAGGGGAAAGGTAGTTAAAACAGTCACCACTGTGCTCTGATTTGCTAAGACAGGCACTTGCTGATTTCTGCCAGATGTCTGTGGTTTCTCTGAGGCCTGGAGGAGGTAGAAATCTTGTGCATCCCGTGTTCCATATTCCTACTTCCAAATGTGGAAGTTTATATTCCTGGGGATAAAGGTATGCGCAGCTCTGTTCTGAGATTATACCTTAGGAGACAAAGTGTTAAATTCTCTAATAAAACTAAAGAGTAAATCTGCTGTATTCTGCAGGTTTTCAAAACTCATTCCTCATTCCAGCGCCTAGATGTAAATGAAAATGGCAAAAGCAAGACCTAATCTGGAAAAAAAAAGACCTGAGTACCACTGACAGGTTTTAGTCATGTGGCTTTTGTGAAAGCTGTCTTCTGCTAGTAATAAGAATCATATATGTTCTGTACCCTTAAAAAAAAAATCTTGTGTGTGGGTATATTCACTAGATAAGGTTCTACCACACAAACAGGTCAAAAGCAGACAGAGGAGCTTACGAACGGGTACTTCTAGAAATACCTTTTCTATAAGCTTTGACATTTTCTGCAGATTCTAGAAACTGTCAAGTATTTCTTTCAATCTGGGGTGGAAGAAAGGACTGAAGTAAGAGCAGAAGGGTTGGTACCAGTTAATCACAGGGTGGTGGGGTTTACTTTTTGCAGTAGTTTTCAACATATTTTAAACACATACACAATCCCGAAGGACTGCTTTACTAAAAGTGTGTTCCCCAGTGAGTGACAAGGCTGAACGCATGACAAAATTTAGAGCTTTTTGCTTGTGAGCAATGAATATAGCATGAGTGTAATGAGTATCTGCACAGGGCAGCCCAAGGTTTCTGTCTAGCCTGGTGTGCCAACTGACAGTGGTCAAAAATGTGTTTATGGAGAAGTAGCCCTCAGGGCAAATGTTTCTTAAAAGCAGTCTCCCAGTGCTTCAACCACTTGAGCCTCAATTGGTTAAAAGGAAGAACTTTTCTGAAAAGCATATATTTTTCTTACATTCAATGATTTTAAACATATTTTCTCTTCAGGAACTTCCCCAGTTCGCCCTTGAAACTTTTTGATACTCTAGCCTCTGCAACATCTTTTATCATGGAGTTCCATAGCTTTAGTGGTACACTGAACAGAAAACCTATCTCCTTTGCTTCTTTTAAGCCTTCTTTCCAAGGCCTTAATATGATATAAGACAATCGGTCTATTTGAAGAAACAACAAACAAACCAATTTCCAAACACTGTCAGTGACACAGACATTTATAGACCTTTGTCACATCCTTCCTAAGTCCCGACTGGGGACTGCTTGCTTACATATTGCCTGCGTAAAAATTATTCCTAAGTGTTCTTTTGACATGTTACCTTTTCTGCGATTTTTCTGATTCTGCTGCACATTTTCCAAGGTACTATGAACATGGATTTAAAAGTGGCAGACAGGAGCTTTCTCTGAGCTGTCAGTTTATTTCCTTCAGTAAAAGTATTAGGAATTTCAAACTGTATTTCAAACATGGAAGCAAGGGTAGTTTCAAAGGTGTACAGTGATTTTGCTCTGAGTCAGAAGTCATTACTGAGGGCAACAACTGTGTAATATATTGTTGTATGTGTTACTGCAAACATAGTTCCCCATGACCTTTTTTGCTCTTACATACTGAGTCATGTGGATTTGATTCCAGAATTTGGTTCCATTTGGTTCAGTTTATACACCTGGATGGTCTGTTTTCTTCCATAAAATGCTTTGGAGGTGTAGGATGGAAGATGGAGCCTAAAATTAATCTGGTTTTGCTTTAATAAATACTCTGTTGTTCACTGTCAGTGGGAATGTAGGCTAGTGCTATCTCTGTATTTATTGGTCTTCTTATTCCTGTGGATTTATATCGATAACAAAACATCACTTGTACAATGTTTCACTCAAAGGACAGTCCTGCTGAACGCCAAACGTAAATGGATTCCAGACTTCTGATCTCTCAGTAAGAATCTCTTTTGAAGTCCTTATTTGCACCAATTTTAAAATGGAAAGCATTACAAAGAATTTCTGAGGGAAGAAACAAGCTGGTGATTAATTGCCTCATTTGAATTGGGCTTAAATTACAGTTAAAATAGTGACATGATGCATAGGGTTGTAGCATTGGAGGGGTTTGTGTTTGGTTTGTTTTGGTTTTGGTTTTTTTCAAATCTGCTTTTGTCCTTATTCTAGAGGTGGGGAAAGAAAGACTTATGTTACGTTTTTTTTTGAGAGGTGCTAAATGCATTTGTAGCTACGCAGCCTCTACTGAAGACAGTAGGTGATTGTCTCTGTTCATGCAGGCATATAATTGTCTGTCACAGACCTGGCTCTCTTTTCTAATTTAATCACATGGGGGGCTAAGTCAACCCATGTTAAACCACCAGTAAACCCTTATTAAACAATCATCTTTAATGTTTAATACATTCTTACTTAAGAGAGTACACAGTTCACCTCTCAAGTTGCTTTGATGTGAAACCTAATGCCAGTAATAGGGGGATAAGTTTGAGAACAAAATCTTGTATATCATGCGAAGTATTTACCATTTGAATAACAGCTGTTGTTCTTAAAATTGTGTTTGGGTTGGATTTGTTGTTGTTTTGTTCTTTTGTATTGCTGGAAACAAAATCAGTAGCCTGAGTATGTTGTCACAGAAAGTGCTGGTACTTTGTTACTGACTCATTTTTTGCTTCATTTCCCACCATTTATTGTGTTTGTCAGCTTTTCTGTTCAGACAGTTTACTTCAGGCTAGTGAGATTGACATAGTTGGAACACACAGCGTGTGTTTGCAGGTGGTCAGAGATGTGCTAACAATGTTCCAGTGTCATGATCACTGGTCTTATTATTTGAGAACAAAAAGAACTGAGAGATTACTTCATAAAATTCTCCATAACAAACATTTGTTCATAAAACTGGGCATGGATCAGATGAGTGTTTCCCTTTCCACTGCTGCTTCACTGGAGAATTAGGGAAGAAGAGTGCTATCTTGGAAAGAGCTTTGCATGAATTGAAGATTTTCTGGCCCTGGGGCTTGAAAGATATCAAGTGTCATGTCAAATTCTCCCTCTGGTTACCAGTTAACAGAATCTGTGGGGAAACGGACTCTGTTTGGAATGAAAGAAATTAATGTTTTGTATGCTGTTATGCAGTTTTTGTGGATTATTTCCTTCTTAAGTGCAAAACAAACCAACCAAACAAAAAAGAACATAGGGGAAAAGAGTGTCTCCTTTTTCATTTTGTTTCACAGAACAAAGTAGAAAAAACACAATAAGAAAAAAAAATAGGAGAAAGTTGGGAAATTAGAAATGAGTAATGTATGAAAAGGCACAATTTTTCTTTTCAAAGAGAAGAAAAATGTGCATCAAAAGGAGTTTGCTTGTTTTTCTTTGATAAGAAGAACAAAAGTATGAAGAGACTTTTCAGTCAACTCCATCCATTTCTGCCAGAGAGCCTACATGGAAGAAAGCTGTGATTCCCTAAAGGGAAATGCCTGAAAGGACATTGACCCTTTCTTGAAATCTAACAAAGGGTTTGAGAGAAAAACATTGTAGCTGTCTGTAGAGTGGTTGCTGTTCTACACTATTAAAAGATGTTTTGAAACATTGAGAGGAATGTTGTGTATTGGATTGTATGACAGCAGTGTGCCAGAAAAGTGTGTGCCTGATTATTTTGAAGGACTGTATAAATATAATAATAAATCACCATTCTTCCCTAAGTTGTTAGTCATGCAATAAAAGTACGGTATTTTATTATTCTTTTAATTTCCTTGGAAACTGTAGGAATATCAATAATTATCACTTTATTGAGTGACTGCTGTTGGGGCGATGTATAAAATATACTTGCCTAAATATTTTGTAGTGTTTCATACAAGTGGGAGGATATGTTGTATTGCTTCAAATCCATTTTCCTGTCAGAATTGAGAGCCGCAACCACTGCATTTCTGACAAGCAACCCATTTGTTTGAATTTCTAGATGTCATTCACATCTTTAATTCCAGGATTCCAAGTTAGTAATGATATTCTGGAATGGTGAGTCATAGAAAATGGTTTTACCCAGCATTTAAGAATATATTTCATTTTAAGCATAAATATTATGGTGATTGAGATACATATTTGTGAGATAGGATTGTTGGTGATATTAACCACAAGATCGCTGTGTCTTTCTCCTTAACTGCAGGCAATCTATTGAAGCACCAACTTTCCTAAAGGTTCCTTCACATTAAACAGAAGGAAAGATGTGCACTTACATGGCAGTTGAGATTCCCAAACGCTTTTCTCATTATTCAAAGACTAAGAGGAAATTTAGAACCTCTTTAAATTAAGCACATGAGCTTGGTGGATGTTTGAGGCTGTTCAGCCTGGAGAAGAGAAGGCTCCAGGGAGACTTTAGGGCAGCCTCCCAGTACTTAAAGAGGGCCTACAGGAGAGGTGCAGAGGAACTTTTTACAAGTGCATGGAATGAAAGGACAAGGGTTGGTGGCTTTAAACTGAAAGAGGGCAGGTTTAGATTAGATGTTGGGAAGAAATTCTTTACTGTAAGGGTGGTGAGGCACTGGCGCAGGTTGCCCAGGGAAGCTGTGGTTGCCTCATCCCTGGGAGTGTTCAAGGCCAGGCTGGATAAGGTTCTTAACAACCTGGTCCAGTGGAAAGTGCCCCTGTCTGTGGCAGGGGGATTGGAGCCAGATGATCTTTGAGGTTCCTTTCAACCCAAACCATTCCATGTTTCTATGATGTTTCCAGACTCAGCATTTCATTTACATTCCTCAGTCCCTAGATTTCATTTTCGCCTTCCATATCTACGAACAATATATTACCGTGGGGGAGAGAGTATTTTTCCTTAAAATTATTTGTGGATTTGATCTACAACATTAAAAAAAAAACAAAAAACAAACCGAAACCAAAACAAATACCTTGTCTTGTAGCACGGCGTCGCCTCAGCATTTTCTCTCAGTGATTCACTCGATTTAAAGCTCTGTATTTATCTCCCGACGGCAGTGGGAAGAGCGGTAAGAAGGAATCCTTGGCGGCAGACGCCGTTCGGAAGCTTGGCCGCGGTCGGTGGCGGGCGGCAGAGCGGCAGGGGGCGCTGCAGGCTCGGCAGAGCCGCGGCCGCCGAGCGCCGCTCCCGCTCCGATCCGGGGCCGATGTCCCACGGAAGGAGGGGAGGGAGGAAGGGAGGAAGGAAGGGAGGGAGGGAGGAAGGAAGGGAGGAAGGAATGGTGCGGAAGGAAGGAATGGTGCGGAAGGAAGGAATGGTGCGGAAGGAAGGAAGGAATTGCCTGGCGCTGTCTTTTCCGAAGCCCGCACCGTCAGGTGTTTCGCTCTTCGGTCGAAGCGCAGAGTAAATGAAGCCCTTTCCTCCGCATGGAAGTCTAAAGGGGGGACAATAATTTCTGATGCGATTCAATAATTCTGGGGAATTGTGATGCGTAAATAAATACCTTACCATACTTTCTCCCCTGCTATGCATCTGTGCAATTAATCTTGGTGTTTTTTTGTAGTATATGTGTGACTGGATTTCAACATACAGAATTAAGTGGGTAGAAGATTTTTAGTCAAGTTCAACAAGTATTAACCTAAGGCACAAATGTTCAAAATATTTTTGTCTGTTAGGGTTAGCTTAGCTACTGTCTGCAGCAGACTTTGTTCACAGCTCAGAGATCTTCAGGAAACATCACATTTTATCATTGATGCAAGCAACAATGCAAGTAATATAAAAATGTGTAGATACATACTATAATATCTATAAAATATATATTATGTGAAAAGTTATTATTCCATTAATGTTAAGCTTTTGATTTGATATATATATAGTAGCCACAGTGAATGGCAGTTAAAATGGGAAAAAGGAAAAATCTGGAAAAGGTTCCCCAAAAGAAATTGCAGGTTTTATGGTAGTATTGCAGTAACGATTTACAATACCCTAATAAGTAGAGGAAAAGATTCATTAGTGAGTGCATGTATTAGAGCAATATTTATGTCTTCAGTGTTAATACACAGGGTTTCATCAATCAAAAGACAAAAAAGTTGTGGGGTTTTTTTTTCCTTCTTTTTGGTGGGATTTTTTGTTTGTTTTGTTGTTGTTGTTATTTGTTAAGCCTTGATACTGTAAGATACTCTTGAATTAAAATGATAGAAAAAAGTACTTTAAAAATTGCTATTCATATTTTATTAGTGATGTGACTGGTAGCAAACATATTTTGAATTAAGCAGTTGGCTGTGTAATGCTAAACATGGTGTTTTCAGTATTGAATCACTCACTCTGTTGCTTGAACACACATTGCTAATGTGTTTTCTGTTTGATTCTCATATTTTCTCGATGCTAAGCTTACTTCATGGTAAAATATATTCCAATTCACCCAGTAATAGGTTCATTCGAAACACCTGGCCCCAGGAACTCTTGCAGAACTGGGGAATGTCACATCTCCAGCTTTTGAGATTGAACTATATTAAAACCTATCAGTCTTTTTCTGTGGAAAGCAAAATGAAACCAAAACAAATTGAGCTCAAAATCAATGAAATTGTACCTGTATTAAACAAAACCAGAGAGTATACTTTTTTTTTCTTCTTAAATCCTCATCTCACACTCCTTTTTCCAACAAGCAACCGGACTCTAAGCAAAAAGATATCTTTCTGTAAGGTCATGAAGAAGGGGGAAGAAAACTCATCTAACAGGAGCTTTTAAAAAATTATTTTTTAAGTACTGGAGTTTAACTTGCTTTCAATTATTTTTTTTTTCTGGGAGCACTTGAATTACCTTTAAGAGGTCTGGTATTTCAAAGGATAGAATATCAGCATTTTCTAAAACTAAAGGCCATTAAATTCCTTACAGAGCAGCTAGATATGTGGTCACTCACAGGCAGGAAACATTACAAGCAAAGCAATATGTCTTTATAATACTTTATCCATAATCTTCCAGTGATTCATACTCTAACTTTGTTACTGGGATCCTGAATTTAACTTCTGCTTTTAAAGAAGTGAATAGAAAACAATAACAAAATTGGTTATGACACTTTAGTCTAATGATGGAGGAACTGAACAAACATCTCAATTCTCTACTTGCGTTTTACATTTAGGCAAAAAATCAAGTCCTAGTCCTGATGTTGTCAGGTTGCCTGATTTTTTTTTCTTAACATTTTCTTAAAGGTTGGTGAAAATTCTGAAATTTCAGCTGAAAGAGCAAATACAGCTGTAAGTGTATTTTGGCTCAGTTTGGCTCTACCCTTAGGGTTGAATGGGAATCATGCTTTGCTTGCAAAAGCATATCCTCTCCAGTGCCATCCAACAGCAAAACATTGCAGGCCTTGCAAAGAAGTCTCCATGTTAGCAGGAGCTCTTGCTGCCGGCAATGCTGCAGAAAGTGATGATCGTGACACAGAAGTTGCTGACAGGCTGACACTGTGTATTAGTCTGTGGACAAATGGTTCATGGTCAGACCATTGTGCAAGACACTCGAGCCGTGTTTCATCCTTTGCTCAATGTGTGGGCTTGTATGTGGAAGTGAAGTTATTTAAATAAGGGCTATTTACCTACCCGTTGTTTTCTTATGGTTGAAAATTATTTCAGGTGCTTTCCTAAGTATAACTGGTTAGGTTAAATGGAAACTATTTTCTGTGGAACTAGGAAAATGATGCCTTTTTTGCTGTTAAATATTTGCTGCTAAGACTGTCATCTTTGAGTGTAATCTTAGAATGCCAAACTGATGTTGAATTTTAGTTCTTCTCTTTTTCTGTTAACTCTTTTTTCCTGACATCTATCCCAAAGCTCCTGCTATGGTCTCAGGATGAAAGCTTCCCTTTACAAGTCTTCCCTCCCAAACTATTCTTGTACTTTCACTTTGCTTTCTCTCCTGGAACCACAAACTTACCAACTTAGTAATGACTTTTCTTCTCTCCTTGAGCTGGTCTTGCATCAGAGTCCTTTATATGGTCCTCTGAAAGTATTCTAAAGACTCTCTTCCCTACTAACTCTGGCTTTTGGACAGAACATGATGAAAATAGATAAAATCTGTTTAAATTTTGTGCTTAAACTGGTTATTGAAATAATGAAGTAACTAAGTAGTTGAACTCATGTTTTTCTAGACTGGTGGAGTAACCAGTGCCTCTCTGTCTTGAGGGTGGTTGAACTACAGGATATATGAGACCTTCATTGATCTTCCTTTGTGAAAAATGTTTCTGCTTTGTCTAATACTTTAATGAATATTTTGTATGTGTTTTGACAGAAAACAGAAAGTAAGTCAGACATCTGTGCCCAAGAAAATGAGGGAGAAAATGATATTCTTCCAAATAATTTGTGGCTAATTTCTCCAAAGAAAAAAAAGCAAAAAACATAAAGAAACCTCAGAAACTCAGTGAAAGCTGCTGGATTTTTTTGGTTGGTTGTTTCATCTCCATTGAAATGCTTTTAAGCAACATTTGCTGTTGAGATCTCTGCGTGTCACTTCCTTTAGGTTTTAACTACCTAGGCACACCAAGCAGCATCAACAGATGCAGTGGACTGAGATTAGTACTAATTCACAGGTGTAAATGTTGTTCTTGAGACTAATAAGTAGCTATTTATATTTTAATTTCTTTAATATTCATTGTGTTTTGCATGTGGATGCTACAATGCTTCTTTTTTTGTTATTTTCCAATCAACATTTTGTAATTTTCTTTTAGAAATCCACAGTTAAATAAATTTATGGGCTAGATACAATACTTCATGCTGTGTCCAGCCACCTCTTTTTTTATGGTATTCACCTTATTTACTTTCTTCTTCAGAACAACCTGCTTTAATTCAAATACAACATGTTTTTGTACTTGAATTACTCATTCACCAAATCCCTAAATAAGTTGAAATTGTCAGGAAACCTGTGTAAGTATGGTTTTTGTATTCTTAAAGAAAAGACAGATGTGATTCTTATAAATCTTCGTAATTTAAAATGAGAAACAAAGCTATATTTTCTGTACTTGTGTCATCATTTTAAAGACTGAATAAAAATAGGTATATTGATCTACATGTCTAGGCTTGATGCATATCCAAGAGTTGAAAAAAAATCTTTAAAGTAAACAGAGAAGTTTTACTTCCTCAAATATACGAAGGTATGGTGGGTTCATGTTCTGGTTACTCAAATTTCATAAATATGGAATTGTAGAACAAAAATTAACAACATAGATAAATCAGTATTTTTCAGCCAGATTAACAGAAATTATGGCACACTTCTGCTGTTTAACGCCAATCTTACTGAGTCTTCATTAAGCCCTCATATTCTCCTGCAATCTGTTTTATTCTTTGTGCCAGGTATGTGTGCTTTAATTGCACTGGGATGGTATTTTAGTTTGAATACTCTGCCCTCAGCCTGAAAGGAAATATGGAAATGTCTTTCACATGGGAAGAGTCACAGCTGCTTGTATTAACTGTAGATAACACTCAGATGAGAAGATGAAAACAAGAAAAAAATGTTTTCTATCCCTACAACCAATTGTTTGTCTTCAATTAGGTGGTTGGGATTTTATTCAGCTGATGTTACTTTTATCTCCTGGTCTTGGTCATGGGGAAAAAAAAAAAAAAGGTAGGGAACTTTTCATCTCTGTGGTATGGCAGAACTGGGCTTTTGCTTTCCCGTGGTCTGATGATTTTGCCTTTTTGTGGTGGGATTCCACAAATCTGCTGCAATGCTTTCATTTTAGAGGGAATGAAAAGAGGTAGGTGATAATCTTTTTGTTAATTCTTGTGGTGTCTATGTGGTTTTTTTGCTTTTGTACAAGCTGCAGTCCTAGAGATAAATGGAAGTTTTACTTCCGACTTTCTTTTTTCTTTAAATAAAAGCCTTTCAAATTGTTATAGCCTTAAAGAAAAACTTGACAGGGTTACTACCGTGAGCTATATAGATGCTATGTTGTAGAGCTATTTTCCTAGGACTAATTAGTGATGTTTTTATAAAATATACTATGAAATGTTTCAAATTCATGCACAAGATCACAGAATATTCTGAGTGGGAAGCATCTCAAAATCGGACAAATAACCCTTGAAACAGGGATGTACAACTGAGGCAAAGGCCTGGAATTTTAGGTTCAAGTATACTTATTTCTTTGTTTCTCCTTTCCCACTGGGCCCTAAGAAGTTGCCTTAACAAACATTAAACCTGACTTCATCAAAATTTATTTCTGTTCATTCTCCTAAGCAGTTTTGTTTGTTTACTGTCAATGTGTCTGAAACCCTCAGCCACCCATTCTCTGCAACCTCACACCATCACTGGCACTACAAAATGCTGCCATCTGGATTTCATAGGGTCTTCGTAACTGCTGAGTTACAAATCCTTTGCACTTCAGTGCTGTCCAGGTCAAGAATTTGCTTCTGCCTCCAGTGATGCTGGTTATAAACAGGTTTTAAACTCTATTAAGCTAAATGATTTAAGGAAGTTGTCCAAAACAATGAGAGCAGGGCTAATCTTTAAATCTAGCTAAAACCAAAAGTGTGACAAAAGTGGTGCAAACACTGATTATGGCTTGGTTGGTGCAAACCCAGACAGTACCACTGTCCTCAGCAGTGTCCTGGATCAGGAGTTCAGCTGTACAGAATGATGACTGTCTATGATTTTCAGTGCTATCCTGGGAGATGGAGGATGCATGACAACTCATTATTTAGTACCTCTCAGATTAGTGTCTGCTCCACATATGTTTAGGAGATTTGAGCACTGGTTATTCAGCTTAAGAAAAGAGACTGTAATTCTTTAACTGAATGGCTGCCCTGGCTTTTTATAAATTGCTGAAAACATTCGTATCAGGAAAACAGTGAACTTGTTATGAATAAATGTATAACGAACAGAAGGTGCTCAGACTTTTTTAGCTAGTAATGATGATAAATCAGTAAACACATGAATAAGGTGATTGCAGAGCATTCTGTGGATGAGGTTGCAGAAATGCAGCTGAAATGTTCCTGAAATGTTCCTTAGTTATTTTAATTTTGTCCTGTAAAACCAGATATTTCTCACCAAGGGTATATGTTTTAGTTAGTGTCACTAACTGCCTTAAGTTTTAAATCCGCATATATGTAATATTTTTCTCTCTTTCCATCTAAAGGAAAAAAATAATAATATTGGCTTCTCCTGATAAGAAAACTGTAGAGAACTTATTTTTTGTGTCTCCTTCCCCTAAAGGAGGGGGGAGGAAAGAATGAAATTAGTTCAAAATACTCTGTCTGAAATGCTGCAGCTCTTCTTACAACCAGCTCCCTAAAATGAGCTATTTTAGCTGTATATAGTTTTTTTCACTCAGAAGAAAAAGGAGTCCTTTCTTGTAATTTTGTTTTCTTTAATTCAGTTCTCAAGGTTTTTGCTAGTACTGTGGGGTTTTTGATACTTCTGATGGAAAATGATGTCACACTGCTGTGATAAAACTTGTGATTTGACAGTTCTTCCTTTGTGCCCCATGAGGCAGAAGAGAACAGAATGAAAGTGCTTTTTCCCGTTTCGTTGTGCGTAGGTGCACAGGAAAGTCAGGCAGCCATTGCTTCATGCAAAGCAATCTGCTGCACCTTGCCCATCAAGGAACTATCTCTGTGTCCTCCTTTCGGGTTCTACAGATGTTACTCATGGCTCCTGAGCCTCTGGACTGTGTCTTTGTGCCCAATTTAATGCCTAGGGCTGACCCTTATGTTTCAAAAACATTTCCTGCATGAATGATGATGTGGAGAATATTGTGACTACTTTATTTTTCCCTAGCACTTACATATATTTAAGTCCCTTAGAAAATTAGCTCTGATAAAACTAACCAGAGTTTACAGAAGATAACAAAAGGCATTGCTCCTCTAAAATAGAGGAGTGTGTACAGATGGGAAGCAGCGTTGTTGATTAATGCACTGCTTAAACAGGATTGGGAGGTGTGCTTTTTTTCCATGAGATAGTTTTTGGATATTTCAATTGTCACTAAAACACTAACAACTTTTAACATTTCTTGAGGTATTTAACCTGTCATAGCCTGGAGTCAGAGGTGCAGATATCTGTTGTTTACTTCTTTCTAGACCTTCATTCCCCTAGCGGCTTGTGTGAGATCTCATTGAATAATGGGTGACAACTTGGGGAGTTCATTCTGGGATCTTCAGAATTAAAGCTCAGAGTTCAACTTGCTGAACTTTTCATCTTTCTGTAGTAAAAGGAGAATATTGACGATATAAGTATTGGAACAGTCCTAAAAATAAAGGTCAGTGTTTTAAAATTCATACTAAAAAAAAGAAAATCTACCTGATATTTCAAAGGTGGAAATAGTGATATATTGGGTTTGTGTGGCCAAGCTTTGGCAGCAGGAGGGGCTGCAGGGGTGGCTTCTGTGAGGAGCCACCAGAAGCTTCGTTCATGGAACAACTCTGCGGACACCAAGGTCAGTGGAAGAGAAGGGGCAGGTGCTTCAGGTACTGGAGATGAGCCTCCCCTGCTGCCCATGGTGCAGATCGTGCTGCGGCAGCTGTGCCCCTGCAGCCCATGGAGGTCAACAGGAGTGCACAGATCCACAGCAGCCCATGGGGGAGACCCATGCCAGACCAGGTCGATGCCTGAGAGGAGGCTGTGATCCTGTGGGAGGCCTGTGCTGGAGCAGGGTCCTGTCAGGGTCCTGCAGAGCTGTGGAGAGAGGAGCCCATGCTAGAGCAGGTTTCCTGGTAGGACTTGTGACCCCATGGGGGACCCACACTGGAGCTGCCTGGGCCTAAAATACTGCGCCCCATGGAAGAGTGATCCACATTACAGAAGTTCATGGAGAGTTGTTTTTCCTGAGATGGACTCATGTTGGAGAAGTTCATTGAGAACTGTCTCCCGTGGCAGGACTCCCACGTGGGACCAGGGGAAAGTCTCCTCTCCCTGAGCAGCAGCAGGAACAATGTGTGATGGACCGACCATAACCCCCATTCCCTGTCTCCCTGCACGGCTGGGAGGGAGGAGGTAGAGTGGGGAAAAAGCATGTGTGTGCAGGGGCTGTTGGGGAGAAAGGTGTATTTAAGGTCTGTTTTTACTTCTCATTATCCTTCTCTGATGCTGTTAGTAATGAATTCAGTTAATATCCCAAATTTGAGCCTGTTTTTTAACCATGACAGTATTTGGTGAGTGATCTTTCCTCATCCTTAACTCATGAACCTTTTGTTGTATTTTCTCTCCTGTCCTGCAATGGAGGAGAGTGATAGAGAGAGACTTTGGTGAGTGTCTCGAATCCGGCTAGGGTCAGCCCACTACAGTTGGAGAAGACCTTTAAGATCATTGCATCTAACTGGAAGACTAGCTGCTCATCCAGGAGAATACAGGTGCTAGAAATCACACAATATTAGAGTGAGACTGGGATTTTCTGTCTCTAGTTTATATTATTTTTTCTCTTTCTTTCATGTAGTGTTATCTGTCACTGAGAAATAACTTTTACAAACAGAAACAAATGTAATCTTTGCCAGGGTTTTCAGCAGCCTGCCACAAATTTTTGTACAAAAAGGCAGCTGTAACTAAAGTGTGTGCAAGCAATTTGCATTTGCTTAGTGATGCTCTTTTCTTTTCCAAGTCAGAGGAATGGTGTTTGAGTTTTTTAATACCCAATTCACCTGCAGTATTAATGAAATTATTTAGATTCCTTTAAGAGAAATTCTACTAAGAGTTGCTACAAAAATTAATACTGGTTGTGATTTTCTTTTATATAAAAGTCTTGCAAGTCTGGAGAAGTTCCAGGAAATGGAAAGAAGAGCTAAGATCTCATCAGCACTTAAACAAAATAGACAAAATAACCTTGGTAACTCTGCTGGTTGCCTGGACACCACCACTAGACAAGATGATTGAGACTGATATGGGATGCAATCAGACAGTAATGCTAGCACAGCTAATGCCAATCAGCATGGTGCTATGGAAAGCAGCTTGCCTGTTGTATTTTCTATCGAGTTAGATTGGAGGTGCTGAGTGAGACAGTCTTCGCTTACATTCACGCATGACACGGAGCTTGGATGCAATGTGAATTTATTGAAGCAACATATGTGCTCACAGAAGATATGAAACAAATTTAAATTATGTCAATGCATATAAAAGTAAGATGTGGAAGCATCCAGTTATGCAGGTATTTAAAATTCAGCCAATTCAAGTAGGAGTTGTTCCTTTAATTTTAATGGATATTTGTTTTGGAAGCATAAAGTCATTGCTGGCTTGAAGGGGGCAGGGAGAAAATGACAAAAGCTGGCCCTGTGTGCTTCTGAAATGGACAGTGAAATGGACTTGAAAGCAGTGAGGTTTTGGGATGCAGCGTATTAGCAATAATAATTACTTAAGAGAGTATTTTTGGAGACTAATACATGTGCTACACTGAAATAGAGGTCTCCAGGTGCATCTATAAACGTGCTTATAAAAGCACCAGTGGCAAATATCTGATCAAATTTTCTCCTTACAAAGACATCAATATGTTATTACTGGATGCAGTGTGAATTTCTTTTTCCCATGTGTACGGGCATGCAAGTCACAGAACGCAAGCATTATTAAGAATGCCTGTGCTCATTAGACAATAATTCGTAGGTAACTGTTACCTCACTCACACCTTCTCTCATAGTGCCCTTCATGGGCTTACCCTAGCTGGATGCCCAGAGGCTGCCGGATTCCAGAGGCCTTGTTTCCAGCAGGCACATAGGTTTCCCTGTGGCTTAATCTCCACCTGGTCTGGTTTGCACAGCTCCTTGCTGATGCAGGTGTGTGCTGGTGGCCTTGTACAGCTTGAGCTGAACCCTGTGGCCTGATTTTTGTCAGTCCTTACAGATTCGATGGAACCATCAGTCACTGGAGCTTATCAGTTTTTGGGAGGTGGTCAGGCACTGCTTTCCTGCAGAGGCAATGGAAACATGAGTTATTTGTTTTCAAAGCCTTCAGCTGCACCATGAATTTTATCTCTTTCTGAAAATATAGCACCACTCTTCTAAACAACTTTTACTGTGTTTAGAAAGACTTGAAAACAAACAGCTCTACTGCCCAAAGCGTCAGAGTCCTTAAGTGATGCTTTTCAGAAAAAAACTCCAGTATTCTTGTGACTTTTGTCAAACAACAATAAAAATTCATGTATACTGCTGAAAAACTGGAGATTGAATTTATATAGTTACATTTGGGCAAGGAGGTTACAAAAGCTTTCAGATATATTGAAGCCATAGTAGAGACAACATTTTTCCATTTTAGAGAATGAGCAAAAATATCTTTGGAAAAAGAATAGCTGTGTACTTACTGAAACTGTTGACTCATTCTTTAAGGGAAAACATCTCAGTTATAAGTTACCTGTCAGTCCTTCCACTCTGTGGTTTGCTGGTTTGGGGTTTTTTTAATGTTTAAATTTTGTTTCAGATTCTCGGTCTTGTCTCAAAATTGGGTTTTGAGTCGTTACTAGTTGCAGGTTTGACTGCCAAATTATGATAATCCATCAAAACCATGTGGAAAAGGTTGGTTGTATTCTAAATGGGACTGCCTGAAAGACATCTCTTCAAATTCTGTAGTAGCTGCTGCAAGTACGAGCAGCTTCCTCAGTCCTTTGTGGACAGGGTAAACCCTCCCCAAAGGTGGTGTCATGACTGTTCAGAAGAGGTTAAACCCTTTTCTGGTGGTTTGAGTTACTTTGTTCTAAATATATTGTGAAATGTAGGGAACTGAAATCCTGGCCAGAAAGAGACCTGTACGGATTTTCTTTTTTTTTTTTTTTTTTTAAATGAAAAATAACAGAGACAAGCTGCAGAAAACAAAATGTAGAGTCAAACAAGAGCTGTAGAAATGACCCTTGGGAAAAAAAATTAAGAATGCCTTTGGGGTAAGTGCTGTCTGGAAAAGTCCTTGGACTGAGAAAAAGTAAATTGTAGCGTGCCTCTTTTCCCTGAATGTGGAAGGATTTGGGCTGTTGGTATGTGGTCAGTTTTTTGGTTTTTTGTGTGTGTATATGGTTTTTGGGTTTTTCTAATGAACACAGTGTGTGAAGGAAATGAAAACATAAATATCTTCCTCTGGAGAGTGCTGTAAGGGAGGTAGGAATTATTTTCTGAAAACAATAGAAATAAACTTTTGTGTGGCTCTTAAATAGATCAGATATGCCTGAGCTTTTTCAAAAATTGCAGGAGGAAGGTTGAATGACATTGTGTTACATATCTGAATTTATTCATTATATAATGTCCATACACATTTTCAACTGAGCATTGACTCTTTAAGCTTTCATAGGGATCAGTGAAGTTTAATTATATATTTCTGAGATATGGAGCCATGCTATAAAAGTGAACTACAAGAGTCAGCTTAAAATACAGACAGCTTGCAAAAAAATGTGAACATAACAAGCATGATTTAACCTAGCTTGAAAATCCTTGCTTTGTTATAGTTTAAAGTAGATGGCAAACTTTAAAGGTTAAAAACTGGAATTTACAGAAAACAATCTTTTCCCAGTAAAGCTGGTGTGAAAAATGCTGGTATTAACTGTAGATATTTTAATGTATCTTTGGTTATTTGTGATTACTGTTACAATTAGCATTCTCCAGAAGTATTTCCACATAATATGGTTTATAACAATAAATGGCAGACACCAGTCTTCAGAGCAAAGTTAAGCCACTTGAATACTTGTAAATATTACTGCAGCCTGGAGAAGGCGTGGCTGAAGAAAATGATCCAAGGGCCTTCAATTGCCTCGAGAAAGGCTGTGCTTCATTTGCTGGGTCTGTCACCCATAAAGGAATTTCAGATGGTAGCAAGAGCAGCTGCAGCATCAGTCACTGTCTTTCCACACCCCTTCTGACCTAGTCCTGCAGTAAGATAGAGCACAACCCATCCCAGTGCCAGCTACTGCTGTGACAAAATGACAGGTGACAGTCACAACCAATGGGACAAATGGGAGCTGCTACTTATGAGCAGCTGTTCTGTGAGGCAGGAGAGACAATCGGCAGGCAGGGTGCAGCAGAAGACAGGGCTGCCCTAGTATAAAGCTTCCTAGCAAATGGACTTATGTCACTTTTACAAAATCAATCTCCAAAACAAAAAAATCCCCAAACAACAAAGCCTCACTTAAAGGCCAATCTCTGCCTTTTTCAACTGCTGTAACAAGATTGATTATATTTTCTTCTACTGTTCCTTGTAGAAAGTGCCCAATTTCAAGCCTCTGTTCTCCCTTTTCCTGAACTTAACTGTAATTCTAAATGATGTTTCACTACAGAAATGTGGTACTAGTCTGAATCAGAAACTTTCATAGAAACTGGTTAACAGGACCATATGTCTTCCTGCAGATAACTAAGTATTAGGTGCTTAATTAAGAAAAATCCCCAGAACATCAGCTGCATTTCCCAAAACACTCTCTAAAACCCCTCAACATTTAGTATGAAGTTTTTGTTTCCTTTCATGGGTTTATATTGCCTTTTTTTTTAAAAATAAAAATTTTTGAAAAGTGGCATAAAGAGTGGGAGATTTTTGAGGAAGTGATTCATATCTAAATGACACTGAGGCAGATTAAATATGTACCGTAGTTCTTGCAGCTCAGGTCTTACACAAATAGCAGAGGTCAAACTTGTTATAAGGATAAATGTGAGAGCTCCATGGCAATCACTTGGTTATCACATGGTTATAACTTCTAGAGTCCAGGATGGATTTAACTCTTAAATATATGAAGGTAAGGCTCTGTTACCCCCTGTTATCCCCCACTGGGGAGTGTTAGTTGTTCTGGGAAAAGTGTATGGCTTTGGATTTTGATGAAATGAGGCAGGCTTGGGGACAGCTGTGGTTTGCCTGTGGCACAGAAGCATCCATGCACAGCATCAAGCAGGACCAATGAGTAGGGGTGAGGGAAAGGGCCAGATCTATCATATTCCTCAGTAAATCCATGTCTGCATAAAAGAAATTCTCTGAAATCCTGTAGATTGGAGCTGCTGCCAACAGGCAAGAGCTGGTGATTAAAGAAAATAATCCTTGCCTTTTGATGGCTTGTTCAGAATTTGTGCAGAGCATGAAGCAAAGCATCAAGTGCACCTAAAAGGCGAAATAGATATTTTCTGTTGGCTGACATTTATTCTTATTTTCTTTCATTAGAATGGCTTTAAACATCCATTTGCTCAGGATTTTGTGTGACATTATGTGTGCATTTTACATGTCTGTAAAAAGAGAGGTAACCTTTAAATCCATCACTTTTGCACAATATTAACTCAGTAATGACCTCATGGGGGTAAAGGCTCTGGCACTCCTAAATGAAAGGGTTGTTTTTGAAACTCCGAATGCTTGAACTGAATTCCTTCTGCATTGGAATTACATATGTTCCTAGCTTAAACCATGCTTTTCCAGTGGCTTAGAATGGTCTGGCTAATTTTAGTAACTCATTGAAGTGGGATGTGGATGTATAGCTACAAAATTAGCAGTATAAGAGACTCTTTTAATTTCTCTTTCCATTGGGAATGTGGCTATTTTCTACCATTTCAGACGTTGCTTCCTACCTCACCTGAGGCGACACGTTCTGTGTTTAAATCTCAAAAAAATGGTAGTTAGGCATTAAAAGAATCACTAATGATTTGTAATTACTCTTATGATGTTTATAACCAGGATGATTTTTATCTGCCTTTTGCACCCTGTTATTTGAAGGTGGTAGTGGCAGGGTGGGAAAAGTTAAGGTTCTCAGGCTACTGCTCCCTATAGATGTTAAGAAATTGCTACTAGAAATAATCAGTTCTACTAAAGAATGCTGCTTCTCTTGCATTTTGCTGTGGCTCAAATCGTGGAACCTCTACTGAGATCCAGGCCAACCAGAAAAAAAGTGGACTCTGCTATAATATGCCACAAGGCTTTGAGGGCCATGAGAGGGGTGGGCTATTCATCACCTCTCACACTAGCTTGGTGGGCCCAAGAAATCCCGCAAATTAGCAGATGGATTTTATGCAGAGGAAGATGGAATGAAACCTGCCTGTCTGTGCTGACATCCTACTTGTCTGAGACAGGCTGGGTCAACCCCATTGCATGGTTTGTTTTGGATTTTTTTTTTTTTTTTTTTTTTTTAGTTTTTCCCAAAAAAATTTTTAAA
>VZRL01002494.1:1221740-1251857 GCA_013397895.1 Origma solitaria | reverse complement strand
GTTTTTTTTTTTTTTTTTTTTTTTTTTAGTGTTTCCAGACAACAGTTTTAAATGGGATTTGGCTGTCCCAGCCCAAACTGTGTGAGGACACTGTGAAGAGCACCCTAGTTGCCATTTGAAAGATTTTTATTCTGTTCAGAAAATCTTTCATGCGAAAAAGTTTCTTTGCAATAACAATGAGCGAAATTTAAGAAAGCAGTAGGCACAAACCATACGGGACTGTTCCTGCACCCTGTTACTGGCTATCTGAGTCCTGCTGCACATCTCACTAACAAACTGCATTACAGTCTCTTTTCAGGCACTGCAACATCAGCCTCAGCTGTCTCAGTAAGAGTTGAGCCCTGAAAAGACTGTGTGTCCTAAGGTCAGGGTCCTGGGGAGCCTATTTGTAGTCAAAGGCTTTCTGCAACAAAGGCAGCTGATCTTTTCAAATGTGCAGTAGGATTTCCCTCCCCTGCCCCTCCTTTTGAGAGTGGTGGTTCCCTAGGATTAAAGGTGTTGTTTTCCCATGTGCGTCACAGAGAACCAATGTTGGTTGGTTTGTTTTAGTTAGTTGTTTTCTTTGTTTTTTGGTTTTTTTTAAATTCCACTTCCAGCTGCCCCACAGCTCTTTCCTCAGTTTGGAAAATAAAGGAGTGGATGAATCATCATTCCAGCTTTCCAATCCTTATTTTACCTGCAATTTTTTAGCTCCTAATAAGCTGTAGAAATAAACTGTTGAGATTCCTAATAGGGAAACAAGACATTGCTATGACAAAGCAAATATGTGGTGCTGTCTCTCACGGGGTAGGTTTCACTGACTCTGTAATTCCCAGAATAAGCATCAATTTTTTTGATACTGGATATCAATAACTTAATTGGATTTAACTGCATACTAGTTAAATCCACTGCTATGTGTTTGCTGTTTTTCATAGCATGTCTTGTTCTAAACAGTATCGTTAGCTTTACAAATTTGTTTTCAGTTAAATGACATTTCAGCCTTGTGGATAGTTCCCTATAGGAAATACCTGAGCAATTTCTTCCTTCTTTCTGTCAGAATAGAGTGGCAGTGTGGGTGGTAATGAATATTTAGAGTGTTTTTATTAAAAAAAGAACAAAAGAAACAGCACCCACAACCAAACACACACTTTCTAACAGCATTCATTAGAATTTAATTGGAGTTTTATCAAGATGAATGTGGTTAAGAATTGCATTGCACTAAAGGCGAGGGTGAGCTTCCAACGGACCGTGGAACTATACCTAAAGTGGATTTGGCATGTTTTCCACATATTTACTTGAGGCTGTTTGGGGCAAGGATACTCAAGAGTTAAAGGCATGTGTTTAGACAGCATAATGGAGAGAAAAGTACATCTGTGGTCCTTGTGACACTTTACAGAATTCTTAGGTTCCATTTTGCATTTCTTTTCTGAATACATATGCAAATAAATTAGTTCTTTTCTGGAAGCATTTTATAGGTGGGGAAAACCTCACAGCAGCTGTGAAGGGACTGCACATAACCCTCGAATAGTCATTCTGTACCAAGAAGTGCACTGTAGAGGAAGTGGTCTCCTAAGACTCTGAATCCATGGCAAAACTCCTTTGTGCTTAATGCTTGAAACAAATAATGGTTCCCTACATAGCAATAATATGCTCAGCAAAATTTTGATTTACATTCACAACTTTTATTCTAATCTGTAAAGCTGTGGGAGCGTTGTGATGGGTGTAAGTGATTTAATGAAAGGCTGGAACTGTTTAAACAAAGGGGATCCTGTTCTTGTCAAGCAGTATGGTTTCAAAGCAGGGCACTTGGCTGCAATGCAGAAAAGTTTGGTATCTTGCCATGCAGCAATTCTGTGATATTTGGGAAATCTCTCCTTCCTGTATGCTTTGTTTATCTTTTGGAAAATTTTTAATGATCTCTCTTATATCACCATGAGCTTCACAGCTTAAAATCTTGATAAGACAGGATATAATCTGCAGAAAACCTGCTTGCAGGATTTCATGGAACAAGGGACTTTATGCACGGCAGCCTGTTGCTTTGGAGACAGACAGATCTGTTCTGTATCCTGCTCGGTTCCTTGGTTTAGAAAAATCAAATATTCTTAGGTTAAGAATCAATATTGTACATGTTTGAGCAAAACACTCTGATTGATCTGAAGCTTGCAGGCTTTGTGGTTTGTCTAACAATTTCTTTTGAATGTTTTTAGACAGTTTCTTTTAACCTTTTCTGGGATTCTGCTTCCGAGAGATGCATTTTCTGGTATCTCCTGAAATTTGATTCCCAATAAGAAGTTAACATTTCATTTCAGAGCATCACGAATCCTAATGTTTAGCAAGACCACCTTCCCTCCTGTCTGCCTAACCCTTAAAAGCCCTTATTGTGCAAGTCCTTTTAACATTGTCTGTTGCTCCCCTTATCTGAGGAGGTCCCAGGGACACCTTTTGTTCCCCCTCTCCAGCTAAGCCACCTGCTGTTCTGTCTCGAGACTGTCTGTTCTCACCTCATTATCTAGAGCCTCCCTGAGCAGATGTTTAGCTAATGAGTCTCTGGCACTGCACAACAAAAAGGGGCTACTTATTTCTTTATAAACAAATGTTCAGATTTTAGCAACTCCACAAAAAACCTAGTTTTCAGTGGAAGCAAAATCATGCCTTTTCGAGGAAGAGAGAAGTAAAATCTGGCACTCGAGCAAATAAAGTCCTTTATGACATTGCTGTGTTGGACTGCAGCATCAGAATCCCAGAAACATGTATGATTACTGACAACTTATTTTTGTGCTAGATGCCACATGGGCCAGTAAACTAGTAAGCTTTTCAATCACATAAAAATTGCCTGGATTGCATCTGGAAGAAGGGTAGCAGGAGGTTGATTCTCAGAGCTTACCTTATTTCCTTAAAAAGTAACAACTCATAAGGAAAATATCTTGCAAAATTTAGATTGTTCTCAGTCAAATTGCTCAGCTACTCTTTAATAGAATAAAGTCTTTGAGTCATGATTGTCCTCAGGATTGCACCACACACAGCAGCTGTGTGCATATGTAATAGGTTGAGGAATTCCTCCTTCTTGAAAAGTCAGATGGCTCAATTTTCTCCTGAAACAAAATTTGTTCTGTGAGTTTTAAATAAAATACAATGAATAGACTCATATTGCAATGGTAGTAATAGTGTTGTCCCCTCTCTTGTAGCCAGCATTGAAGGATAGTCAAGATTAAGAGCAGATCAGCTTGATTCAAGTATTTTTGCTGTCTGAGTCAGAACCCTGACAAAATGCTAGTTTACTCAGATAAATGGGGATCAAAAGCCCTATGTTTTCTTCCTGGATTTGCCAAATATTTGATTCAAAATTATCTCAAGGGAGTTCAACACTGGGATACAATGTGCTTCATGGAAAGAATATGTGCCTGGGAAGAGATAGCTGTGTCAGTTACCCATTTTAATTCTGTGAATTTTGTAAATGCTCTATGAAAGGATATCAGAAGGCATCTCCACAGCACTGCATTTCCATTCAACCAGATTATTCCCAAAGTGGGCTTGACAATTATTCTTGCAAAAACTCTGAATCAGCTGTTTGTGGTTTTTGATGGATAAAATCTTTTCTAAAATAGGTGTCTATCCTTAAGCATCCTAATTTATAATCTAAACCCTTCCGTGTTAAGTACTGAGTGCATAATTTTTGTCACATTTGAGCATGATTTTTCATACTGATGTCACCATGACATTGTGATTGATCAAACTGGTGATATTACAAGTTTTTTAAGATTTTTGTGAAGTTTGTGCTCTTTTGTCAAACTAATCAACTTTTCTCTTTTGTTTTGTGCGGTAAAAAACGCTTGCAACCACAATTGGATCTCTTTTATGATATTAATTTTGTATTGCAGAAAACTATTACTTTTTAATAAGTGCTAAGATTCTTGAAATACAATCCTACTGTAGAAATACACAGATTCAGATATTAATACTTCCTTGTTAACTATTACTTCCAAAAATATGCCTTGGAGAAAAGAGAACATCCTGGTCTCTGAAAATGAACAGTAGCTTTGTGGGAGTTTAACACCAGCTAGGAATTAAATTCCAAATGAGCCACTTCTCTTTCCCCTGCCCCTTCTGGTAAGGGAGGGACAAAGGCAGAGACTACGGGTTGAGATAGCAATTTACTGAAAGAGAAACAGCAATGGAGAAAAAAAACCCCAGTGACAGCAGCACACACTCTTTGCCCTCTCTTTGCAGCCAAGACAAGCTTGTGATACAGTTTCAGACTTATATAATGGCACAAAATCCCTTGAGCATAAGCCAACATTCCTTTATGTGTTCAGAGACACCTAAGCAAGTTTACTGTTATCTCTGGTTTGCATATTCTGTTGTCTCCCCGATTTAATAATGATTAAAAACTGAATTTTATAAAGCTCTTCAGACATCATGCTATACATGGATAGACTCCTGTGAGGCAAAGGTACTTGGCACATATGATTAAAAAAAAAAAAAAAGGAAACACCAAGTCAAGGCTCTGGGAAATGCAGGTTCAGCGGTGATATCAAGATAACTGTAAAGGGAGACTATCAGAGTGGAGTCTATTTATAGAAAGTATGTGTCAGGAGTACACTGAACTGAATAGAAGAAGAAATCTTTGAGCTAGCAATGTGCACAGTGGCAGATATATATATATAGCAGTCTTTTGTGCTCTATAGAGTTTTTGTGGCTTTTTAAAAAGTGAATTTATTTCTTGACAAAGTTGGTATAATAAGGCATTAGAAAGAAAAATCCTTTGGCTACCTGCAAACAGGGGAAAGTATGAAGAAATGTCATGTCCAAGCTTCCTCTGTTAGTATTCTTGAATCCTTTTTTAAGGGTGCCTTCTGATAAATGAAACCTTGTGAGTTTTACACAATCACTTTACAATTCTGGTATTTCAGGGTGTCCATGAGGAATATCTTTGTCCCAGCACCCTTCTATTTTCTTGTGCCCATGTCTTTGGAGGAGGAGGAACATCTTAGAGCATTCATAATGGTGGCTGATGAGAACCTTAAAGTTTGTAATCATGACAGTGTTTTGAAGCAGCATCTAAAGTAGAAAAAAGTTTTCAGAGGAATTGTGTGGTCTCTTGGTTGTAAGGTGCATTTTGGAGGTATGGGAAGGCTTAAAGAAAGTTAAATTTGGCAATAAGTGGCTCTCTTCCTTCAAAGACCCTAATAAAGAGACAGGAGGTAAAGTTACTATGTCCCATCTCTAAAACAACTTGGAGGTATCCCATCCTGAAATGCTGCCACAAAAGACTAGGTCTCAAACTATTTCAGTCCCCTTAAAAAAATGAATAGGAGTGATCAAATTGAGGTCTTAGACTAGCACATACTCTGAATATTTCTGCTAGTTTGCCATACTGCTTCAGTCCCTAACCTGATGGCTCAGTTGTCTACTAGAAACTGGATTATTTCTGAAACATGATGCTACAAAAAAAGTTTAGTTTGGCTTCAATTAAAAAAACCCAAAACTTTTGCATTTAAAGAAACCACTGAGCATTTTTCTTTCAGAGTTCCCTCCTCTTACATGGACTACATCTTTGCATATTAGTTTGGTTACAAAATATAATCCCCATTTTTTCCTCTTTCTGTCTCAGCCAGGTTAATGCTCACATTTGTCTTTTTGTTGTGTTTGCTTTTAATTACTGTAGTTGCACAAATTATCCTTACCCTGATATTTTTTTATTATGCCTGTTGTGATAACTTAGTACAGAACATTGTAGGTCAGTGTTCTGCACTGCAATCAATTTTGCAGTGACTGGGTTGTAGCATCGGTAGTACATCAGTGCTCTACAGGATGGTAGAGGAGTTGTTTTACACCTGTAATTGCCAATGAAGTATGAAAATTACCTGTGAAGGCATCTGATAACACCTGCATCCAGATGTTCCTTTTCTACTTTACACGCCCTTCCCTTCAAAGATGAAGTTTCAATATCTGCAGTGCATGAGCTGACACACAGTGTGGGAAGTTCGTGATGCAAACAGATGCCTTTGTTCAAATTAAGGAAACTGGTCTTGACCCTATGAGTGTGGCAAAGTAGGAGACCTTTTCTCTGTCTCTTAATTAGTCCAAATGTAGCATTAACCCAATATGTTCTTTAATTTTATGTTCAGGGTATTCATTAGCAATTGAAGGAATCAAAAGGCTATTTCTTTGTAGCGAGTTCATCTGGAATGTTTACATTTCTATTGAGGAAAGTTGTTCCTGCACAAGCATTTTCAGACAATCTTGTTCCTGCACAAGGTTTTTTCAGTCAGGAAAGATTAGTAACTAGTAGTGTCAAAACAGCAGTTGAACAAGAAACAGCCTCTAAAAACCAATAATTAAAAACAGCTGAGCAAAGCACAATTTGAAGTGTATTGGTGCCCAAGTCCTTTGAGATATCACTTGAAAGGGAGACAATGTAACTGTGTTTGCTGTCCTATTGCAAGGCTGGTATTAACTTACTCCAGGTCAATAGTAATGGATAATTGACAAACTGCATGACATGTATAGAAATACATTGTATGTGATGTATTTTTAGCAACAGAATTATTCTTACTAAGAGGAAAAAAGGGTATGTAGTAGTAGCTCAGAACCTAGGAAATACTAAAGTTCACAACAAAAAAACCTCAAATCAATTTTCTCCCAAGACTCCTCTTGATTTATTGGGCAGAATATAACTATTTAGAGGGTGATCTAATGAAGAAGGATTTTTATAGGGCCTTTTCCTTGTTTAGCAGAGTCAGCAAAAACAGAAATTACTTGTAAACTTTGCATAAAGTTGGTAAATTGTTTTAATTTCAAGACAATAAGATGAAAATTGCAGGAAATAATAATCTAGGAAAATCTTTTTTACATGGTACTTGGACTCTTCTGCCTGTGAGAGCAGAGGATGCTGGAAGTTACTGGTACATCAGATGTAGCATGGTGGTACTTCACAATGCTTGCTTTAAGTCAGGACCTCAGGACTACTAAGAGTCCAGGTGACTTGGGGTGCTGACAGTGGAACCTAGAATGAGCCACTTAAAATGGCTTTCCATAAATGCGAGGAAGACTTGATCTCCTTGGTTCTTTTTCTATAAACCAGGAATACTTAGAATTTGAGGGGATGGCAGAGATGGGCACCTTAAAGTAAAATAATGCAATATGTATATTCTATGAGTTCTGTAGTTATAAAATATGTAACATAAACTAGAAATCTGGTAGAAATGGAGCTGTATGTCTGACCTGGGATGGAATTTGAATACAGGAAGTGAAGAAAATCTAGGGTTTTACATTAACCAAACAAGAGAACAAAATATTGCAATGAACATGTGTCCATCTGTTCCACAGAATAACATGTGGGGACTGTTAGGAGAAAATAAAGCAATGTGTGTTCGCTAGACACTGAAATTCAAGATTCCTTTCATTCTGGTGTTTCCCCAGTTCCCTTTCAGCTTCAGACTGCTTCCAAACATAAGTGATTCAATAAATTTTTCTTGAATTGACATTGTTCAGTCTTCTGCTTTCAGAGGGAAGTCATTATATGAGGATAAAGGCAACAGTTCAGTTGTCATGAGGGGTCCATAAGTTCCCAGGATTCCTTGGTTTTGCACAGTTGAGTGAATTGTGCAGGAGTTGTGGAAACTCATTATGAAGGGAATTTGCAGCTCTTCAGCATCTGAGCCAGCCAGGTAGTAAAACCTGATAAATGGAACCTGAACAGGAAAAGAGGTGATTTTCTAAGGACAAGAATAAAACCCAAACTGCCTGGAAATAGGAGACATGGACAATGGTCATTTAAAGGAGTTTTTGAGAAGTTTTTGAGAAGCTGATAAAGAGGAGCGAAAGGAAACAATAGGAAGAGCAAGCTTCAAGTTAGGTTTATTAGATAGTCAGAGAGTGCAGGTGAAGGGATCACTACTAAGTAAGCAGGCACAAAGTTTGTCTGACATGATCTGAGATAACACAAAAGCAACACAGAAAAAGGCATGAAGGGGAAAACAGTCCATTTAATCATCAAGTGCTTTTTGACCATTGACCAAATAGTAGAGAAATACCACTGCAGAATCCTTCACAAGGATGTAATACTGTATAGCTTTTAGCAATACTAAATCATATTTGGGTACCATTGGTCATGTTGGAATTATGAAGTCAAAAACAGTAAAAATTATTAAGCATCAGTACTGTTATAGTGTTTATGTAATCTCCTGCCTTGTGTGGTTTTGTGTTGTGCTCTGAGACATATATAACCAGGGCAATGCACTCTTGCAAAGCACAGACCACCTTTGGCTTTGGCCATAGGGAGAAGCAGAAGGAATAGAACTGGAGGTGAGCTGTGCTCTCTCTCTTCTTGCTGTTTTCTCCCCCTCCATCTTCTTCCTGTTTTGTATCCACCCCAGAAAAGTGACAGCAGAGAAATGCTCTGCTCAAGGGATCTGAGTTGGAGTGAGAGTGGGAAGACAGGAGCTATTTATTTCGTAAGAGAGGTGGGATCCAGGTGCTGCAGACTGCAGTGTGCCTCTGGCAATGAAGACTCTTGGAGAGCAAATTCCATCCTCTCTCTCCTCTCTTGTCCTTTCCACCCACAATATCAGGTCAGATGTCTGGCAGCAGATTTGAAGTCACAAAGAGAGAAGCTTACATTTTCACCTTCTTCCAACCCTCAGTTATCAGTTAAATGGTATTACAATGGGGTTTTTTTGTATCCATATGACAGAACATTTAAATGTTGGTCTTATGGAACTCCCTTGATGAACTGAGATTCCTGGAATAAATCATCTCTTGCTCAAGCTGAGTTTCCTTGTGTATCATTTGTATGAGCAATGCATCTTTCTCATAAACTGGCCTCTTTCTGACTGGTGAATTTAGAGGAAATGCTGGATTGGCAGGATAGGGGGGACAAGTGGGACAGAGTGGTAGGTAATAGGAGCCTGGTGCCCAGCTGGTAATAAATGTGTTCTGCTATGTGTGTATTTGGCAGTTGCCTGTCCTATCATCCATTCTTCCTTTCAGGCCAATGGAGCAGATGTGAGAGGAAGAAATACATAACTCAGAAAGCTGCATTAAAAATAAAGAGGTTGAAACGAAATTATGTTGAAGCTACTTCCTTTTTTATTTGCTGAACTAAAAACTTTTCTTGAGCAAAGTTACTTGAATAATCCATATAAAAGATAGACATGAACACTAAATATAACCTCCCATAAAAAACTGAAGGGTTTAGAGACTGGAAAATACCTTTTGATTTACCTAGTGTCTTTTACTTCTATAAAATTCCTTGCCTTCTCTGGTTTCCATGGGTGCTGGATTGTTTCTCTTTTGTTTTTGTAGCAAATCTGACTTTGAAACTTCCATAAAGAGGAAAATCAAAATTAATTCAGGCTTCCAGGCCTGATATTGTCCACTTGTTCTCATAGAAGCACTGGAATTTTTATATATTAAAGCAGTTCAGTTCATAGGTGAAAAAAATCAGATTACAGTTGCGCAGTGTTTTATCACAATATGGAAAACTCATTTTATTGCCATCTCTTTGTTATTTTTCCTTAACATTTTATGAAATTTAATTTTTGGTACTCTTTATTTTCTTTCCCTTGAAGAGAATGTAATAGTTATTTGTCATCTTTTGATATTGGCATTAGAAAAGCACAGACAATTGCATGTCAATCTCAGACCTCCATCTTTATCTGAATAAGACACATTGATTATAGTAAAATATTTATCTGTCCCATGTAAAGAATGATAAACTCCCCAGGAATCTGAACTGTGGGATATGGTATGAGGCATGAGGAGCTATCTGCTCCTTTGCTCTTAAACAACTTTTCTCTTCCAGTACATTGCTAATTTCGTATCAGAAATCCGCTATAGGTGTTGGGTGATGAAATCTCGGGTGCTCAGCATTGTTCCTTGTCAGTGAAGATTCATTTGTTTGGCCAGTTCACATGGAAATGTGGACCTACACATATAGATGAGTCAAATTAATCTCCTAAACAGCTGTTGACGTAAGGTGTGCACAATCAAACCAATCTGAATTTGCTGATCACATTAAAGTGTTTCACATTTCTCTTTCATTTACAATGACTTTCTATCATAACAGCAGGCAGACAGGAAACATGGTCCTTTTGTTTCCAAAGGGAAAAAAAGTCAAATGGGATTTTTCCTATTTGTGAGGCAGAAAGATTTTTAGTTGTGAATTTCAGTAGCTTTTCTGTTTGGATCATATTAAATAGCATGTGGTGATATCAAGGTAAAAGAATGTCTTTAAATGGTTCATTAGTTTGGGGTTTAATTCTGGTTACTTAAGAGAAGAAAAGTCTGCTTCAGTCACCCTATTCTGTTTCCTGGTACCTCAGAAACTCCACCTTGCATCATTGCTGTGGGCTTCAAACTCTGTTTGATGTGGACAGTGCGAAAAAGCAAATGAAGTTTGTTGGAATTTTTGGGGGGTTAGGGTTTTTTTTAAAGTGACCAGCTAAAAAGTACTGAATTCTGAATAGAGTTGAGATCACAGCTTTCCCCATGGGGTGACACACATATATTGCTTTTGTGGGGTGGTTACTGTTGGACAAGAGATGAGGTGTTCCTAGAGTAAGAGCTGGATTCCAGCAGAGAATTTCAAAGCTTCCTTTGGAAGAAAATGTAGAGACACTGAAGGTGGCCTGTGGGTGTCACACCAGCCCACCAGACAGTCAGTACCTGATCTCCCTTTCTGTGACTCTTTTAGACTGCACAGTGAGTGGCGAAAAATGAGATGGATGGGATAGGCACAAGTAGGAATTCTCTTTCCAATGCTATCACCCAGCATGCCCGGATCTGTTGCTATCACAGCAGGCCTTCCATCTCCAGAATAAGGCTGCTTTGCTTTTCCTTCATATTAGAGCCGTACTTGAGCCTGAATATGGCTCAAATGCTTCTGATCTTACTTTGATATAAAGAGATTAAATGGCATCCAGGCAAATGGCTTGGTTTTAGAGCCACATGTCTATGTACTTCAGTATTTAAGTAGGTATTAGCTAAATATTCTTCCAGAGCCCTGACGTGGTGATGGACAATTTCCTAAATGTACGCAGTTTTGGAATGCCACAATATTCTCTGTAGTCTGTTCAACTCTATATGTGCTGTGTGGGAGTGGTACAAATGGAATTAGATAAAGCTCTTGCTTTTTATTGTGTGGGCTTATCCATCTCAAACGCACAACTTCATTTTTTTTTCATCATTTGTGTCGAGTATTAAACTGCTCTTGGAAAAGTTTGTTGATTTTTGACTTACGACATGACAGATTCTGTGTGAGTGTGTGTGTATTTATGTTTCTTTTTTCCTTTCCTGAAATAAAAATCCACTGGCAGAATTTCATATTCAGAAGAGTAATTTTATATTTCTAAAGAACATAAACCTTTAGACTCTTATTTTGTGAATTGTTATGCTGAATGGATCAAATGCTTTTTAGGGTAAATCGTATATTTCAATGTGTATGTCAGACTTCAACACAGTGTAATAATCTGTTCTGATCTGTACTATATGAGGATTTTGCCACTAAAAAAACAATTCTGTATATTTTTTGGGGGGGAGTTAATATGTTTGTCTTTTGTGAAAGAGTCCAACCTCTATAAAACCTTTGCAGTTTTAGTGCATAAAACCAATGAAAATGTTGCAACAAAATTTATATTTTGAAGCTCCTTCTAGAGTAGACATTGTATCCTTATTATTTATATTTCCTCCTTTATATTAAAAAGTTTCCTTTGCATTTTTTTCCCCTATGAAGCATTAAATATTATTCTCATACCATCAAAACACAAAAAACACCCACCTCAAACCCTTTCAACCTTCAGGGTTTTTTATTTTATTTTTAACTTATTTATTTAAATGCCTCAGAGGATAAAGAATTAAGAATAGAAGTTTTCATTGCAAGGATTGTGAAGCTATCCAGCATTTTAACAAAGCTATTGTTAGTGCTTTGGAAAGGCTTTTCTTTAATCAGATATTTAATGCTGCAGCAATCAGAAAAGGATAATGGTGATTCTTTAGCAGCTTGGAAAACAGGGAGAGTGGCTATTGTTATGTGTAGCAGTGTCCTTAACTGTGAGTCTAACATAGCTAAATGCCTACTGAGAGCAGAGGAAGATGTGTTTTCCCCCTTTTTTGAACAATTTCCATCATCCTCTATTATTTCTTAATGTAATACATGACAAGAATTTGCTAGTTATTGCAATGATGAATATCTCATCTTGTTGTGATGGCTGAAATCTTTCCTATTTAATAGGGTAAAACCTAGAAGGGTCATGAAGATCACCAAATCCTTTTATGGCTGGGGACCATATGCCCTTTCTCTTTTAATAACTACATATTGAATGTCCTCTTCAAACTGCTTAACTATTTGAATTACAGGTTGCAGTCTGACCCTGGAATTTTGTCAGGGAAAATCTGCTTAAAGTGATTTCCACATTCTCTGATTTATGTAACATCTTCCTCATTTGTAATTTAAGAAATAACAAAAAGTACCACCAAACTTTTTTGCCTTCAGCAAGCATATTGCAGAATATCTTTCCTGAAATCATATATTTTTTTCTGAAGTTCTAACTTTCTATGGCTCTTTGAATAGCCACTGAAATAAGATGCCCTGTGGCCATGAGGGACGTAGTGAATACAGGTCTCTAAGTATTCAATAATTGCATAGAAGAGAACAAATTCAAAACCTGTTGTTGAAGGAGATGCACCACAGAATATCTAAGAGCCAACTCACGACAAGAATTTTTTCTGAAAGCAGAAAATTAATTTTCAAATGCTTACTCTAAATAAAACATGAACTTTGGGGACCTAATTTAGAGTTTTAACTAGTACTAAGTAATGGAAAGATTGCATTTAATGGAGAGACTACACTTAATTGATTTTTGTTTCCATATTTCCTTCAGCTTTTTTAATTGTCTGATTTAAAAATGCTGTAAGTAAAAGTGGTGTTAAATTCACTTTTCATTTAGGCTAACAAAAATAACCAACAAAAAATCCCAGTTCTTTTTGGTACTGAAAGTGCACGGAGGAATACATTGCTTACAGACAAGGCACTGTGCCACTGGCTTAAAGATCAGCCTAGACAAATCTTCCAGCAGCGAAAATCACTTATGGATATCCTGCAAAAATTGCAAATTGCATGGCACAAGCTTGTTAAAGGAAAAAAAACCCCAAAAAACAAACACCAAAACCTAACTAGTGCTGTTGAATGACAGAAGAGAATTCAGTTTAATCTTTGCTACACTTTGAAGACCTGGACATGATCTACATGTATTGTATTCTGTCTCCCTCTTCAACATTGGAAGAAAGAAAAACAGTGGAGAAATTCAGACCAGTAACTAAGCAGTGATGTTTTGGCAAGTTCTTTGACTTGCTTTATACATTTATTTAGCACTAACATAAATAAAAAAAGGTCAGGTGCTTGGTAAATGGGAGACAAATATTATCCCAACTGTGATCCTCCCATACGGGAAAAATTGAGCTTCCTCTGTATGAGGGCTGTCAGCTGTCAAGTGATTGTGGGATATTGGTCAGTCAGAACAACGTTCCAGTAAAGCTAACTGTATCCTGTTGGAACAAGAGCTGTAAGGATTACAGCAACAGAATTTTCATATGCTGAATTGATGACTTCCCCTGGCTCAGAGTGGAAACTTGATTCAATATTTAAAAAGAAATCTTTGTTTTAGGTAAAAGGAGGGTTGGCTGATGATGAACTCTTTCAGTATTATGTAAAAGTTCTTTTTCAACCAGAATATCACCTTTTCCTCAAATGAGACATTTGAGAGATACTTTGTGCCTTCAATAGAGGATTCAAGAAGGTAGGGAATTATCCATCAAATTACTACTAATGTTATGGATAAAGTAAAAAACAGTGATTTACATATTGTACATAAAAGAAAGCATTGAGGTAGTAGGAATCTGTCTATTAATGTTGTCTGTATGAGCTTTTCGGTAATAGAAACAGTAACTTCATCCTAAACCTTTGTTTACAGCAACAAGAAACCTGGTGTTTCTCCTTTGCCCACCCTTCTAGAATCTCAGAGTGAGCAGCTCCCCTGCTACACACTGTGCACTGGATTGGCTGTCTCTGTTAAAAAGAAGTGGGGAAAAATGTCTTTATTTATCTCTGGGGTGGATTAGTAACTCTTACACACGAGAACAAATACTGATATTCAGGGTGCATATAGAACATGTAAGGTACACATTATTAGTACATATGTGCTGGAAACCACACACAGACAATGGTGCACAGGATCCTGTGAGTGGACAGACTGTCTTAAGTGACCTTTTAACATGTTCCTTCCTCAGTAAAGTAGTGAGATACCTTCATACCCAGAATATACTCTCAATTCTCTGTAACTCCCTTTCCTGAATATGTTGAATGGTGTTTTGAGCAAGTTTACATGATGCTACTCAAAGCATTGCAATCTTAAAAATGCACAGAGGGGCAGGATATTTAGACTATAATGGTTTTTAAAGGAATGTCATGTAAAGAAAATAGTTGCTTCAGGCTGGACAAGCTAAAGAAGAGATTGCTGCTCTTTAATATAAGATCTCTGAAAGCCAGGCTAGCAAACACATTGTAAGATAACACCAGGACAGCTGGACAACTGGGTTAGAGCATGCATAAAAAAAGACCTAACCTCTAGTTTTGTGCTTAGCTGAATCTAAAGAAAGCCTTAAAAAAGAAAAAAAATTCTTGCATTACTGTGCACATCAATTCTATCCTTTTGTGCAGGTTTTGATGGGCTGTAATTGTGTTCCTGGCATTCACAGTGAATTACATTAATTTTGCTTTTAACTCTTTTGAAATTCAATAGAAAAATATGCAAATTGTTCAGAAGGAAGTATGTTATTCAATAGAGGTGTTATATGGTGTGGTTTTTTTTTCCCTACTGAAAGAATAGAAGTTTCATTGTCTTTTCAGGACTCCTTTATTCATCTTGATAAATCAGGAGTCTGTTTCCTCCCGAAAATTTGAAATTAATTTTTCCATCTCCTGATCATATTCTAGTGTTTCTAGTGTGTATGGAAGGAAGAAGAGGTTCTTGTTGCTGTTATTATGTAATTGCATACATTCCTCTGTGACAAAATGGGTTGTTCCCTTATGGATATTCTTAAAAATGAAACCATCACAGTGATATTAACTGATTTAGTCAGCAATGTAGAGAGGAGATTAACTCTGCTCTTAGAGTCTCTTTGTGAATGAACTTGCTGCTGTAACTTTGAGATGTCAGGGGTCCAGTGAGATCAAGTGCATCCTATGGAAGTAGGGTTTGTGAAGTGTCGCAGGCACAATAGAAAGGGTGTACCAGCTGAGCAGTGGGATGTCTTAAACAACACTCTGAAAATTAACACTTGTGCCATCAGATAATTTCTGACAAGTTCTCTCATATTTTGTCCCCCAGCAGTCCATTCTCCCCTGTTCAAATATTGATTCCAAACCCAAATGAGGACTTTTTTTTACCCCCTTTTGAGCTGGATGACATTTGGATGAGATTAGGAACAGAAAAATACCCTACCAAACAAACCAACTCACGAAACCTTGCCCTGTGCATGAATATTGCCTTTGGAGGGGAGATCTGCATCTATTCAAACTCTGTTTTATGTTTAGCTTGATGGCAATGCAAATATGTATTGAAATCCATTTCTTCCTGTTGCCCTGTTGTGAACAGCAGATCAGGCCATGCAGAAAGGCACTGGCGTCTCATCCTGTGTGACCTTCTAGAAGTTACTCAGTACTATAAACACATTTGCTTTGATTTTCCAGCTTGATTCCAACAGCTGCCTTTGCCACAATAACTTGTGAGCTGGAAACAGAGAACAGTCTTACTGCCCCCCACTTCCTGCCAGAGAACATCCCCCTGGAACACTTGTGTGTTTTTCTCTTATGAAATCAAGCGAGGGAGGACGGTAAGGACACAGAAGCACCGTAAATGGCTATTGATAGTCATTTTAATATCTCTCAGCTCTGACCTAGGAGCAAGCTATTACCCATCAGCTGTACTGCACTAAGGACAAAATAGAAACAATTCAGGGCAGTTACTGTGGAGAAAACACCTTGTGCCAACTCTCCATCCTGTGGGAACTTCTGTTCCTAAAGCTTTGAGGAGGATGAAACAATTAATGTCTGAGAGGCTGAAGTGGATATTGCTCATTAAGGTGTGCTCCATGTGTATTTCTCCTGTTGTATTTGTGTCTAACATTGGCCCCTGGGGGCTACCTGAGGGGTAAAATGTTGCTGCTTTAAGCGCACTGCAGAGTAATGGCTACTGTGGATGCCACGGGAAGCTGGTAATGCAAGGGGAAGGTGGGCACTGAGTAGGGGAAAGGAGGGAGATTTGGGATGGATTGGCAGTATGCCTGCTAAGTAGGGAGGGAAGCAGTAGGCATTTCTGCTTGGCAGGTATCTTTGGTGTGCCAAATCCCCCAGACTGTGTCCCCTTGAACCTTTTGTTTTAGCCCTATTCCCACATTCTGAGTTGCTTTTACTTACGAGAAAGGTATGTCTGCTGTATTTGTGCACTTGGGAATAGGTGTACATTTCCGATAAAGTCTGCAAGCGAGGTGTGTGTGGGAAATACTGAAAAATTACTGATGCTTCTAAAAGGTTTTTAGTCTTAATGCTCTTTCAGTCTGTTTCAGCTCACACCTGAGGTTCTGCAAATGCTGGGTTTGGTTGTAGAAGAGGCCTAAGTGTTATTCTTTTCCATCCTTGCTCTGAAGCTATACAAAAATAACTGGGGTTGTAAGGGGGCTTATGTAAACTGAACTGACTCAAATTTAGAAACTATTTAAAAATATTATTTTCATGCTGTGAAGGGTAGGGAGGGAATATATTGCTCCAATGACAAAACTGTTTATGTGCTATTTGGAGAGTGGACAGTGAGCAGCAATACAAGGTTGATACTTCTACAAACTAGCATTCAAAACAAAACATTCCCGGAACCACATGTTAAATTTGTTCTTTATTTGTGCGAGAAGCTTTGCTGATTGTGTTGGAATTTTTAATTAACACTGTACCACTGCCTTCAGCCTTTTATGCTAACTACAAGTGTGTTCCCTTAAGCTTACAAGTATCTTCCCTTAAGGTTGTGCCTTCATCTGTTTATATAAATATTTTGAAAAAATAGCTTCATTGGCTTGCATCATATTGTTGCTTGTTGGTTCCTGTATGCTGTGCCTATGCACAGGTGTGTTTTCAAATACATTACTCTGAAAACATAGATCCTGCAATTTTTCCATAGCTAAGATTGAAATTTAATGTTTGATACATCAAGGGATTGTCCTTGTTTTGTTTATTTTCATTTTTTAAAAACACTGAAAAAACCTCGGTGTATATTATAGTTACAGTGCATAAAACTCTTTGTAATGTGCAGTTATGTTTGGAGTCTTGCAGGTGGTATTTTAAGATTGAAAGGTTTCTGAGACTACGTTTCCAAATATGAGCAAGAAGGACAACAACTTCAGCTTTATTGTTGTAATTCAAGACATGTAACAGTGCCAGGGCAGCAAAGCCAGTTCTCTGGCATCTGCATGGTCATTTTCACACACATTTTTTTATCAGAACTATTAAAATGGTACAATTACCCTAATGATGAATGAAAGTTGCAAAGTTTTATTAAACACATCGATATGTCAATTGAATTCTGCATTTGGCATTTTGGCTTGTTGCTGTCTGTGGAAGAGGAGGAAGGTTTTTTACACACCTGAACATTTTGAAAAGCTTTACTGTGGTTGCCTTTTTATATAAGCAGTGTAAAAACTGTAGGTTAGGATCACAGTGATTTGTTTTGGTGAAGGCAAAGAAACCTTGAACAAGAAAAAGGTAGCTCTTACAGGGAAGTGAGGAGGTGGGAAAGGATAGGAAAACTTCACAAACTGGGCTATTGTTTTATAGAAAAAGAGACACACCTTATTGAAAGGAAGGCTGCTAGCAAATGGGAGTTAAAAGCAGGCAGTTCACACCTGATTTAAGTGAAAGAGGAGAGTCTGAAACATTTGGCTCCATCCTTTCTTGATGCATCCCTTTTTCACTTGCTTTTGCTCTCTGCTCATTCTCACATATTCCTATTTTCACTAGCCCACCTCAGGAATGGATTTCCTTTAGCATTCTCCTTTAATAAAAGAGAAATCTAAGCTTCTGGGTTTACATAAATTTATTGCAGCCTCCAGGCTTGTCTTGCTGCACCTGTAGTTCAAAATGATTTGCCATACACTACTAGCAGATTGAGAATACTTTTGCATTTCATTTTTCTTTTATTACCTGCTGCAATATTATCTGATAAAGTAACTTTATCTTTTCCATGCATAGTCATGGAAGTAAAGGAGGATTTATCTTTTCTCCTGACGTGGAGGGAAGTCAGAGAGAGAAGAATGAAAGTGGAAAAACTGCTTTGGTCCCCTGCATAAACTGAAATTTTATGTCACTCATAATTACCTTCAAGCCCCTAGAAAAGATGTGCTTGCTGAAGTTTTGGCATTCTGCAATGTAGCAACATCCAAGGCAGATATCTCGTCACTTTTTTTCCTTCCAAGAATATCACCCGCCTTTGGTTTCTGCTTTGTAAACAATGTGAGTCAAAGCCACTGTCTATCTCTTGGAATTCTTGGAATTTTACTGAAAATCTCTGTACCTGATGGTGCCTTCCCTTGGAGAAACATGGGCCAGACATAACAAGAAAAATATATTCTATACCTAAAACAGTAAATAGGATTTATGTCTCTAAGCAGAAAAACAGCAGTACAAATGCCCCACAAGAACTAAAAGAAAAAAATTCTCTGTGTCAGTCCTGTTTTTGATCTATTTCATGTGTGGTTGCTGGTTTTACCTGAGAGTGGTGAACCCATGGTTCGATTCCTTCCACCGTGGTGCAGTGTTGGTTACCACGATGACTTGGAAAGGTCCTTTCCATTTTTCCTTCAAGGATTCAAATTCCAAGTCTTTACATATACAAAATCCCCAGGCTGGTATGATCTAAGCATAATTTTTTCCATCTCCCTAGCTTTATCGGTGTGACAGGGAAAGGCCTCTGGCCATCCAGAAAATGTACCTGCCAATACCAGAAGATAACTATACCATTTTTGTCTAGGTAATTCAGAGAAATCTGTTTGCCAGTAATCTCCAGGTGAATTTCCCTGTTAATTGTTCCAGGAGGTGACCTTTTCCTATTTATGGGATTGTTTTTTAAACAAATTGGACATTTCACTGTTATTGATTTTGTTATTTGAGTCACTCACACACTAAATACAGAATTTTAGAGAGTAGATATCATGGGCTCTATTTCTCAATGAGTTTTGTTGTGTTCTTTTTCCATTACTTTTCTCATTGCAGGAGGTGGAACTATAGCTTTTTGGCTGTCCACCATCCCTATTGATTCTTAGTGGGTTTCAATATATTCTGATCTAAGTTCTCCTCTGCAAGTATTCAATACTGAATAGGTTATTCCTGTATCAATTAAAAAAAATTACCTTTTCATTCCCCAGCAATAATGTAACCAGGGGCTTAGCTGAGGATGATTCCCTGGTCCCCTTCAGGGCAATTTTTCACCTTCACTTAAGGTCATGAGTTTGATGAAGAGCTGGATTTAGATTTCCTGTCGGATTTTCCCCGGCCTGGGAACACTCCCTTTTCTAATGTTCTTTATTTGGCTGCATACATGAGGGGATATCTCCTCTGAAATATCATGCATGCTAAGTACAGAAAAAAGCCCCTGTTTATATATTGTATTTTACATACATATTCATAGGTTTTCCAAACTTATTAACATATGCTCCCTGCCCTCTCTGCATGGGTTCTTCTGCCCTGGGGGTCTCTTTGGTGGTCTCTGATTGTTGGTGACCCCAAAGTTGTACCTGACTGCCTGGTGAAGTGGAAAAAGTTGGCGTAACTGGGCTGGTTACTTTCCAGTTCTTCTTCCTACAGAATGACTATTGCGTGGCTCCATAGGCAGTGGTTTCCGAGGAATAAGAATTGTGTTAACCCACCAGGTGCAAATGATTTTTAATCTGGCAAATGCTGGGCAGTGGAAAAAACATGTTCACAGAGGGGAACTTAAAAAGATGAGTTGGATGTACCTTATGTGTTAACAGTCTGAAAGCAGATTGCTCTCCCTCAACCCTAAAACATCCCACGTGTGTGTTTCTTAAACCAGTCTAGTGAATTTAGGTGAATTAATCTCAGTTCTTGAGCAGTGGGATTTATGATGTGATCTTGCAGAGGAATACATAGTCTAGTTGAACAAACAGAGCTGTCTAATTAGATTGCCTGGCTTTTACACAATTCTGCTTTTCAGTGCAGGTAAGGCAGAGTCAGATGTATTCAGGAGCACAGCATAGATATAACAGACCTATACACCACAGGTGTAACAGCCTTCTCCTAAAATGGCCTCCTAATTCTTCTTATTGTTCATAGAGCTCTAAACACTCTGTTGCCTCTGAAAAGGAAAGAGGGTTGTTTGTACTGTGAGATTTGATGCATCTAACTGAACCTTGGCTTTTAATTTACACACCTATATAATCCCTGCAGAGAAGGAGGTGCTCTGAATTGTCTTCTTGGGATGCTTATCTTCCTCTATTGACTGAAAGATGAGATGTGGAGGGAAGGGCAATCTTCCCTTAGATTTAGTAGCAAAGACACGAATATACCCCCTTCTCTCCCACTACCCATGTTGATAAATGTTTTATTCAAGCAAACTAATTTCCAGACCTGGAAAAATATTTGAGAAAGCATGTGGTGATTTAAAAACAGAGAAAAAGCTGTCATGGAGAGTAGGTAAAATGCCATATGTGTTGGTTGAAGCAGTAAAGCCCATGGAGAGAGCAGTAGGGACTAGAATTTAAGAGCTTTGAAAACCATTTGGCTGCTGGTGTATAAGCTGCAAGGTGGAGGGAAAGCCAATTCTCTTATCTCAACAGCGTGAGTCTTACAATCAAAGCTGTCTGTGTTTTTAATTGCCTCCTGGACTGTCAATTAGTTTAGTGTGCTCACACAGAAAAGTGTTTGGATTCACCATTATGACCACATCTGGAGATAAAAGTGCTTATGGACATCTCTGATAGCAGGATCCTCTGCAATGCTCAGGATGTGCTTCCAGAGGGGTCATCAGGAATGCTTTGAACTCAAAGCGCTTAATTTTCGTTTAGATTCCCTTTTCCCACTTTTTAGCCTCTTCTGAGGGTACTGCTGGTCTTTGAACCAAGAGGGACTTGTTAGCAGGATTTTTTGCTGGTATGATTGGAAAAAAGCCTATTTGGTTCTAGAAATGGAAATCCAGGCCCTTTAAGTTTCCTTGAAATTTTAAATATTTCTTTTGCATCAGAAGAATTAAGTCTTCAATTGCTTTATCGATTTATATATTTGTGCTTTAGGAGATTACGCAAGTATTTACCTCCGCAATGTTTCTCTGGAACTCTGTGAAAAACAAAGAAAGAACTGACTATCTCAGAAAAACTATAATTGTCTTCTCTCTTTAATATCAATATCAATCAACAATGGCTTCAGTAAAACTTTCTGAAACAGTTAATATAAAAATCAATGTATATAATCCAGAGGACGATCAAATCTGTTATAAAACCAAGTTACAAATCCCCATGAGACCACTTACATCGATGGACCCCATTGTTGGTTTAAAATTTGGGTAAGTTTAATAACTTTGAGTAGCAGAGGTGATGCTTCTCAGAATAAAACCTAGTGGTCCACTGTGGTGAAGTTGTAGCATTCAGATTGCAAATAGCTTTTTCCTGTTTGAGAAGAACATATATTTTTTGCCTCTCCCCTGGAAAGAGTTGCATGCCCTAAAATCTGGTCTTTTTTGTTAAGATCACTGTTGCTCATGGCTACTATTTAAAATTCTAAAAATACATAAGCTTAGTTCAATTAATCTGTCTTCCTACATCATTTTTTCTGTTCATGTGGATGGTTTTGACCATTTGAAAAACTATTTAAAATGCAATGTGAGTAAGGTGCTACCTCTACAATACCAAGAAAATATCTTTAATTACCTTTTAGCTAAAAGCTGAAGGTCTTGATGTCATTTTTTCACAGGCATCTTATTAGCCAGTATGACATGTGTGGGAAACTTCTGGCTGGTAACAGTCAATGTCTATTTGTTGAGAACTGTCATGTCAAGCCAATCTAATTTCTTCCAGTGACAAGGTAACTGGCCTTTTGCATAGAAAAAACCCCCAGATGTTGAAAATCTTTAGTAAAGCCTTGTTGTTGATTTGCACTATGTTCTTGCAAGCAAATTAGATTAATACATTTAATTGTAACTAGTAAAAACAATTTCAGTAGTCATAGGACAGAAGGACAGGATGGATGAGTAAACAAAGTAGGATGCTTCAGGGATCCGTCCTGTCTGAAATACAATTCAATGTTTTCCTCTGTTACTGTGATGACAAGATTGAGGATATTCTCTCGATTTTAACCAGAAGAACAATTGTGCAGGTAACAGTTCAGTAAAAAAAACCTGGCAGGTAGTGTGGATCAGAAGGTGAACAGAAGCTAACAGTGTAACACAACCATCAGAAGGAAAAAGGTAAATTAAATGCAGGTTTGGAAACGTGAGATCCTGAACACTGGTAAAAACATAGGAGAAATGTGGTGGCAAGTTTTGGTTTAAAAGAGAATCACATGCCTGGCACATGGCAATCATGAGCCCAGCACGTGAAAGTCACACAGCAGCTGCTCTTGGTGTGTGATGATAATAAGAATTGTTATGCTGATTTTTCAGTCAGCACAATGTAATTTAGGGAAAGCTCAGAGCTGGAATCCTAGGAGTGCACTGATTCCTTTTCCTTGTTTCTACAAAACTGAGGTCGCTATTGGTTAGAACTGATATTTTCCACGCACTCTTCACAGCTGTAGAGTTGGAAGAATTATTTGAAATCACAGCAGCCTACAAAATAGTCCAGTTATGCTAAATAACACAGTAATTTAAAATAAATAGTACAATAATTCAAAATAGTACAACCAATTAATAATATCCACTATCTAATATCCACTCAGGCTTCAGCAGCTCCAGAATTCTGGATTCTGCTCTTTTGCTGAACTGGATTTTCAGGATAGAGGAGATAAACAGAGATAAATGTTCCACAACATTTATCTCTGTTCACTACAGGCAGGTTTTAAAGTATCCTAATTATTTTAACTCCAATACCTGTTAAGTAATAATCACTGAAGGATTCAGTTTCCCCTTTACCTGTTGTTCCTCCTTCCTTTAGGGCTACTGCTCACCATGAAAAGAACCACACTTTTAACTGTGTCACCAAAACAAGAGTGTCTTGCCTTAAAAAATCTGATGTTAAACACCAGGTGTTCTGCACACAGGGGAATTTTGGGAATGGCAAAAAACCCCAAAACAATGGAAAATAATAGAAGTTATTTGTGGTAACAGCCACTGGGGAATTCAGTGTTTGGGACATCAGAAGCCAAGCAGATTGTCCTGTCACATGACAAAGGAAGTAAAAGAAGTTAAAACTTCCCAGTGCTCTCCACTTATGCCTCATCATTCCAACAGCCTGGCTAACCCTCAGAGCCTCTTCTGATGTGGAATTGGAGGGCTGGGCAGTCTACCAGCTGGATCAGAGAATCATTTTCACCAGGAACTATGACTTTCATTTGTTGCCAAAGAGAGATGAAATTCTTCTTTCTTAATGAGAGGCAGCAGCACTTGAACCTGCAATGAGTAGCAAGTCCACAGGAGAGGATGTGCCAGGATTTTGCTGCTACTCAGAAATACGTGAATGATTCAAAAAAAGTTTTTTTTTTCTCCTAGTGAGCAGCTTGCTTTCTTGTTTAGTAAATGCCAAGCTAGCAAGGCTGTGCAGTACCACAGTTCACAGCTTAATTACAGAGAAAACACTGTGGGTGTGCTGTACCTGCACTCAGGGAAAGCAGCAACTAGCAAAGATCAGTTGAGGCAGAGAAAAAAGTCCTGGTAAAACAGAATAAGGAAAAGAGAGAGTAAGGGACTGGAAGAAATGAAACACAGGAATAAACAAGATGTCCTCAGTGTTTTTCACCAGAGATTCAATGCCCGAGCTTGGGCTCACACATTAAGAAGTCTAGGTAACACTGCATGAGATTCTGTGCTTGATGTAGGTGAATTGAAGCTGCTTTGCAATTTCAAATTTATGAAATCTCTCAGCACCTGATACTTCTGGGATCAGAGATGGTGTTCAGTGAAGAACAGTCTGCCTTGGGCTCTCATCCCAGCCCCTGAAGAAGGGAGCTTGGTTACCCTGACTGAAGCTGACCTTACATGAATGCCCATCAACAGCCAGAGCTGCCAGGCACACAGAGCAGCATAACCCATCTCCCCTTCTGTCTAAGATCCTGCAAACTGCATTCAGCTGTCAGGTGCCAGGCACAGGCAATCTTATGGTGGCAGTGCCATGTGAGCTAAAATCTTGCTTTCCTTTGAGCCAGGAGCGACCACTGGAGACAGAGACACCTCTTCCTCTTTTCATGCTGTCTGAAAACACGTTGTGAGGATGACTTTGCTAGTTCTTTCAGCTTTCATTGCTGGAAGTGTGTTATGAAGGAAGAGCATTATCTCATTCATGTTAATGCAATCCATGCTGTCATTGCATTTACATTGTCAGGGCTCGAAGTCCGAATTATAAGATGGATTTTTCAAGGTGTCAGGTGTATCTGCATCAAAAATGAGTGCCTTGTCTCTGTCTTACTCTTCCTTAGCAAAGTAAGACTATTAGTGAAAATTAATAGGTAATAGCTAAAATATTTTGGTCTGTAACAGACAAAATATTTTGCTTGTAGAAACTTCATGGTATGAATCTGAGTTGTTATGTGATTTGGGCACAACTTCATGTGTTTCCTTTCCACACCTTCCCCCACTCTTTGAAGAATTGTGTGTCTATGTCTAAACCAGTTTTCAGCACCTGGAGGAAGCCCCTTTGGTCAAATTATGTGTTGTGTTGCTGTTAAAGTTGTCACAGTGTTTTGTGGACCAAGTGTACATTCATTCGGTAATTTTTACAATGATGTCTGCCTTCTAGGATTTTCTAGTTATAATAATACTTGTTAAATTTTTCCTTTGTTCTTGGTGATGAGGAAAGTTTTATGAAGACAATTATTCTTCCATCTGTGGTTATATCATTCAACTTTTTTTTCCCTGTCCCGTGTTTTTCCACCTACTACTGTCAGCATCCCTGCTCCTGCTGGTACAAGCTGTTGTCCCAGTCTGCTCCAGACTTTTAATCTGTGATTCTTGCTGTTTATTCTAAGTCCTTCTTTGCTACAGTCTCCCTGTGAGTGAGTTGCTATTGGCCTTCCTACCCTGCGGATGCTCCAAATTAATTCCTTTTATTTCCAAATCTCTTTCTTCTGCTGCAAAGTAGATTGTGTCCCTGATACTATGATTTTTTGTGAGTAATTTTATGCTTTTTATCTTATCAGTGGGACCCCAGCGTGGTTCCTGCTGCTTGATTGGATCCCTGTGCTGACCTAGCATGCAACAGCAATTTCTTTCTCCCTCTTGCATTGCTATTTTTGTTTCTTGTCATCTTGATCATTACTGAGTTTTTGGAGCTTTTTGACTCAGCTAAAGCTCATTCATATAATTTTTCTCACCTCATCCCTGTCCCATAAACCTGTCACATTTGATTTGCTCTGCCATTTATTTGACTTCTCTGGCTTTAAGTGTGCATATACACCTGCTTTATGTGGACTTGTTTTCACTTTTTCCCAAATGGCTTTTGCAACTACGGCCAATTCCAGCCACACTTTAGAGAAGTAAAGTTATCTAGGAAAATTATGCTTCTACTCTTTCTGTGAAAACTGGAGCACTGGAACAGCTTCCCAGGGAAGTGGTCACAGCACCAGCCTGATAGAGTTCAAGAAGCATTTGAACAATGCTCTCAGGCACATGGTGTGACTCTTGGGAATGGTCCTGTGCAGGGCCAGGAGTTGGACTTGATGCTCCTGATGGGTGCCTTCCAACTCATCATATTAGGTAATTCTGTGTGATTTTGTGATTCTATTACTGTAACAGAAGGCACATATTAAAGAAGTTTTGCTAATGTATGTCTTTGTTAGTTGATGGTATATATGGAATTTGTGTACAATTGCTGTGAAAAATTAATCAAGTTGAAATATATACATAACTGTTTAAAAAAATATATGCTACGTTCTTTATCATAGTAAACAAATTACTGTTTTTTTTCTCTGAAAGCTTGTTTACTTGATAGGCTGATGTTTCTGTCTTTTTTGCATGTACCTGAAAGCTGCTTTTGACACTCTTCTTGCCTTCTCCTTTACCGGCTTCACAAACTGCTGTTGAACAATTTTCTGTTATCCTGCTCCAAATAAGTCACTCCCATACTTAAGTATTCTGTATGACTGGGGTTTTTTTTCCTTTTTTTTTTTTTTTTTAATTACCTGCATGTATCATATGAATTTATTTTTAGATTTAGTTAAGACTTTTTTTTCCCTTGTAAAAAATTGCTGGTTGAATGGAATCTCTTCTCTGGCTCTATCTTGCCAGAGGTTATTCTACTGAGACTGTCAATGGAAATGCATGAAGCCGAAAAGTCTGCAACAGCAAAAAGTTGCTGTAATCCTTTAGTGTCATTCTAGAGGCAATGAAGTCTTTCAGGGGTAAAATAAGTTCACAGTTCAGGCTATAGCTATATTATGTCTCATCCCTGGGATACATTAAAAAATTACTTTTGTTTCACTACAGATTTCCTGTCATGGAGAATAGTGTTGGCATGGGTGACAGTATCTGTTTGGATGACTATATTTCCAATTTCCAGGGCTCTTCAGAAAAGCTCTGTTACTCTGAGAGTTTCTGCTATGGCAATTCTTATTTTTACTTTGCCCCATCCACAGGTAATTCTCTTTATTATCCATTAATGTCAGCAGTGATTTTTACATGGAAACTGTAAGATCTGCAGTGGGGTCTCTTAAATTGACTAAAGTTGGTCGAAATAAAACAAGAGGCATCAGGGTAAGGCTGTGCCATGAAAGAACTGTACAGTACAGGGCTCTTGCAAATGCAGGTGAGGATGGTTGGCAGGCAGTATAATGCTTATTAGGGCAAACCCTGTCTCTACTACTAGATTTTGCCATTTTTAAATGATCTGTCTTGTACATCTTCCACCTCCTTATCTGTGTTAACCTCAAATGTAGATACCTTTACCCCGAGATTTCCCATTTGACATTTCAGGCAAGAGTGAACAGCTCAACATGGTGCCTGTGGTGTGACATGTTTAATTGGCATTCCCTGCCTAAGTTCTGCCAGTTACTTTCCTCAGCACTGCCTCTTTGGTAAAAGATTCTCCTTCATTGCTCTAAGTGGAACTGTTTCAGACGTTGTGAAACAGCAATTAGGTATTTCCTGGTTTCTGTATTGTCATTAGCATTATAAGGATTCTTTCCATCTGATGTTAGGATGCTTTCTGATACCAGAGAATTCGCTAAATATGCTCTTCAAAATTATCAAGTTGGAGAGAAAGATATAAATTTCTTTGAGTGACACTTGCCTAACTCATCTTTGCTATCTTTTGTCAGTAAAGGAGCTACTTGTTCCCTGCCCAGGCTTGAAACCAAATATAACTAAAGTTAAGCTTTCTTTATTTAGAAGAATGAATAAATAAAAGAATGGAAATTTATAGTATCTGGCAGTGTGATTTTGGAATCTCTGAGAGGGATGTTCAAACACTTCCTTTCATGATAATAATTTTTATCGCTGTTGACTACTACGTTTCTTAAAATGATCTCTAAATGTGCCTACAGCAGTGCAAAATCATGCACATGCTTACAAGGCATTTCTTACACACCCCAAAGGAGAATGGTGGAAGAGATCCAGGTCTGAGTTAACTAAGGAAAGAGAGAGAAGATTTTTTAGTGCAATATCCAAGAAAAGGACTACCAGAAGAAAAAGAATTGGTGTGAGAAACTTTTAAAGATTTACGTTGAACCTAGCTGCAATTTCATGATCCTGTTTTATCCAGATGAGCAGAGTCATATTGGCAGAGTACTATAGAGAAAACAGAAGTGAAAAAGAAAGGATTTAATAGCATGGGTGAGACTCAGATTTATGACAGCTCTGTTTCTGTACCCGGTTGAAATAAAACTTCCATGCTAAGTTGCCTGAGATACATTCATGTACAATAAAAATCTGAGAGAAAGAGCAGCATAAAGTTTGGCTTCTGTAGGAGAGAAGTTCTTTAATCTGTAATGCAAATCTCAAAAGCTGTATAATGAACATAAAGAGGAATATAAGAAAATCATGTAACTTAAATTTGCTGTGGAGGAAATTATTTTTAGAATAGTGCAAGTAGGAACAATTTAAAATTACTGCATAGCACAAAAAGACTCTTTTCCATAAGGGAGAAAATTGCGGAATGCTTACATCACAGTTTCTGACAGGAGACTGGAAAGAAAATCTGTGTAGTGAATCTCTGGAACAGGGATCTTGCCTTTCAGCGACCTCTTTACCTCAATGGCAGAGATCTGAAGGGACTGATAATTTCAAGGATGCCCTGTAACTCCTAGCGCAGTCTCAGACAACTAACAAGAAACACACAATTTTCAATTAACAGAGTATAGAATGAATCAGTCTGATTTTTTAGCATGCTGTCTTGTAGTCAACCTGTGAAAGATTTCCTAAACTAGTACAAGTAAAGGTGGCATTTTTTTACAGCGATCAGCTATAGTTTGCTTTGTTTTTCCATGCAGAATAGAGAATTTTATTCACAGCAAGTTATCACAATAATAAGGTTTCATTCAGTATTCCATTCTTCCACCAAGTTATAGGATAGGGACCTAAAAGATACCTTGATGGCAACATGTCCTTTCTACGTAAAATCATCATATAGCTGCAGCTAAGCTCTTGCTATTATGAGAGAGCTTTCAGGGCTGGTGTATCATCCCTGGCTACTGATTTTGGACACGAAGTTGCTCCACTGGCAAAACTGCTGGGAAGGGCAGTAACTCTGGGCTTGCTGGCCACCCCCATGGGGCTGACCACAGGCACGTCATCCACAAGAGCTCCTGTCTAGCTGTATCATAAGGATGAGCTGTTTTGTCTTGGGGACCACAGAGGGAAGAGTGCTTGGAATATTAAGCAACAATAAAGACTGGAGGATCCAATGAAGGGGATCCATTGTATGCCACAAGTATCCTGAACAAATTCCTGGTTTTGAGGGAATAATTTTTGTCCTATGATGTAATAATCAAGCTCTCTGTTTAGGCCCTACACAAGTTATGCTGAGTGTAAAATAAACAGCGAATAGAGTATTATTATCTGCAGCCCAACTGCAGATAGAATTTGTCTAGCTCAATGGAAGCAAGCCAGAGAGCTGAGGAGAACACAAATTATTCTATGATATGGCAAATTGTTCTATGCCCTCACATCGAGTGCACTAGAAGTGCTGTGAAGTGCTCAGATACTGCCACTCAGCTATTGTCACTCTCTCAAAAAGGAGCAGACTGAATGTGTCTTTGGGTAAACCAAAAGAACACACGGTAAACCAAGCTGACAAATTAGAGCTGGAAACCTTCAGAATTGTAAAAATATCCGTTGCTTATTATGTAAAATTTGAAAATAAGTAATTGTCAGGATTTGACTGTGATTTGTGAGACAATCAGACTGATAACTGAGGGATGGACACTGTGTAGTTACAAGGGTGAAGATAAGAAATAGATTTGATTGGGGTGAAGCAGCTCATGGGGCATCGAAGAAGTACTGCTGCAGCATGCAGCTCTCAACCTTTTTGTCCTATGATGGGCAGCTTTTGTGGCTGATACAAAAGGAAATGAAATGATCTGACAGAGTTTTTAAGTGTTAAATAAACTCAAGTGAAATCTAAAGACTGTGATAACTGAACAAAATATGACCATGGGACAACTCTTTTAGCAAATGCAAGGTTGTCTGAAGTCACTTAAACTTTGTTTTCTTTGCTCTGATGAACAGGTGGGGAAGAGCAGGCACATGGATAACTGGTTTGGTGTAGCTGATATGATGCAGTTAATTTTTATTGCAGTGCCTAAACCCTATCAGTTTAGTTGAAATATTTTACTTACATGTGTGACCTAAAAGAATTTTAAGCAAGTGTTTTAAATTATTTTAAGGGGTTGATATTAGTATGTAATGTCTTTCCAACAGGTTTGGTTTTGGCAAATTACTATTT
>VZRL01002494.1:1121124-1216373 GCA_013397895.1 Origma solitaria | reverse complement strand
TAACCAATAATATATATAACAGAACAGAGCTTGCTGGAAGAGAGGGCAGAGTCAGAGCCCTGGGCACGCCCCCCGCAACCCCGGGGCGGGCTCCCTCCGGCCCCCAGGACCGGCGGAGCAGGAGGGACGGGCGCCCCCCGGAGCGGCAGGACGGGCGGCCCCGGCCCCGCCCCACCGGCAGTGGCCATGGCGGGCAGCGGAGGCAGCCTGGGGGCCGGCCCGCCATACTTATAGATCACCTGCTGGGTGGTTATTAACTGTTCATTATCTCGCGGTTTGTGTTAAATGAGACCAAGGTCTGTTTACCAAAATTCTGTCTCAGAGCATCTTGAATAATGCATGGACCTTTCATATTCTTGTGGGTTTTCTTCAAGAGCCAGTACTTAGCAATTGGAGCTGCTTTCACCTTCTGAGGAGTAAAGCAAATTGGTATTGAGGCTGAAGAAACTTTGCTCTGTTTTGGCATGTCTGCCATGTGTACCCTGTTCAGTGGGAAAAAGTTTGTCAGGTTATCACTCAGGATTATTAAATTGGCTCAAGCTTTTAAAATGTGGAAGCAAATTGCTTGTGGAAAACAAACGAAGCTTGTGACTCTTAAAAAACAAACAGCTGTTGTGCTTGACAATGCAGGGCTGTGGATGCCAAGGAAAGGCTGTGGCCGATCAGCCTGACAGAAGGACTGAAGGGAAGGAGGACGATACAAGGAAGCTGATCCCAATGTTGGCACTATAGAGAAACATTAAGGACGCAAAAGAAAGGGCTGTTCAGGAAAGTTTAATGCAAATGCAAAGTCAACAGAGGCACCACACATGGCTTCAAAAACTTGCATCTACCTAATTAATGAGTATGAATAGATCCTAGAACAATAACAGCAAATAGTGCAGGAGGGGTGCTATCTGTTTTCTGGTTTGTGTGTCTTGTATCTTGACATGGCAGAAATAAATAGCAAGGTGGCATTCAAATGTTAAGTTGTTTCAGCTGTTGCTTCAGTTGCCTTTTTGCTTGGAACTGCTGTAGGCTCATGTAATGTCCTTTCTTACCATGTCTTTGTCAAATAAAAAAATCTAAATCTGCAATCTAATATTTGTCTGCAGGTGAGTGAAAGAGCAGTCATGTAATTTAGAGTTATACCTTTTAGCTGGTTTGCCTCAGACAATGAGATGCTACAAATCCTCTTAAATCTCTTGAAGACAGTTCTCAGTGTAATTTTTTTGAAATAATGTATTTTTTTATTACTGTTACAGATATGAACTGGCATTAGAAGTATGGCTTATACCGATAAAATACATGTAGCTAAAAATGTATAAAATTCAATTTTAGATAAAATAATTGCTAACACTCTATAATAAATTTAAATAAAGGTATGACATATTCTTTGTAAAATGATCTGCTTGTGAATTAAAAGTTTTGGATTATGATGCATAGATCAAAACAATGATATGAAGTCTTTGGTAGTAGACTGATTCAGCAGCTCATTGTGTGGGATTGACATTGTGCAGGTATTTTTGGCTTGTCTTCCAATTCTTAATTGTTTTCAATTCTTCTCCATTTGGCCTTCAAATATTCCTAATATCTGTGGAGTGTGGTCTTTCATATGGTAGCAGCCCCAGCCAGCCTCTATGTGTTGGTTTTCTCTTCCTTAGGGTGGATTCTGAACTTAATGCCTTATCTGCAGTTGGAGTTTACTGCTAATCTGAGGGATGAGGAGAGTGCCATAGGGCCAGGCCAGAATAAAACACACTCATTTACTCCTGGTTTAATACGGTGCACAAAAAGCAGAAATATTGTTGTGTGAGGCTGACTTTTTGCCTGTCTTTATCAGCGACAGGAGAGTGTCAGGAGATCAGTCTTTTGCCTCAACAAGAGCTCTGACAAAAGGCTTCAGCTTCTTCAACCAAAGTAAAACACTCCACCCAGTCCTGGGATAATTTTTTAGTAAGTCCTGGTCAGCAAGTAAATAATGAAGTTCATGGTATAATAAGGAAGGGGAAGGGAATCTTAGCTTTATTGTTCACCTGTTGGAAAAGAAGAGTTGAAGGGAGATGAGAACAGAAAACCCTGGTGCAGCCTTTTGGACAGCACTGGTGCTGGCCACAGATGAGGAAGACAAGCCATCTCTGTGGGGAGTGCCAAAGTTGGCAGATTTTTTGTCTCCCATCAGAAGGTCACAACATAGAGAGGTGATGTATTGCATACAAAGGCCATATGGCACCACTTGACAATACGGCTGCAGTTAAAAATAACACCTGAATGCCATAAGACAACTGTAAATCTTAAAAGTGTTTTTTCAATCTATCCTACTAGCAAATTTTCCATTGTATTTAGTCCGATTACTATCATTGAAAGGAGACAAGCTATGCTTTTTACAATGTTTTCTACCATAAGTCACTAGAAATACTCAAATGCAGAAGGTAAATAAATAAGCACATCTGTTTTAAGACAGCTCTACTGTAATTGCTTTACTGTAAATGATGTCAAGCATAGAAAGAGACAAGGTATTCCGCTCAGAGTATTTAATCCTTTTCAAGATAACTTTCTTAGGTTAAGCTTAAATGCAGCGTGTAAAATGTTAATGCAAGTAATTATGCTTTTGTTGCCTGTGAATTATTCAGGTCTGAGTATCTGCTATGTGTAGTCTGCAAGTTCACAAAGGTACCAAACAATGCAAACAGCTTTGTGGCCTGCAACCAAGCCTGCCCCTGCTTCTTGGAAGCATGTTCTTGTTCACTTTATCTAATACTGGGTTCAGCTAACTGATTTCTATTTCTCTGGTGCCACCATAAACAAATCTCTTTATGTATGCAGGCCCAGGTTGTTTGCCTGGTTCTGGTTTCTCTATACCAGAATTTCTCTCAATAATTGCATAAGGTAGCAAAAGGGTAAGAGGACATCACAACTCAGTTTCTAGGCTTTTATTTTAATTCAGATGCTAGCCTGGATATATTTTCTGGATGCTCCTTGTTATCACAGAATCAACTAGATTGGAAAAGACCTTTGAGATCATCAAGTCCAACCTATGACAAAATACCCCCCCGTCAACTATACCATGGCACTCAGTGCCACATTCTGTCTTTCCTTAAACACTTCTAGGCACAGACTAGACCACTAGTGGACTCCACCACTTCCCTGGACAGCCCATTCCAGAGCCCAATCACCCTTTCTGTGAAGAAAATGCCTTGGTGCTCCTGCTACTGTGCACTTATGGTTCATGTAGTGATTTTATGTGGTATTTCCGTTGATAATTGGAAGCAGATTTTCAGGAGCAGATTAAAGATAAGTAAAATTGTCAGAGGCAATATGTAGTAATTGTTTTGTTCTTCAGAGAGCTTAAAAGAAGTGGCAGACACTCAAATGAGAATCTTCTTATCCAGGATTTTCTATGAAAGTGAGAGATGATAAGGGGGGGGGGGCTTAATAGACATGTTCCTTTTGAAAACCACTCAAAAATGCTTCAGTACACAGTATTATTACAAACCATTATTACAAGTCATTTGCTAGTGATGCATGAGTGACTTAAAAGGGGCTTTGAACATGAATTATTCCTCCTGGTAACATAGACTATTCAAATAAATATTAGACAGCATTTGGGCATTAAAAATGTGGAGGAAGAAAAATGGAAATGTGTGAAAGAAATATAGAAACATAACTATGTAATAAAACTGTCGTAAGGGTGTGGCAAGAGGGAGAGTACTAAAAGGAGGAAAAGTCATAGAGAAGATGGTTATTATTTTTGTTCATTTGTTGAAGTTTATGTGCCTCTAAGGGACATGACAGAAATGTGCAACTTCTTTGAACCTCAGCATTATCCCTCTAGTACAAAAGAAGCCAGGGTTTCTTGTGAAAATGAAAGTTCGGTTGTGTAAATGAAAGTCACGTGGATGTGGTTCAGATTGCAAATGACTCCAGTAATGCATTGCCTGATGGCCTTCAGGGATCGGCAGTCTGGAGGCTTGTGCAGAGGCACAGAACTCACAACATCAGCCAGGAGGGGAGCAGAGGCTGGAAACTTGTATCAGGAAGAGTAAACTCTCATCTTAAACTATGATATGTCTGCAAGTTGTCTTTTGCAATGTTAAAGAGAGGCTGTGAAATGCTACCTGAATGTAACACTGTTTATGTTAGGCTGAGAAAGAATCGTCAGTGATGGTTTTATAACTTTAATTGACTTGGTCTTTATTTACAAACCCAGAAATTTTGAGGTTACACTGGAAACGTGATATCACTAGTTTTTGCACTGCATGTACTCACGTGAGTTTCTGCATATGTTTTTGATCTATGTATATCAGAACCATATACCTTGTGAAACAGGTTGCTGTCACATTACAAATTCTGTGGTATTAAAAAAATTCCAAATATCTAGATATATTTGATCCTGTAAAATACCTTTGTTTTATTTCAATGTTTCTTATCACTCCATAGGTCTCTAACACTTCTTCCTGCTATCCATATATTGACAGAGACACTTATAATATTTTTGTCCTCCTAGGCACATACTTTTTGTTGATTGCTTTTGCCTTTTTAAATTTTACCTGCTGCTTTCTGTGTGGCAGGGATTGAGCATTACTAGCATTCAAAATTACATTCAGGAAATGTGCAAATTGCCTGGAGAGCAGTAGAAAGATGTTGCATCCATTTCTTACTGTAATTGAGTAAGATAACAAGGCCACAGTTTTCACCCTGTCATCAGGAATACAGGGATGGGGACTGGTACAATTTCCATATGGATCATGAAATTCTTGAGCATTTGAATGGCTTATGCAAGTTGTCAGGGGACTGGACTGTTGGTGTTGGTGGCCAACCACGTGCTCAACAAGTCAGGATGTGCACTGGTGCCAAGGTGGGTTGAGGCTAAGCTGGTGCTTGAAGTGCTTAGCAATGTCTGAGAGATGGTGTGGGCTGTTTGGGGGGAGCTGTCCTGTGAATGCAGAGAGCTCATTCCTGCTTCTGCTGCCACTGCCAGACTGCCGGGTATCTCTCACCGCCAGGTTGCTTTTCCTCTCTGTGCTGTAGCTGCTTTGGCAACTTATGTCTCTTCTTTATTAAGAAGGAAGCATTTGGTGGCATGGATTGTCACGGACTATGCATTGTCACGGAGTACGCGCTATGCATTTGTGCCTTGCTGTCACAAGGCACTGCTGTGAGCTGTCAAAAATCCCAGAGAATTTTCAACTGTCAAAACCTTTTGTAATTCTCTGGCAGAATATTTTGCTGTGGCCATTCTGTCTGTTCCTGTTTTGGGAATTTTGCTTGCTCCTTGCCATTCCCTGCAATTACCAGCTCCACTGACGTTATTTTTTAACACACAGAATGCCCCCCCTCCCAATTTTTTACTTATTGCTTCTCATGTGGTTTTCTTTGTTCCTCTTCTCTTTGCAGCAGAAATTACTCCCTCCCCAGAGGTTTATTGTTGGTGCTTTTTATCTACTGCTGTGACTTTACTTTTGAAGGATTATCACAATTCACTAAAAATCTTTTGGCTAGGAAGCAAATTAAAATGGCAGCCAAAGGCTGCTCAGGTTATAAGGTCCTTTACATGCTGGACACTGGTGTACTCAGATCTGAATGACAAGACTTGCTCTGTGGGCAAAGGAGCCATTGAGTCTGAGTTAACTTGATGGAAGCTGATCCAGTTGTTAATGGGCTTCCTTAAGGAAGCTTAATTTGGGGGCTGTTTGTTTCCTTCACTTGTGAAATGGAGTGTGGTGTGAAATGAAGCTGAGGTAAGATAGGTAGGAAGAATAAGAAAGTAGGAAAGAATTTCAGCTCCAGCTGGGCCACCTGTTCTGATTTTGCTTTGAATTTTTCTTCTTTTTGTCTTAGGTTGACTTGAATTTCCAGACACAGATTTTAGTCTAATCCTGAATTGTTTGCAATTTAAATATATTTTAGTTACCATCAGCTGCAGAAGTACAGAGAAGACAAAAAAAAAAAAGTGCTTTTAGTTCACTGATAATGTAAATGCTGGATTGGGGGCTACCTCACTCTGAACAAAACAAATTAGTTTTGAAATATTTGCTGAACTGGAAGTCTGAAAATAGTTGACTTTTAAATACGTGTTCAGCGTTCTGCTTTCACATTTGGTTTTAAAACGAATGGAAAGAAATAGTTGAAACAGCAAGAAACTTGTCTTACCAGCACAGCTATACGTTTGATAAAGCACTGGAGTCTTAGAAGTCCTGTTTCTCTTGCTGGAAACTGTAACTTCGTGATTTTACCTGAAGTGGAGCATACCTCAGGAAATTTTAGTTTTCAGTTATAATGACATTTATTAGCTATTCAAGTGATTGTTCTCTCCATTTGATGCTTAATGCTTCCTTAGAGAGTTCAGGGACAAAGGTGAGAGAGGTGAAGCTTTTTATTGTTGTTGTATGGGTCTGCCCAGGGTGGAATCTGATTCTTTCTTTAGCTGATCAAATACTCTGCTGTGACATTTCAGGCTTCTTAGAGAACTGCACCTGCTGTCAAAAGTAAGGTATAGACAAACAGAAAACAACTTGCCGGTTGGAAATTTGTGTTCCCATCCCTACAGAACATCATTTTAGAAGTGAAAGGCAAGGAATTATCAAGGGAAAGGAAATTGTTAGCAACACCTAAAGTATTAGAAATTTACCTAAGACAGTTTTAGAGAATCATGTGAAAAAGTTTATTCTGGCAGCAGGCTGATTGCATATGTGGAGAAGAGAGAGATTGATTACATATCAAAGCCTTAATTGCCAGCCATCTGAGAGAAGTATTCTATTTAGAACTAAGGACAATATAAAATATCCCTCCCTGGGCAATGGGTTAATATAACTTTTCAGGTCTCCTCAGAAAGTTGTTGCTTAGAGAGTGAGCTGCTTATGACTCCTGTAATAGATGAGAAATGCATGCTCCCACTTGGACGAGAGGATAATAGGAAAGTGGTATCTGTGGTTTGCAGACGAGCTCTGCTGGCAGAGGGAACGTGCCCTTCCTTGACCTTCACACGCCCAGCTAGCTGAAAGCACTTGCATAAAGAAAATGGTCTCTTCACAATAGATCAGGCAAGGATGGTAGGGGCTTTTCAGTCATTCTGTAGTAGTTACTAATAGAAAAATAACAGCTCAAAATAATTTTCTGAAATGTTTGGGTAGAATAAGCATTAAGAAAGAAGGATTTGTGTTTGTTGAGGCAGTAAAGTACACCTTAACAAGATACCTGAGATATTGTGGTCCAAAGCTGGAATTCCTGTTCAATGAGAAACATGGGCAGCTGGCGTTTTAGCTATATCTGAAGCGAACAGGAGATTTTTTTTGAAAGCTTTTTGAAACCATTTCTTGTGTAGTTGAAATGGACATATTTACTAATGTGCATGTGACATAGTTTCTGAAACTTCAGAGCTGAGCTCTCAAAATCCTTGAGATTAGAAATTAAGGTTTAGGGTTCCTTAGTATGCATGGTCTAAATTTCCAGTGCACGCACAGTTTGGTATCACAAGGGTGAAAACTGCTGGTTTTCTGTATAGCCAGCTCTACCCTGGAAAACCAGACTTGGAAAGCTCAAAGATTATCAGGCTAATTGTCTGGGACCTCTCTTGATTTTGTTAAACAACAGTGGCAACTTAGATATATTTAGAAAGCATTTTGGGCTCAGTGATTCCCAATTTTCCAGTTAAATTTGTTTCACCTGAAAATTCCCAGTGCAGCATGTGTGATTGATAGACCTTCGTCATTTAGGAGTACATAAAACACATTGTTGTATGTGTATTTAAGTTACCAGTCTATAAACTTTGGCCCGCTAGTTTGAGAGGACATCTAATTCTGGAGGTTTTGAGAGTTGCATGTAATTGCTCTTGGTCACATTAATATCAATGCTAGTTCAGCCTTGCACACTGAAGAATAAAGAGTAGAAAGTGAAAGAAAGACATCAATTTTTCTCATCATCTGAAGCAGAGGCTATGTTAGCTTTAGTATGGAAACCCTAAAGCCTGATGATGGATAGGGATGTTCCATCTTCGATTAGCTGGAGAATATACAATAAAAAAATCTTTTTTCCTTATGGGCAGCAGCCAGCATGAAAGAGAAGTATGTCCTGAAGGTACAGAACAGAAAAACCCGACATACAAAGAAAAAATAGAAAAAACCCACAAAAATGCTTTTATGAAAATATAACCAAACAAACTGCAATGTAAATTAAGAACTTGTGTTGAAAAACAAAACAAGGACCCAAGATTAAGAAAACACTGTCTAGTGGGAGAAAGTCTTTCTTGAGTAGTTACAGTCTGATGTAGCCCAAACTACCAGACACTTAAGGCAGGTCCTGGATTTCTGTTATTGCTTTCCTGTGGGTCATTAGCTGAAAACAAGAATATCAGAATTTCTGTCTGTTTGATTTTTGTTACTGACACTAACAAGAGAAGAATTCAGCCCTAAAAACTTAAGTCCTGAGGTTCCTCATTCATTTCAGACAACCCTTGTATCCACCCCAAACTTCAGGATAATGCCACAGATTGCTGCTGAACCTCATAGTTAATAGGCTTTTGCAATCCCCTTCCTATGTGTTGATGATTCTATCCCCTCCTTGCAGTTTGTTTGTCTTTGGTTGTTGTTTTACAGGTTTTTCTTGTTCAATGTTTTCCAGCTGGCAGCGAGTCATTACGTGCTACTTTATCTGTTTTCCACTGTTCTGAGGGCTTCTTTATTTATTAATAAGAACAATAGCAAAGGGAAGCACATGTCCTTTTCATAGTCATTATTTGCAAAGCACATTGTTCCAGGCCACCTTGCACCACTGTTATAAATAAAACCTGTAACTTAACATACATGCAATAATTAATAAAAACAGCATTCATTTGGCACTGATTTAAAAATAATAGATTTACACTCTGCGTGGATCAGCAGTTCTAACGTTTGGCTGAATCTGAATAGAACAATGAATTGCTTTTATCTTGCAATTAAGCCATTTATTTTAGACCAATGTTGCTCACATGACAGAATATACACAAGATAAAACAAAACAAGATCAGGAGCTCTCCCTGTGGAGAGGAAAAAGGTTATTTCTAAGTCACCACATTCTGGTTTAAACCAAACAATAGTGAGAAAGTAGAAAGTGATAATGGATTCACATCAATATTAAGAATTAAGAGTTCACTCAGGAAAGCTCAGGCTGTATGAGAGTCATACGCTGGCTGGAGAAATACAATAAAGCTGTAGTTAAGGAAAAAAAAGATTAATTTCTGTCACTGGCATTTATGACTGAAAAAAAAAAATTAAATGTTCTTCCACCCTGTAGAACTCAGCTTAGAGCTGGCAAGGGACCCTAGAAATAATAGGAACTTGTCATAAACTCTCTAGGCTAGACTTGGATGTGCCTGGAAAGTTCAGTGCTGTTATTTGTGAGAGAGAAAGAGAACTTGTTTCACTGTTGGAAACTTTCACTTCTCAAATATAGTTTGGAGAACAAATGTCACTAACAGTGGTAGGCAAAAAACATGTCGGAGAGACGACAGCTTGCAGATTTAGCACCAAATGGTCACTGAAAAAAAACAAGAGGAAGGTCCTGTACCAGGTCTATTTTGGACTTCTAACCGGGGCACTGCAGAAGGTAACCTTGAACCAACTGACCACATGTAGAGAGTTTAAATTAAATGGAAAATAAAAATCTGAACGGATATGCGCATGACAATGTGAAGTTAGTTGAACCTAACTGGAGTATGAGTGCTGAGGAGGCTTTGCTTTACTTCAAATATATAACAAAATATCTAAGCTTCCTATTCCTAGAAAGAGAACAACGTTTTCAGAGGCAGGTTCCAGTTTTAACATCTTTATCCACACAAGAATTCTATGTTGGCTTATTCAGCATCAGCTGGCAAATTAGTTAAACATTGAGTTATCCAACTCTGTTAGCAATATGGAATTTGTTCAGATTTTCAGCTTGAAGGTTGGCTGTAAATAACTGTAAAAGACCTCATTGCTGCTGATGTGGGGAGAACTTGTTCCCATTCCAAAATCTTCCAGCTTTTTCCTTATCTTGTTGAGTGGTCAGTGGATAATAAGTCAAAGGTTATGCTGAAAGGCAACACTGAACATAATTTTTCCTTTTCTTCCCCAGATTGTTTAATTTTTATTGCAGTGTTTCCCAAGTTATAGTTTATTTCTGGTATCGGATAAGGCCTGGAGCCTTCCAACTACTAATTGCACAATGTTTGGGGCCAAAGGTGTAGAAGAAGTGAAAGCAGAGGATGTAAAGTTCCTCTCAAGGACTTGTGTGCCTGTGGTTGCAAGGTGGATGCAGCAGCAGTGAGGCTGGCACAGCTGTTCTTGTGGAGTCAGCAGATGTGCTGTGCATTGCTAGAACATACTGTCTGCCTTCTTGCCCCTGAAAACACTTGACTGAGGCAAACTTTATCCTCATGGACATTAAAATATACAGGTATTTTTCAGATGTGATGTTTATGTCTGATGGCAGGTTAAGGAAAAGGGCTGCTGTGCTGCTCTTGCTTACCTGGGATTGCAGGTGCGATACAAACCTTACGCAAGTCCTTCAGAGACTTCCTTTTATTCTGCCTTGCACACACAAAGAGGCTAATTAATTATCTAACTCACTGGCATAATTCAAGCACCTGCTGTCAGACACTTAATAAGTTAAGTTAAAGAAACTGCTGTGCTATACAGCCCTCGCCACAGACAATCCTCCCATATGTCTTGTTGTAGGTACTCTATTTTTTACAGAGCATAGTCCTGGGAATCCTTTAGCATCTGTGCCTGGAAACACTTTCTGCTCTCCTAGGGCTCTGTTTCCTGCTGCAGCTCGCACTGCTCCTCCATTGCTGGGCAGCAGGGCAGACAGGGAGTCCACCCCTGCCTGCTGCCTCTGGGCTGGGCAGAGGGACCCATGCCCAGGCAGCCAGCTGTTCTGCTCCTGCCTCCCTGCAAGGCCGTGTGGGACCTTGGATAAATTTTTCATGCTCCTTTTTCTCTTTGTGCTACTCTTTTCTTTGTTAGGTTGAAAGCTCTCTGAACTTCGTATTATCCCCATATATTGTGGTGAATACAACAATCCCCTGAACTCTTTTAGGTGCTCTGGTTTCTACCGCAATGTGAATAATTGCTAAACTAAGCTCTGTATGACGCCATTTATTTTCAAATACAATTTTCTTATTGAAGCAAAGGGCGACCAATGCTTCAAAAGACGTTGTGCTGTGCTATGGTTCTGGTGAGGATATTGTCAAATGTCCCTGAGGATTTTTACAATTTGCCTGTTTCATTTTTTTTTTTGCTCGTAAGTAGCTATATAGACACCAGCTTTTCATAACAGCCGGTTGCTCAAAGACTCTGTTCTTACCAACAGTTGAAAGAACGCTGACATTTACATATTGGTGTGCATAGGAATAGGGAGCTTATCACCTTGGATGCCCTATACTTGTTGATGCTGATAATTTGGTCTTACAGGAGAGTATTAAGGATTGCATTGAATCTGGCTGAGGGGGAGCTCATTTCGCCCTCTCCCAGTTACTATCCTTTTCTTAAAACCCTCATGTTCCGAGGTTTTAGCCCCAAAAAGACTAGTGGGTTGACCCTGTATGCTAGATAGTCTCCAAAGCTTCTCTATCTCTCTCCTCTGCATCTAGACACGGAAGAGAAAATATAGTGAAGGGTTCATGAATTGAGATAAGGTCTGAGATCACTCAGCAAATACTGTCATGGGCAAAACAGTCTCAGTTTTTGGATATTGTTTGAATTTATTACTAACAAATTCCAAGCAGGATAATGAGACGTGAAAACAGAACTTGAAACCTTTTTCCACCTCCCCTGCCTCCTTCCCAATTCTACCGTCTCCCCACCAGTGGTGCAGGGAGACAGGGAATGGGGGTTATGGTCAGCTCATCACACACTGTTCCTGCTGCTGCTCAGGGAGAGGAGACTTTCCCCTGCTCCAGCGTGGTGTCCCTGTCATGGGAGACAGTACTCCACAAACTTCGCCAAAGGGAGTCCCTCTCATAAGCAACAGTTCTCCATGCACTTCTATAATGTGGGTTGCTTTTCCATAGGCTGTCCCTCAGGCCCAGGCTGCTCCAGCATGGGGCTCCCATGGGGTCACAAGTCCTACCAGGAAACAAGTCCGGCATGGACTCCTCTCTCCATGGGTCTGCAGGTCCCTGCCAGGAGCCTGCTCCAGCATGGGCCTCCCATGGGTTCACAATCTCCTCTCAGGCATCTGCTCCGGCATGGGTCTCCTCCAGGGGCTGCAGGGACACAGGTGCTCTTCCCCATGGTCTGCACCTTCAGGAGGACCTCAGCTCTGGTCCCTGGAGTGCCTCCTGCCCCTCCTTCTTCACCCACCTTGGTGTCAGCAGAGTTCTCACATATCCTCACCCTGCTTTTCTCTGTCTGCGACTACATCTGTGCAATACCTTTTTTTCCTTCTTACATCTGTTATCCTCGAGGTATTCCCACCATTTCTAGCTGGCCCAGCCTTGGCCAGCAGCAGGTCTGTCCTGGAGCTGGCTGGCATTGGCTCAGCTGGACAAGGAGGAAGCTTCTGGTGACTTCTTACAGAAGCCACTCCTGTAGCCTCCCTCCGCCAAAACCTGGCCATGCAAACCCAATACAAGTACAACATTTTACAAAAGACCAAGCAGCAATTTTCTTTTTTTTAAAAAGCTCTTCATGTTGCTGGAGAGGTGAGGAATAAGGAAGATTTGCCTTGTCTCTGATATAGTACAAGTGCCAATAACTATTTTAACACTCTATATATACTTTCATCAGAGATTCTGTGGCACAATCTGTAATGCAAACTGGTAATTCTGTATGGGAAAAAATAAGCAGGTGATTGCATGTCTTTGAACATGTTTAAGCTGCTTGACAATCATGACTCAGTAACATTTTAAAATGCTGTTATGAGATAATGTAGCATTCAGAGAATGTGTGTGTTGGTGCTGATGTTCATGTCCATCCTTTGTGATGCCCTTGCCTCCCGCAATTCCATTGCAAGCAAAGGCACAGAAGAGAATTTCACTATTTACTTTTGGAAAATAATTTCAGACTAATGCGAGTGAGATAAAAATATTTTCTATTATGTGCTTATCATTTTCCTTTCCTATAAATAAGTGTAATTCAAGAAACTCATTCATTTATTTGCCTACTACAGGTTTAAAATTCTGTTTAGAAGTTATTTGCATCGTTACTGAAATAATGTTGGCATTTTTCTAGTATTTCTGTGGATAGAGCTGTATTTCTGTGGATCAGTGCTGTGTAGGGGTGGGAAAAAAATCCAGCAGCACTAAATATATGAGTTAAGTTAAAAAATCATGTAAGGAAACTCAGGAAGTAAATGATTGGCAATGCTGGCCTTCAAAAAGGCATAATTAGTCTGCAACATTACTGCCTTTTGAGGCTTGTGCTTCCAATTTGTCTCAGGGAGCTGCTGTTTTTGTCCTGTGTCTGACTGCACAGTCAAAAATGAACAGGCGCGTGGGATTTGATTATTTGTACGTAGGGAGGTGAACACTGAGGTTTTTTTTATCTCCTTCTTCTTGAAAGAAGCTTTGATTTTCTTGAACAGGAAGCAAAATCTTTAAAGTGCCTCATGAGGGCAAAAACCCTCCAAATACGTGGATTTTTAGTCACCACACAGTAATTTTCTACTGTATCAGGGTGAACAGAAGAACAAAATCTATTTAATTGCACAAAGTGTTTAGAGGTAGACTATACTAAAAATAAAGAATTAGAATAGCTACCATGTGGGCCAGGACAGGATGAACACATACATACAGCATTGCCCACTACACACGAAATGTGAAATTTAAGTGCAGATAAGGTGCACTCAGACATTTGGAAATTTGCACTGACTGTCCTAAAAATCCTGAGGATGTGTGGACTGTTAAATGTGAAAGCCTATGAGCTTTAAATTAAAAAAAAAAAATCTTCTTTATCTTTACACATTTACCTGAGAAATCTTCTGTTGCTCTTTGATTTACTTAATACTTCCACTATTGTTTTCTAAGAAGCTAAGATTCTTCTGGACAAACCTGTAATTTTGCCTATTGCTGAACATTTTCCTTGTGATTCTTGTGGTGCCTCAGGGTCGTCTGTGCAGTAGTTCCTATGGCTGTCATTTATGATGGTGTTAACTCCTGCACCACTTTACATTTTGAGAGAAATCAATGTAATAGATCAAAGGCATGTAAAAAAGAGAATGAATTCAAATAGTTGTCTGAAGTTGTAACTCTTTTAGGGACCCTATCAGAGAACTTTGAATATGTGAAGTTGATAATACAGCATCTAGGATAAGAAAATTTGAATATTGAGGAAATATTTCTCATAAGCCAGTTGGTGGAAGCATTTATTTAATGTCATATTAATTCTGTTTATATTTTATTCTATGGTTAGATACATACTAGCCATTTACAATCACAATACTTTGTAAAACTCAGTGTCATTGAAGATAAAGATCTTTAAGGTTTTTTTTTCCTTAACTTTCCATTTCTTGGTCATCTATAAGACCTTAGGATTTAACACAACAAAAAAATCAGTTCCAGAAGATCTGTGAAGGGAGAATAAATTCAAGCGTTAATCTCTTGGAAATAAATGCACGGACTTAAAACACACCATCAAGGCATAAATGTAAGAATCCATACTAAATCTTAAAATTTAGAAAAGCTTGAAAGAGGAAGGCACTGCTTTTCCTCTTACACAACTTTTATGCTTCTAAGTTCTGATCAACATGAGTCCTTCCATTCTTAAAACTTCATTGCTTCTTTGAGGGATTTCGAAGGACTGGGAAATTCAGGCATCAAGGTACATGGGAAATAAAATTCTCTTTTCATCAACCAGTTTCTCTAAGTGGGATCAGATCTGTGGCATTTCTTTGTGGTTTTGAAGACAGAAATTGCAGTTTCCTGTCATTGTTGCTACCACTGACAATGTATGACAGGAGAAATGAAGAGACCCTGGGAAGGGAATTTTATATGATACAAAGGAGGTGAGTGGTTGGTCTGGGAATGATGATGTGATTTTTATGCTCATCTTGGAAGGGGTAAAACCAATTTTTTATGTGGCATTATATAACAAACTTGCAGCTGTGAATTATTTTTAATAGTATTTAAATATTTTGACAGTTTGCAGATACTGAATGAGATGAGCTTAGATTTCTTGTGATATTTGATTTCCTGAGTGAAGCAAACACTCAGTGCCATGTGGGCTACTGGAATGGATGACAGTTATGCAAATTCCTCTTATTGAGACAAGGGAAGGATCCAGAAACTCAAGCACCAGCCCTCTTCCTTTTATACTGCTTACTCCACTGCTGCCTAAATTCCAGGCTATAACCTCATTCTCTTAAGGGTGAGGCGAATTGTTAGAAGTGTCTTTCTAGAACACAGGAATGTGACTCTACACTTTCTGTGGTAGTCCCAGCAGCACATAATATCTAAAATGTGTCCCACTCAGAGGGATGTGAGGAGTATGTGCTTTTAAGTAAAGAAGATGCAGAAAATGTTGGGAACAGTTTCTTTCACCCAAAACTTCATTAGTGAAACACAGGATTTTTTACAATCTACCAGGTGAGGTCATTCACACAGTTTGTTACAAAACTGCCTCATAAAGGGAAATGTATTGAAATTTCATGTGCAGTTAGCAGATGGAGTAATTAGAGTAAGTTATTTGTGGTAGATAACCAGCCAATGGTCAAAGCAAGGTTATCACAAGAGCTGGTTATGATTTGTAAAAAAATGATAGGTATTTGCAGAAGTTGTGATAAGCTCTGTTTGTTAAAGTCAATCTAGTAGGTACCATGGACAAAACACAAATACATGTCTTTAATGATGTATCTGAAACAGAAGACAGATTCCTACTTTTGGTATTTTTGTTTGTTTTCCAGTGCATCTTTTCTTTTTGATTTTTTTTTTCCATTTTTTTTCCCATTGTCAGTGAAAGCAACTGCAGCATTATGAGAGTGTAACAGTCTGAGAGATTTTGGTTAGAGACCTGTGGTTTACTCCCTGAGTCTCGACAGAGACCAAAAATGGTGTCCTATTGCATGACTGAGTTCAGTAACCATTTAGCTTATTAGTGGCAGACCTGGGATGATTCTTAATACAAAAATTACCAGGAAATGAGGAAAGACATGACTGAGTTTGATGAAGTTATAGAAAAGATATAAAACTGAGTGAGTGAGGAAAAAAAAGAGGGGGAAATCAATAAAGGGAGGGAAAATAAATGTAGTTACTGTACAGAAGAAGAAACTGACAGTAATGGAAAATGCAAGAAAGGAAGAAAAAGTAGCAAATACAGGAAGTAAACTGATGCAGAATTAGATGGGAATAACACTCCTTAACAAAAAACAATTCTATTTTTTATTTTTGTAAAGCTTAGTGTAAAAAAGAATCAAGTCAGTTGTCTGAGCTGGGTGGTTAAATGTTAGGGTGTGGGATGCTTCTGGGCATCCTTTGAGGGTAATGTAAACATTGCAGTGGTTGTTGCTTTAATCTCAGATATACTTAATAGCCACTCTGTGTGTAGAATTAATATGACTGTGGTAACCCTGCTGGAAATTACTGTTCCATTCCAAATGTGTGTGCTTTCCCATTTGTCCCTTTGAATTGTCCATTTCACCTTCAAAACTGAATTTTTTTGCACTGGTTGCAGATACTTAACAACAAAACCTGCATGAGGAATGCTTTTCCTGGGACTTTGATAATACAAAGGTGTCAGGGAGTTTAAAATAGTACAACCCTTCAAGACTTTTCTCTTTCCTTACCTCATTTTGGCCAGGTGTGCTGGTTTTGGCTGGCATAGTTAATCATCTTCACAGCAGCTGGTATGGGGCTATGGTTTGAATTTGTGCTGAAACAGGATGATGAAAGAGAGAGGTTTTGTTATTGCTGAGCAGGGCTTACACAGAGCCAAGGCCTTTTCTCTTCCTCCAGCAAGGGGGCTGGGGGTGCACAGGGAGCTGGAGGGGACACAGCCGGGACAGCTGACCCCAACTGACCCAAGGGATGCTCCACGCCATATGGGGCCATGCTCAACATATTAAAGCTGGGGGAAGAAGGCGGCAGGGAGGGACATTTGGAGTGATGGTGTTTGTCTTCCCAAGTCACCGTTACGCATGACTGAGCCCTGCTCTCCTGGAGATGGCTGAGCACCTGATGCCCACGGGAAGCAGTGAGTTCATTCCTCATTTTGCTTTGCTTGCATACACGGATTTTGCTTCCCCTATTTAACTGTCTTTATGTCAACCCACGAGTTTTCTAGCTCTTACTTTTCCAATTTTCTTGCATATTCTGACATGAGAGCAGTGAGACAGTGGCTGCATGGGGCTGGGTGCTGCCTGGGGTTAAACCACAACACCTGGAATGGACTCTTGTCCCGCCTGAAGTTCCTTGAGCTTTTCCCAAGAAGGCAGTACCCTCAGCTGTGTGAGGCCCATCTTAGAGTCTCTGCAATTCAGGTGTTTTCCTTGAAACTATGGCCAATACAAGTGGTATGGTGCTTGCCAGCTTTGTTTAGGATGTGTTTGACAGTTGCAGAAACAAGGAACAACTCAGGACAGATATCCCGGCGCTATTTCTTCATAATTACTACACATGTATTTCTTTAAAATTTGAGAATTAAATGTACAACTGTAAAGCTATGGCTATGTATGCAAAGTGGTTTTTTGTGTTCCCACTGACCTTTTTCAACCTTCATGCAAAACTGACACAAAAACTTCAGGATGAAACATCCAGTTTTAATCTCATGACACCAGTGTTTACACTGGAAAATAAAAAACCCAGTGCCAAAACTTTGACTCATATACAAATGGTTTATATGTCATGAAATGAGAAAGCAAATGCTTCTCCCAATTTATATGTGTAATGGAAATTGTTAAATGATATTGGGAACTAGGCATGGTATGTTTGTGCATTCTCAGTCAATAGCTGGGATACGGGGGGCTGAGGAATCAGGATTTGGGGACAGCTGTGCAGCATGTTCCCATGCATCCCAAGCAGCCAGCACCTGTGCCCTGTGCTGAGGACAGGAGAGGACCATGGCTGCAGGGCACGGAGGTGAGGTGGGGCCCTGCCAGTGTGCCCCTGCCCTGGGTGTGGGGAGCAGGCAGCCTCCTCCAGCCTCCTGCCCTGGGCTGAGGTGGGATGGACAGCAGCAGATGGCTAAAGATGAACCAGAATTGTTTGCAGAAATAATATAAACCTGTAGTTGCTACTGTATTTTCTACTATGTGTTAGTATTTTGTTATTTTTTAAATTTCTGGGATATGCGTCATTTAATCAGCACTTCTCTATTTAACCTTAAGTTAAATAAAAACTGGAATAGAGGGAAAGTAAGAAACCCTATATATAAACCTTGAAGTGTAGACACACTGACAAAATTCAAGCAGCTCAAAATGAGAAATGACACTTTGTTCCTAATTTGTACCACTTGCGGGAAAATGGATGTGAAAGGATGTAAGCTGGGCATAGAGTATCAGCTGGGGTTTGTGTTCCCACACACACTCAAATGCTAATATTAAATTCAGTCTTTGAAGTTTCCATAAAAAAGCACAAACCAACCTCTTAAGGAAGTTCAACCTAAATCTGTGTTCTGTAAAAATTTTAATTTGATAACCACCAGTTTGCATTAATTATTAAATGAAACTTAGCTTTCTTATCCATTTTAGGACATTTATTTTGGCTTGTAAGCATTTTTTTTTTTAGAAATCTTACTAAAGAATATGTAAATATGATGCATACTGCACATCTTTAAATATATAAATCAAAATTCCAATGCAAAGCTATCGCTCTAGTTGCACTGTAGCAATATGTTTCTAGTTCATGAAATACTGAAAAAAAAATTTTAGGGGCATTAAGTCAGATTCTGGATTAAATAATTTGCCAAACCTTTTCTCTTTTTTTTCACTCTGACTGAAAATCAAACTTAGTTTTCAGAGATGAAACTAAAAGATCTTTAAATTAACAACTGTTTTAATTTTATATCTTTGATTTGGATTAAATAATTGTAATTTTCTCTTTTAATATTCCTTAATTTGCTCAATAGTTTACATTCCTTTTAATTTTCTTATCCAGATATAAAGTCCCTAAACAGGAATGTATTGAAAGATGTTGGCTTGGTAATACAAATGACAGTGCAGTACTAAGACACAAACCAAGAGTACTTAATATTATCAGTATAACAACTCACATTTTAAGTAGTGATAGCTTATTATAGGATACAACATTCCAGCTCTTTTATTTTTTAAATAAAATAATACCTTAATTTATTTGTATTCCACCAGAATGAGTACATTCATTGCAAATTGCATGCACATAAAAGGGAATCCATTTGTAAACTACATTATATCTTAACAATAAATAGTATTTGATCTAATACATGATGGTAGTGCATTTCTTGTTAAAACTGCAAGCTTTTACCAAAATGAAACCAAACTCTTATTCTCTTTATAAATATTTTAAATAATTTTAGGTACATGTTTCATACCAAGTATATAAAAATAGTATTTTTAGATAAATTAAGAGGTTTCATTTACATGACAAATAACGTGCAACATCTAAGCACTCTCTAGCAGCTCTATTTGGTTGATTGTCTAGATGACATGCAGCGAATATTGTCCCTCTGCCTTCACAGAACTGACAAAAAGACCAGCAGGACCCACGATCACCTGAAGCAAACAGTGCCATAGGTATTGTTTGGGAACAACAGTCAGACACTCAGGGAAAACCTTTGCTTCGATGAACAAAAGCCACCCATGACAGTTCTTTGTGCTAGACTTCCAGCTGCTCTGACCCTCAGGGTCTTTGGACTATCACAAAAGTCTGTCAAACAGACAAGTAAGTTATATCTGTATTCAAAATGTTTTTCAACATGCTTCTAGAATCTAGAAATTTATTGTTTTTCCTATAGTATGAACCAACATTACCTTTTCTTACTTTCTACAAGTCCGAATTTTCATGTTTGTAAGTCTCCATGTTTGCCAAAATAGAGATCTAATAAAGCAGTCATGCAGTACTCTCTAAATTTAAAACTGGCAGCCGTGGAACATGCTTTGAGTACCACTTCATTGTTTCTCATACATCTATGGCTTGGCAATCTTTATCTTTAACATCCCTTGTGCTTGTCACAATGTCTATTGGGAAATCTGGGGTCTGTGCAGAAGTCACTCCGGCTGTTCCTTCCAGGTCCCACGATCCTGGCAGGTTCTCAAGGCTTAGTGAGCTGATTGCTCCTTGGCTAAAGCTCCCTTCCTCTGATCTGCTGGGCAGCACGAGGTGCAATGATGTCTCTGATGAAGAGCATACTGAAGGAGAAAGGGTTGCTGAAATAGACTGGAGAGGAGTCAGGGTAGTGTCTGAGTGGGGAGAGGTGCATCTTAAAAATTGCAGATTGTCTTTCTGAATTACCTGATACTGGGAAGGGGAATTTTGAAGGCCTGTTGTATAATAAAATTCACCATCCATAGAATTTTGCAAGTTGGGTTCAGTCCTTTGGGGACTGCTGCCTACAGAGGACAGATCTGTATTCCAAATGTCACATAATGTGTTTCCATGACAAAGTTGTGCTTTGGTGCAAGTGAAGTTGCCAGCTTGCATGTGCGAGCAAGGTTGGTGTGTAGTCCAAGCCCCTCGAGACTGCAGACTATCCAGTGTGGGACTTCGAGATATGCTGTGCACAGCACAGAATCCTGGAGGCTTCTGGGATGTGAGCAGGTTCTCCAGAAGGTGCATCACATTCTTCATATCCTTACGTAATTGTGAGACTTCTTGACTTAAAGTTGTCATCTGTTATGGAAGGTCAAAATATTACAGTATTCATTTATTCACCATGCCTCAAATATGCACATGCATCCCTTTTTTCCTTCTAGCAACAGCAACTTTGATCTATGGCACAGCGTCTCTACGTTAAAGAAATTCACTCTACTAATGTATGTGTGGGAAATAGTCCTTCCAGCTACTTTAATCCACCAAAATGATTCTCTGTATATAAAAAATGGTCATAGGGTCAGAACTGAGATGATTTCCAGAGACAGCATGGCATCAAAATGTTCTTGATCAATCATTAAATATTTTAAACCATAAACCTTTTTTATTAAACAATTTCATACTGATGAATTATATAAAAATGAGGCCTCGTGAAATCTTGTTTAGAAATACATATGAATTATACTGCTGTCTTCAAATTAAAATAAAAGAAATCCATGGTCTAAATTATTGGATGCAACTAGTAGTTATGTAAAAATCTTGTGGACTACTATTAAAACAAAAAGGGTGAAAAATGGAAGCTCTAAAACCCACTTGCTCCCTCTAATTATTTAAAAAATATAAAAGATTGTGAAGCAGTTTGCTTCCATGTATTTACATGTGTGTTTGAAAGGTGTTGCATACAACAGACAATAAGCTATAGCATAGATTACTCTGGTATGTGTGTGAAAGGAAGAATCAGATTTTTTATTAGACAAAAAAATTTTCTCTTAAATGCTGAAACTACTGATAGCATCCAGTTGGTTATACGAATTACATGAAGTCTTTCCTCAACCCCTGCTTGGGGTGGGAATCAGATTGTCAAGTTCTGAATTTGTGTTTTAAAGTAAACTGGCATATGAACATTAATGGGAACATTTGCTAGGACTTTAAAAGGGTGTTCTGGGCAATGAAAAATCTAGCTGAAACATAAAATTAACCCACTCACCATTTCAAATGGTAGAAATTAAACTTGTCTCCATGGTAGCTAATCAATCTATCTTAGGTTAAAGTACTGTCATTATCATTAAAATAGGGTTTCTCATACTGATACTAGGGAAAATACTCTGTTGAAAAAAAGACGTCTGCACATTCATCTTCAAGTCACATGTCAAAAAGAAAAAAGGCTAATTCAGAGGGTCTGTCTTTGACCTCAAGTAAAGACACCTCTGATTAGATGACCCACACAGATTAATTTTCACGTAACCAGAAATAGAAATACAATTTTCATTTTTCTGGCAGGACAGTTCTGAAGAAATCTGCTGGAAACACATTTCAGGCTGAGTTTGATTGTGCTACTACAGGCACAATAATTATAAAGAAATTCGAAGAAAAAAGCAGGAAGCTCCAATACAGCTCCTATAGATCTATTCATTTCTCTCTGAGCTAAGACTTCAAACCCAACATATTGTTTAATAGTTTTGTAATGATCACACTGCCTCTGGAGGTAAAATCCTTAAAGGGAGAAGACTCTTGAGTGGCAGATGACAGAATCTCTCTGTGTCTCTGCATTTTACTTTCTTTCTGCCTTGTTGTGTAATTGAGTCACGGTAGATAGACTATAACCATGAGATCCCCTTTTGCCAGCTGCAATTAAGCTTTGAATGCCTGGTAACTTCAGTTAATGTGAGGAATTAAAATATGTTGTGAAAGTGTTTTGTGAAGAGGCTGCCTGTGGGGTCAGAGCAGCCACTGAAGGTTCTTGGTACTGTCAGACTGTAAGGAAGCACGCCACGAGATTGCTGGACAAATCGACCACACAAGGACTCCTGTGTTCTGTTGGAAACTAGGAGATGACGTTGCAAAACTGCTAAAAGCTTAGTTGTGAAGAAAGGGGGAAGACAAGCAATCAAACCCATAGTTACTTAGATTCAGTGGTCATCAGTTCTTTTTAGGATCATCACTGGCCCCTACACCTAGTGGATATAGCAATGGTTTTCTCTGCATAATTTCCCAATTTGCATCAATTTTTCAGGGCTTTCTGCAATTGTGCAGTTAGAAAGCTTGACAGCACCTTATGGGCATGCACCTTACCCAAACTATGAATGCTCTGAAAATACCTGCAATTTTAAAACATCTTCTTTGGTTTGATCCATGCTTTTGTTTTCCATTTCTCATTACTTGCAAGCTTTTTAGAAGTTTAATCACCCTTTAACATGTTTCTTTTGCCAATTCATTGAGACAATAATGCAAAAATCAATCCCAGCATCAACACTTGTGACAGCCCTGAATTTCTGTTCATTATAACCTGCTCTAGTGCTCAGATACTATTTTTGATATATCAGCTAGCTCACAGAGTGTTGTCTTCTCATAAGCTTGCTCCAGCACCAACACAGGAACGGACCTGATAAAGCCCTTTGAGGTAGGCTTTAATGGTTTCCAGCAGTGTGATAAAATAGTTATGCCAGACTCAATCCACCACTACCATTTAGTAAGATCTATTTGGACCTATTCTGGATGTCACATACACACACACACAAAAAACAAACAAAAAAAAACAAAAAAAAAAACAAAAAAAAAAAAAAGAAAAAGAAGTGGCTTTCAGGATTTTATGAACTATTAATCTTACAAAATTAAACCTCCAGTATCTGTGTCACCATTAATTGTCTCTGCATTATTATACACATACATAGCATACTATTACTCCTACCAATGTTACACTGTTTATGTTATTATTTTTATACCCTGCAGAGATCTTTGAACAAATGCAAATAAAAAGGTATAATAGGGGGAAAAATGGTATCAGTATTATTAACCATTTCACAGTGTTTGGGAAAGTGCAAAAGAACAGAGATTAAAAGCAAAAGGAATTTTAAGTCTATGAAAGAAATTGAAAGCAGTACAGTTTCCTCCTGAGGAAAAAGGGCTAATTCCTGGCATGCTGGTAAGGCTGCACTCTTTTCAGGAGCTCACTGATTATTGCTAGGCAAAACAGCTAGTGGTACAAATGGTTCCTGCTGTGCTAGGCAGACAGCTTTAAAATTATCTCTGAGATCCCAAATATACTTGAAATGCTGCCTTAACACTTCCTAGGACTTGAAAAAGATACTGCAATGTTTCTGGATGTAAAAACTGGGTTTTATACAGATTTAGCTCCAAGCAGCAAGAGGTGTTTCTCAAACTGATTGAAAGCAATATGCTGGTACCTTTTTAGGAGACTATGTTATCAGGATAGAGTATTTTTAAAATAAAGATTAAAATAAAAATTTTAGTAGATATATTTTGCATTTTCAGATTACTTTGACAGTTTCAGTAGAAAGAGTATTTTTCTTTACTACCAGTATTAAAGTGTTGCGTAGTTTGAGTACTTTGTTCCATGTAGTTAGGTAGGAATGGAGCGGTGAAAACCTCTGTGTGATGTAAGATGATGGTGATTACTGCTTTGTTTAAATGGTCAAACAGATTTGTTTTTCCTTTATATATTCCATTTTTTTTAATGCTAAATTTTCAACTGGAATGTCTAGGTCTCCTCACTGATCCTGGATTAATCTGGAATAAGGCTTTTTCTGATTAGAAGCTGATTCTGATTAGTGCATTGGTATTTTTTTCTCTCTGTGGTTTACTCCCTTTTGAGATTCAAACTTCAAACCCAGATATCTTCCAACTATAACTCTTTCTGAATACCCAAAGAAATGATGATGAATATTTGCTTCTTGAGAAATGGAAGTTGCATTTTGGCAAAGTGGAGGGACTGCCTTGCTTGCACTGCATATGACAGCTTCTCTATTCCTTTGCTTGGTCTGTCGTTGCTTTTATTCTGGTTTTTCATTGAGTCAAGGAGACTTTCAGCTTGAATGAGTTGTCTGAAGGCTCAGAGTGACTAACTGCTGGTATTCTGTTTCTCACTGAGTGCGTTGCTCTGACTGAAATGAGAAGTGAGTGGAGACAGACTCCGCACTGATCATCCATCAGCAACACTGTGTTGTGGCCATTGGTGTTATGGTGACGGATGTTTCTGATTTAATGCCTTTAGTAATAAAGCTAGTTGCAGAAGGAAAAAAAAAAATCCAGTGCAGCTAATCTGAGTTCAGATTAAATCTATAGGATTTGTGCAATGATATGATGGTTCAGTTTCAGTGAAATAAATCCAGAAATCTGTAAGGCTGTGCAATTAGCTTTTCTGTGTAGGAGTAGGAAATTTGCTCGTTTGTCTGCTGACTCACTAGCCAGCTCTCTGGTAGTTCCCATGACCAGTCTGTCTGTGTAAATTAGGACACCAAAATTATTGCTATTAAACACATAAGGATAAACCAGAAAAGTGTAAAGGAATAGATTATTTAAATGTATTGAAGTCAACAAGGCTCCCGTGAAATTCAGTCTAGAAAAGGAGTTCCCAAACTGCAGTTCTAATAATAATTTGTGGCTCTTCATTGAGAGTGAGTCTGGAGGGAGGGAGATGGGAGGTGGAGGGGTGTGAGATGAAAGTTGATTAGAAGCATGGAAGGGTTGAAAGAATTGGGATTGTTCAGCTTGGAAAAGAGAAGGCTTTGGAATGACCTGATTGAAGCCTTCCAGTACCTGAAGGAGACTACAAGGAAGATGGAGAGGGACCATTTACAAGAGCATGTAGTGACAGGATAAGGGGGAATGGCTTCAAAAAAGAGAAAGAAAGTAGTTTTAGGTTAGATATTAGGAAGAAATTCTTTACTGTGAGGGTGGTGAGGCACTGGAAGAGATTTCCCAGGGAAGCTGTTGATGCCCCATTCCTCAAGGTGTTCAAGGCCAGACTGGATGGGTCTCTGAGCAACCTGGTCTAGTGGAAGGTGTCCCTGTCCATGGCAGGGGGGTTGGAGCTAGAGAATCTTTAAGGACCCTTACAGCGTAAGCCATTTCATTATTTTATGATTGTTGGATGTGCATTCTTGCCTTCAGGCTGGCATAGAATCATGACGGTGTCAGTGTAACAGTGGCAATAAGAAAACAAAAAAAAACATTCCAGATTTGGAAATTACTGCTTCAAGGAATTCATAAAGTATCAGACAAACTGGCTGACTAGCTACTGATTGAGAGCAAGTGGAATATCGTGGAAATCTCAGGTGGCTGCGAGAGGAGAAGCTGGCAATATGTATTGATGAAAGGAAGCCTGGGGTAGTATGTATGATATTGGGCAAAACCATGAAGCAGATAATTTCTATAAGCACCTAAGGGATAGTTAAAAGAGAACAGGCAACATTACATTTCTTAAGAATAAACCATGGCAAAACAGTATAGTTTTCTATAACTGAAAAGCTGTTTTAATATACAAGAAAAAATTTTAGATGTAATATACACCTTGTCAGAACACTTCTAAGACGTTACTGTCCACCTGACATTCTTCTAGAACTACTAGGAATATGAAGGAGACGTAATCACCATAAGCTGGATTCTTACATGATTGGAACGGTTTATGATCATGTTTCCTGTCATCCATGGACATTTTAAGATATTCTTTTTAGCACCCTGTTCTTATCTGGTTTTATTTAATGTTTATTTTTAATGTCTACATGGAATTCATGTTCACTTTTAAATATCAGTAATATGAAATTCAAGAAAGATAAATGTTAAACATTACATTTGAAAAGAAAATGTCAGAGGCATGAATATAATATTCTGCCTATGCAGAGTATTATAGAAAAATGTCTGTGGAGTTCTGCTGAATGAAACTTTGTGGGCATTTATCATAGTCCCAGGATATACAGAGTATTTTCTTTAATTGAACTCAAGAAGGGGTTTTCTTTATAACAAATTACTTAGGCAGCTTGAGATCGTGTACTTTGTCAGTGACTTCAAAGATCTAACCAAAGACAATTCAAAAGAAAATGATATCAATGAAGAGTTTTTTTAGCAAATGTAATGGGCAAAGAACGTCAAAAGGAATTTGGTTTGCTGAGATTTGCTGGGATAGCATGTTTCCAGAATAAACTGACTTTAGAAGGAGAACACCAATCAACTTTTTCTTATGATCTTCTAGGCAGAAAAGAAAAAGCAGTGAACTTGTGAACTTGCATACCCACAGTCATTGACATTTAGATGCTGGGAAAATGGATCTTTTCAGAACAGGAACATTTTGAAATGCCTATTAGAGATTAACTGGACAGTTGTCATTATCTGTCATGGTCACAACATTTTTTATTCAAATCTGAAGTCGGCTTTTGGTGTCTGGTTGATTTGTATACTGCATGGCTGCCTCTCAGTTAATTCCTTTGTCTTAGGTACCTTTCCACTAAGGAAAAGTGCAAGAGTCACACCACAGCATATGGGACTTACGCCGTGTCTGTGCAGTATGTTCTGCTCAGAAAGAAATAAACTAAGCTTTAGAGCATCCACTATTTTTGTTACTGTCATCTGCCAATACCTATTAAACTAACATTAAAAGAGCAAAAAGGTTAGCTGGAAAGGCTTCTCTACAGCCATCAAAGTATGAGAGCAGAGGTAGGAGTTCTTTGGAAATATGAGTATCAGTGCTAAAAGAGAAGACGTTTTAAAAAATCTTAGTAGGCAAAGTGCGTTTACTCTGCATTTATGGTTTAGAAAGCTTTTATTTCTTAATACAAATTATACTTGGTTTTATGTTTTGGCTTTATTGTGAAATTTATGTGACTAAAATCCAAAATGGATAGATTAGTTTAAATAGTTTTCATCATCAATAAATACCTTTAGTTCACTTTTTGCCACATTTTTCTTGATTGAAAAATGTTTTACAAAGCAAATTACAGGGATAGCCTGGCTGCAAAGTAATTTCTCTCATGTGATAATATAGTTATGAACTTGTTAAGAAGAACATGTATTTAATTACTGTAAGTCAAGAGAGTTCATTATATGAACTCTCAAGTTGCAAATTGAACTTTAACGGTATATCCCCTATGTAAAACTGAAAGCCTGATTAACTTTACCAAATTTTCATTAGTGGCCCTGATTATAAGTTGGATATGTTTTTAATATCAAAAATGCTTTTTTTTTTCTGGACTGAGGGAAAATGGGATTGATTTTTGGCAGCTGGATATGAAATACATTTAAAAATAATGAGTATAAAACTTATGATTTGGAAAATAAACATTTGTTTAGGATTATTCCTTTTGTTAGATGGAAGTGAAATATCCCTGTGAATATATTTTCTCTGCTCTGCATAAGTGCCAGATGCTTGGAGTATTTTAAGTACCTGCATTTAAAAAACCTAAAATTAAAAATGGCTGAATTTCCACTAAGTGCTCCAATGTGGAGCTAAATAGAAGGCAATTATCTAGCTCAAAACCTGACCCTATTCATATTTCCTCATGTTTGTTTGTTTTTCAGCTGAATGGGAGAAATGTGAGTACTGTGTTCATTATACTGTATTGGTACTGTAATTGCAGGATCTACTAAGGTGGTAAAGCATGAAATCAACCCCCAGATTTCTTGAGGCTGAGGGAGGCTGCACTGAAGTTGGGTTGCATATGAGGAAAACAGGGGACATGACAGAGCAATCTGAGTTTGCCTGCATGCACTGCATGAGATGCCCTTTTTATCTGAGCTCAAAATCACGTACCCATGCTTTTAAATGGAGAATGTGTACATGTAATTAGGGGGGAGAAATACGACTAAATTTTGGGTATTTTCTTATTTTAATGGCTCTGCGTTTTAAATAATTCAGATTTGGGGTTTACAAACTGAATCAAAGTAAAAGTATTTTGTGCTCTTTTCATACAGCGCCATTCAAATTATAGAGAACTAAAAGCCTAGTAGGATACAGGCAATGGGACAGTGATGCGTGCTTTAATCTAGACATCTTGGCCATCTCTATACCTCAGAAAATCTGCTTAGTGGTTTTCTATTTTTACTTTGTGGGCTTCCTTATTAGTTGTCTATGATTGCAACAGGTAAATGGCGCCTCTGAAAAAATGCTCAATGTTCAGCTACACTTGTTTGATCACTCTTTGCAGATAAATGCTTTGGAAAGACCAGGTCAGGCATACAGATCTCTGCAAAGGAAGGACACAGACTTGTAAGGCAGAATACTCTTCCTGGATTCTTACTCTGCCTAGTTTGGAGCAGGTCTTTGAATCAAGCTTTCCCCAGCTCAGCAAATGTACAATGCTGATAGGTATTCAGTAACCTAATCTTGAAAGGATTGCTTAAATAACTGTGATTTTACCAGAACAAGAACCTGAACTTTAATTCTCACCTGCCATGTACCGAAGGTACTGAACTATATTAAATGTCATGCTTGCTTTATTCAGTCATTATTTATACTAAGTAGAAGTGACAAATAGGGTAAGAGATAAAGCAGTCATATTCCACTCCACCTTGTGTTAGAGACTGAAATAGTTCATGCCTCAAACATTGATATAAAGTTTTGCTAACTGTATCGAGAAACTACACCCAAAGAAGTCTTGGTGAGGATACCTGACTAGGACTTTGGACTGAGAGTCAAATTGCTGAGATTAGATAAAGGGAAACCTGCTGTTCAGTCATCTCAGGCTGAAGGAAAAGTATGCATGCACAAAGGCCAAAGCCATCAGCTGCACTGAGAATCATCCCCGGCTGAGTTTGGGGTGGGGGGAGAGCACAGCTCACAAAGCCAGGTTTACACAGACCTGGGATAACCTCTGGGGAGAGGCAATATACACCCATCCTCCCTTACACAAGCTGGCCCAGCTGTGGAAACCCCAAGCCCACAGGCCACATCCATGGGACATTCACATGAGAGGCAGCTTGAGGGGGTGTCCTAATCCATCAAGGACCCCCCAAAGTGCTCCCCAAAGGCCTTGCCCCACAGGACTGCACGTGATGCAAGCAGAGTCTGCTGCAAGGGACTGTCTNACATTCACATGAGAGGCAGCTTGAGGGGGTGTCCTAATCCATCAAGGACCCCCCAAAGTGCTCCCCAAAGGCCTTGCCCCACAGGACTGCACGTGATGCAAGCAGAGTCTGCTGCAAGGGACTGTCTCTCCCCTGGGGGGACATGCCTGGACATTGCCACCTGGCCCTGAGTGTATATTAACCCATGGGATTCTGTGCTTTTGGGGGGACCATCACCACCAAGCAGACCAAGCTGAAGAGGATCAACGCTACATCGTTGGGATCCACAGATGGTGATATTCTTTCATTGCGTCTCTGTCACTCTCTTTCTGTCCCCCCCACCTCTTTTCCTACTTCTCCCTTTCTCTCTTTTCTTCTCTCTCTCTCTCATACTTACTATACAATAAAACCCATACTATTGACTGGCATATGGTCTCGTTTGCACCTTAATTCGGGCAGAGGTATTTCTAAGAACCTTAATAATTGGATCATAACACCTTGCAATACTGAACAGGAGGGAAGTTCCTGTGTGAGCTTGGGTGTCATTCAGGCTCAGCGAGCAGTGAGGTTAGGTGAGGCAATGAAGAAGTTGGTTCACTGCCTGAGCAGCCAAACCATGGAGCTGTACAACAGCAGTCAGGGGGGTGCTCAAGTTTGCCTCACATTGACTGTGCTGCCTTTGGAGACTACTCTCCTTAGAGGAAGTCTGTGCATCTATTGCAACTAAAGGTAATGTGTTAATAAATCTGAGAAGTGGAACCAAGGCACTGACTTCTGTTGCTCTCTTACGTAAATGAAATGTCCATTGGATTATGTACCGAATGCCATACACCTAAAAGACTGCCAAGAGCTCAGCTGTGTTTCTAAACTAGGTATAGCTAATTTTGTAGATTTTTCTCTGAGGTCACTTTTTGCTTTGCTTTGCTAACAACAGACTGTGTTGAAAGTCTGAATGGAAAGGGACATGGCTTTGTTCCCCCCATGAACAGCTGAAATGTTTCTAAGCTAACTAGTGAACTGTTGTAACACAATTGCCTTTCATGAAAGCAGTTATTTTTGCATTTGTTGATTGACTTCTCATCTCCACTGGAGAATGTATTAATGACAGTGTTTACTGCTGTTGGCTACTTGTGACCTGTTTTCTCATATTTTCTTTACCAGGGGAAGACTGCATGTCTTTAATAGAGATCTTAATTTCTAACTCTGATGGCATTTTAACTCCTGCTGGTTGTCTGCTGCAGCATCAGTGATAAATTTCAATTACTGGTCATCATCAAATGATAGAATGATGAAAGCACTGGGTCTACAAATACTCAACACTTAACACAACAACAAAAACCTCCAAGCAACAGCTAGTTTGTATCAGCAATGCTACCCAGAGGCTCATTTGGGTAAACACCAAGTCTGTACTATCAGTTCAGAAACTCCAGATAGGGCATGTTTGAGTACATGTAGAATATGCAATTAAGCAGCCTTACAGTCATGCAGTTTTTCCAATGTAAATTTTGATCCACAGGAGGAGTTGGAGGACGCCCATCCAAGGGCCCAGAAGTCCTATTGCCTGTTTTATGTTAATGTGAGCAAACAAGTTGCCTAACATTTTGTTCAGATCACATTGCAAGGGTAGAATTAAAATTGTATGTGGAGAGAAATGACCTTGAACATGTGGAGGTTTTTTTCTTCTTTTGATTAACATATTGCCATTCTCCAACATTTATTTATTTATTACTTTTCACTAGAAAAGCAATGAGAAGCCCAGAACTGTTCCAGATGAAATGTTTAATCCACAAGATGCCTGCCTTAGAACATCTGTCATCATGATGTATTTTCCAATTCCTTCTTGTTGATAGTCATGTAATACATCCTCCTATTTTAAAAATTCCTGTCCTCAATAGGGATGAATCAATATAACTTGCGTGTTTCAAAAACATACATAGAAAATATTGTTTTCTATCATAATGGTGTTGTCAATTAACATCTTGAAGATTTTTTTGAGTTCTTTGACCAAGTCCTATTAAAAAACATAGTTTTCCGTGGCCCACAGCCAATACATCATGGGACTTTTGTCTGAACTCTACATTTTGACATACAAATGAGGTGATGCATTCATAGAAATTAACCATGCGCGCACTCCTAACTTAGGATATTTAAGTTATCTAACCAAGTTAAGCTGACTCAGGATGAAAGAGGTTTAAAAACCCAACACCTCGTAAGTGGGAAATAATAACTGGATTAAGGGTACGCAGTATAAAAGGAAAAATAAAAAAAAAACAACTTGGCAATTCTCATAGCCAAATATCTCAGGGAGGAAGTGAAACTGCGGTGGGACTTATTTAAATGTTTCTTCATGTGGAAGTATAAAGAATTATCTCTAATCATTTCACATTCAAAGACACAGTGTGATGGGAACAGATTTTAGTCTGGCAGTATAACTGTGAAGTTAGTATGATGCTTTAATCTTGTTAGCTAAAGTATTTCTAAGAACCTTTATACAAAACTGTTTAGCCCCAGAACATCTCTTTAGTGTTGGATTGATAGCTGATTACAGGTTTGAAGTTATTAGAAGAGGGGAATAAAAAACACCCCTAAAAACTATTGTCCCTGCATTCCTCAGGTATTATTGCTTGAGCAGGAAGGGATGAACTTCTTCTTTAGTCTAAGCAGACTCAGGTAAAGTGATTTGAAACATTTTATGTAAATTTGAACATGAATGGATTTGGATTTTTTTTCAAGGAAATTCTCTAAAAGCACAGCATGCATCAAAACAAGAAAATCTGGGAGAAGGAACTTGGAGAAATAATGAGAAGAATGAGACAAATAGAAGCATACCAGAAGAGACTAAATCCTAGGAAAATCAGATACACTAACTTCACTTTGGTTTTAGCCCTAGCACATGACACAAACTTTTATGTAGGTTTTATGTAGAAAATTAATCTCAGAATGAGTTAAAAACCCCAAACTGCCCTACATGTAGGAACCTCATCTAGTTTTGTAAGCTCATTTATAATACATTTATCATATTTCTGAGTATTCTCCAACATTCCTTGAATCATTGTTAATATCCTTCAACCCCCACAAATCTTGTTACCTCATTATTAAGTCTGCTGATCTGCTGTTTGGTCTCTTCTGCTTTGATAACAAGCACAGCAGCACCAATTTCAGCCTCTGAAAAGAATTCAAATTCATGTAAATGAGAAGAATATAATCACTTGAAAACAGCAATACTATCCCTGCACTTAACCAATACTTTAAATTTAAACCTAAATTCCCCACCATCTTGACAAGTTCTATTGCTTTGTGGTGCTGTTTTATCAACTTTTTCACAGTGTAGGTCATTTAAGGTTTCCTAAAACCCTCTGTTATTCAAGTTTTTCACTCTTTTAAAAATCTGTGTACTTCCATACTCCTCCGCTTCTCTAAATATCTTTAAAAAAGTGGAGAGCCAAGTTTACATATAGCTCTTAATGAATTGGGGTAGCCCCAGATTGTTTGTTTGTTTGTTTGTTTTTTGTTTTGTTTTTTTGCTTTGTTTGGCTTTTTTTTTTTGGTTGGTTGGTTTTTTGTTTTTTGTTTTTACTTGTTTATTCATGGCTTTTTTTTTTTTTTAATTAGGTATTAGAATGTTTTTATGTTTAATATTGTCTTTGTGTTTAGTGCTTTCCATGCCCAAAGGTTTGGGAGCAATGAGGCAGATTCTACAATACTTCTGGTAAAGTATAATGCATGAAAACCCAGTTCCCTCCCTCCATAAACTGTTTTATCTCGAGTGTCTGTTAGCAGGAAAAAAACAAATGACCTTTAATACCTTGTTATATTTTTCTACAGTGCCAATTGTGGTACTACAATGGTACTGAGAGTACAAATATATGTTTAATCTATTTATGCCACTTGTGAGGATCAGAGATACAAAAGGGACAAAAAGCAGCTATGAAAACCATTTTCTCTAAAGAGTGATTTTCCCAGGCAAAGCTCACCTCCAGTTGTAGGAGACAACCTGGATTCCTGCCTGAGCTGATCAGAGCTGAAGTCAAAGGTTTGGCTTTCCTCATTATGGTTTCCATCCTCAATCCCATCGACAATTCTGTTGAGAAAAATTGGAGTAATGGAGCAGTTTCATAAATATCATGTTCATAATTATGCTGTAAAAATTACTCCTAAAGGGCACATTTTTAAACAATAGTAAATTTTTCACAACATTAAGTTTAGAGAAAAGCAGAACCTATTATATTGGTATAACTTTTTGTGAGTCACTAAAAATTAGAATTACTGATAATGGAAGGAATATGAGGCAAAACATAATTAACTGAAGTTCCAAAACTTTCCTGACTTTTGTAGCATATTCTGGGTCTTATCCAAACCTATATGTCATATAGTTTGCTTTTCATATCTAAAGTAAGCTCCTGTTATTCTTTCTTCTGCCCAACCTAAAGAGGCTTCGCTATGCTCTTGTGAAGCAAAAATCTCCCTGCACATAATCAAGCTCTTATATTAGGCTTACTTAGGCAAAGTCTAAGACTGAACATAATATATTTATGAAAACATCTCTGTGCACCTCAGTCAAAAGTGTCATTTCCATGCAAATAGTTATTCTAAATTTGTTTAAAATGAACTAGCTCAGGCAGGGCAATCTTGTTTGCAAATTTGATATAGGAGTATGTGCAGACCACCCTGCAGTGTCCCAGTTACATTCATATTGGTATTGGATCCGACTACTAGAAAAGGTATTCTTGCCAGTTATTGCTACCCATGCATAGCAGTTATCTCTAATTTGCAGTGTCAAGAAAGCCAAAGGAAAAAGAGAAGCAGTATTTTATAAAATAATAAAGTTCTGCATGCAAAGAATATAAAACAGGTTTCAGTATTAAAAATACATAATTATGAATATTTTTTGTTCTCAAAATAAACTGTGCTATAAAGAGAATTGTTTTAAAGTCAATGAAAGAGAATCATACAGCTGCCAGTTGACTGATATAAAGCATCAATTTCTTGTTTTGTCCAGGCACAAGCTTCATATTTTGTCTTACAGTTGGCAGATGAGTTAAATACTAATCTGGAAGGGCTAAGACAGAAAGTTCTTAGACTGTCAGTCATTGGTGATAACTTTGTGATGATTGAAATTAGACTTTTCATTTAATAAGGGTATTTTCAAGAGCACCTCTTGACTGGAAATGTCTGGAGAAAGAAAGAATGGATGATATCTGTGATGCATTTGGCTTGAAAGACCCATGCAACGTAAACCTCAGTACGCATACCACGTGTTCTTGCCCTTTTTGGCTCTTCATGTGGGTTTAGATCTCTATGTCATGTCTGAGTGTTCATGATGCAGGTTGGATGTTACTAGACTTGACTCTAATCCTAATCAGCCTCTGGTAGAAGAGGAGACGCAAATGTGGTGCTTGACCAGCCCTGGCCTATACCGCTTTCTGCAGCTGAAAACCCGAGTGATTACTTTGTCTGAAATTTGCTGTAAAACCTATTTTATATCATTTGGCCTCACCGCTTCAAAAGGCAAATTTTAAACACCAATATCCCTTTTGTAGCGGTTTCTAATTATATCAAATGCTAACATTTTAACTGTCTTTAAAGCACACAGGAGAAAGCTTACTCAGATGTGACTTGGAATTTATAGGTGCTACATTCTTTAAAGTGTTTAAAGATTCAGACTGAAAAGAAATTATGTTAGCAAAAATAGCTAGCTCTGAAGCGCCAGGCTTCTATGTGGGAAATATGTAATGTGCAATTTGCTTATTCATATACAAGGAACTGGCTGGGCAACTACATAACCTAGGAAATTGAAAACATGAGGGGGTAAAAGCAATTGATAGGTCTCACCCCTTGCTGAATCAGGTATTGTACAGCCCTGAATTTTCTCCTGAAGACAGAAAACTCCACTCCTAGAAGCCAAAAAGTCAGAAAAGGCTACTGTGTGACCTCTTCTATGCAGTTGCTCAGGGCTAGAGCGCACTCCTCCATGTGGGTCTGAGGAGTTTCAATTACGTAAATGTCTCTTCCTAGGGCTGCCTTTTTTATCACTTACATTTTCTTCCTTTTGGTGCTCTTCCACTTCATAGACAGTACCCAAATGGTGACCAGGAAGACCAGGGCTCTATTCTAGAAATTACAATTCTAACTTCTGCTCCTTGCACCAAGAACTATTTAAAAATTTGACCCGATTTCTGGGCTTTATTGCTTTCAATGTGGGGCACAATGAAAGAACCTGAAGACCCTGTGAAGAATCACAGTCAGCTTGGTCTAGGAAACATCCACAGTAGAACAAGTTTCTTAAGCAGAAAAAGTGAATTCTCTTGAGAAACTGTCGTTATACACCTCAAAACAGCACTGACTGGATATTTCAACCAGAGTCTTGCCTTTCCCTTGCTATCCAACACCAAATATAAATGAGGATTTTAATTGAGGTTTTATTTTCTCTTTGATACTTACAAAGACACACTTAAGGCTATTCTTTAAGTGGTATTAACTTGTCATTTTAAATATTCTAATAATATAAACTCATGCTAGGAAATAACATGAAAATATTTTGTCTGCAAAACAAGGCTGAAAAAAGTACACCTTGGGCCATTTTTCCAGCCTATTAATGGGATTAGTCTGCAGTTATAAAATTATGAATGGAAACAGGAAATAACAATATATGTAACAATACTTTTTACATATTTGCTTTTGCAGCCTTGGGTGCCAATTTCTGGCTGCATAAGTTCAGAGCAATAATGAGCAAGATTACATTACAGCAGAAACTATGAAAAGTAGCTTTTTCCTGAATTGCCACTTGTTATGTGAATGATAATGACCTTTACTCATAGCTGACTGAGCCAAATTCATATGAGATCTAGGAAACAAATGAGAAAATATCCACTATGCATTTCAATTTTGCTTATGTAGAAGCTGCTTTTCCACACATTATTCTCCCATGTATTGACCCTCTATTTAGTATCTGGAGACTAAGTCCTATGAGGAGTGGCTGATGGAGCTGTGGTGGTTTGGTCTGAAGGAGGCTCTCTACAACTATCTGAAAGGAGTGTGTATCACAATAGGGGTCAGTCTGTTCTCCAGGCAACCTGTGAGGAAATGGCCCTAAGCTGCACCAGGGGAAGTTCAGATTGGAAATCAGGAAGAATTTCTTCATGGAAAGGGTGGCCAAGCATTGGAATGGGCTGTCACGGAAGATGGTGGAGTCACCATCCCTGGAACTGTTCAAGAAAAGACCAGATATGGCCTGTAGTGCTATGGTTTAGTTGCCACAGTGGTGTTTGGTCAAAGGCTGGACTCAATCTTGGAGGTCTTTTACAACTTTAAAGATTCTGTGGTTTCTATGATTTTATGACAAAACTAAAATTGGTTTGTATCCTGCTACTATTTGAACTGTAGCTGTACTGATGAAATATATGATGAGGGGTGAAGGCTCCTATATAATCTTCCATGTCCTTTTTATGACTGCATCTTTAGGAAACTGTAATTGCACAGAGCCAAACAAATATTGCTCAAGCTGTGGCTATTTTATATTTGCAATGGAAAGTTCCTGAAACTTCCACTCTGCCTCTAATGAATAAAGGAAGTTCTTGAACATATGAATGAAGAGAAAACTTGAACTGGAAGATGAACTGCTGCACCTCCTTGTATATATGCTTGTGATTTCGCTAAAGAACTGGTCTAGGACTACATTGCAGCATTTAGAAACAAGTTACAAAAATCACTCCTAAGTGAAAGAATACAAGTAAAAAATTAAACTATTTTAAATTGTACGCTACTAATACCACTATAAACTGTTATATGACTCTATGTCAAAAGACACAGAAAAACAGATTTGCTAAACTCTATATTTAATGTCTAGATAACTTCCATTATCAGATTTCCTACCTTTAATGAAAAAGACCTCTAAATATTTTCTAAAATTGCTAGGCAATAGTTCTCCATTATAGTCCTCTACTCCAGTAATTTTTTTGTATTTGCATGGCTATGCTATAATTTCCTCTACTTGCTTTTTAAATTTTTGTATCTCTGATGAACTCAGAATGTTTCACAGTGCTACTGTGGGAATGGATATTATAGACAAAATGATACCATAAGGCCAGACTATTTAAATAGCCATTTTTGCAGTTGCTCATTTTTTTACTGCCCTTTTAATGGGTAAAAATACTTTAGTTTAGTTTAGCAATAAAGTTCTAAAGTCATAACATTCTGCATAGTGTGCTATGGTTCCTACAATAATATGAGATGAACAAAAGTATAATCCATTAAAGAATCACTCTTATAGTGTCAAAATCATGATATTTTTAATAGGAGTTACATGATAAAGAAAATAACCATTCAGAACTATTACCTTGGGCTCAGATCTGGTGGGCCACTGGTTGTCAGTGCTGACAGGTATAATTTAAGGTTTTTCTCCTTCCTCCTGGAGTAGTAATGGAGCTCTGTTTCATGTTTGGCTCTTGAGGGGTTTGAACTGCAAGCACGGATGGGGGAACGAAAGGGTACAGTTCCTGAGGCCAACTGCTTCAAGTTTCTCCCGAGGTGGCTTTTACTGCTTGCAGTCTTCTTCTGCTGAGAGCTATTTGTGCTTCGTGTATCAATTGGTGAAAGGGTGTTGCTTTCTTCTTCTCCCTCCTCTTCCTCATCTTCATCTTCCACAATTGAAGGGAGTCTTTTCTTTATGTTTCCATTTCCCTTGAGCTCTGTCTAAAATAACAAATAATACATACTAGTGTGAAATTCAGAGTCTGATGTAGCAGAAACACAATTTTTTCTGGTGTTCATCCTGGAACAAACCCAGATCTAACACAGCTTTCATTTCTCATTAGAGAGAGCTCTTTTGGAACTCATCCCTAGCCTCAACTATGGTTATCTGTGCAGATACAAGAAAAACACAAACAAATTAAAAAAGGTCACTTGTGACACGGTCAGCAAACTCACTGCAATATGTTTTGTTACCAAGAAAGAGTACATGACTAGTTCTTACAAGCCATTTGCCATATGCACACATAAGAAGATTAATTTTGTTTAGCTGAGGTATTATTTGTTGAATGTTGTGCTATCAGATTCTTGGTGGTCCACAGAAAAGATCTGAGGTTGGTAATTCAAATAATAACACTTTTTTCATATGGAACCTTTTATAATGTATAAATAGCATTTATACCAGTTCAGCTCAAGCCCAATGTTCTTAGTGTCCCTCTTAATTTTTGTAACTGAAGTCACTGCTGGGATGGTAGACAGGCTTTTCAATTCACTCAAAGTCCTGTTAATGCACAAATAGTGTGACAATTTTAGCTTCAGAACCAAGTCATCAGAAAGTGGAGCTACAGCTGGTTTCGAAAAATGTGATTTAGATGCTTCATGTTGGAACAAAGGAAATTTAGAGCAACATAGACCTGGGTTATGTACCTTATGTACAAATTAGAGCACAATGTAAGAGATCAATGTTATTTTTTTGTGGTAACAAAATATGCAGGTCATGAGTGCTGAGATATGCCAACATGGACCTCATGTCAGGATCAGACCTTAACTCAGAAATAGTTCTGTTTATTCCCATGGTACAACTTATGGTATTGGTGGTAGGTGAATGACCTAAGGCAGACTCAGCTTCGAGGTCAAATTAAAGAATCAAATGGAACTTTATGGTTTCAAAAAGAGTTGTTTTGTAATTTTTTGTTTGTTTGTTTGTTTTGCAGGCTATTCCTATTAATCAAGTTTGATTAAGGCACAGTTAGCTTTAGATAGAAAACCTCAGATGACCCTGCAGAGTCACATTTCCCACATTCAGGCCAAGTCAGACCGGCTGGGTGGAAATACAGATTTGGGGAATTTATCCAAATATTCTAAGCCCCTGTTAGCATCTGTCTAAATGTTTTGCAGCAAAGGTTTAATTTTGCTGTGTTACAGCACACTTTCATTGAGTGGATGGTTTTCTCTCTAGTGAATTGGGATATATTCAGATATATTTATGAAGAGGTAAGAATTTACCTCTGACAGAACACATGTCTTTATAAAATATAAAAGCCTTGTTGTCAACTGTAGTAGTCATCCAAAGGCTGTCATGATGATCAAATTGTATAGGATTTGGCACTAATACAGCCTAAACTCTACAGAGAATGAATGTTACCCTTATTCAAAACTCTGGCTTAGGTAGCCATGTATTTAAAATGCAGTTGCTATAGTAGGATATCCAAATTTAGCACCTGGGAAAAAAAGATCATAAGCTGTTACTTATAAAATGGGCAGTGGCAGAACTATCTGCAGCATGCTATTTAAATTCTCATTCTGAAACAATGGAAGTCTGTTTTCAAGGTTTGTTCTGGTCATAATTATGTGCATGTTTCAAAGTCAAGCTTGGCATAGTTAAAATGTGATCAACATACCTGGGATAGTGCAGGCTTGTTGGATAATTTTGATATTACCTGGAAAAAAACAAACCAAAAAGGTAGAAAATATGTACATCTGCACAACTTGGCTTCCAACAGGATGTAAAAATATAAATCAAAACATTTATGCCAATACAAGTAAAGACTCTCATGGTAAAATGGTTGTATTAAATTAAATGGTGACATACACTGAACTAAGGATAATCCTTGCGAACAGGTGCTGTAAGAAAAAAAAAAATGTTGTTTTATTTTAAATAGGAAGTTAATTTTAAAAAAGCACCACATTTTACTTCACAAAAAAATTAGATTAAAACTCCAGACCTGTGAATGAATGTAGATGTGAAAGCATGTCAGGTGGGTTTCAGTGCTGGTTTGATGGAAATGCAGGAACAAGTGCTCTACTTTGGCCCTACTTAGCTTTAGCTCCTGTGCCAGCCTACTCTGTGTGTGAAAATGAACTAAGCACCTCCAGCACCTCTTAGGAATTTTCGAAAGTGGTGGTACTGGAGCAAGGTAGTTCTGAGGGAGATAGATGTCTAACCTATTCAAGGCCATGATATTTTCTTTTCTTGGATTACAGAGAAAGTAAAATGAAAGACAAAAAAATTATGCAAGTTTCAAGTGTAACTACTTCTAATAAAATTCACTGGAACTGCTGAATAATATCTGCTATGAAAATTCTGCTGTTTATTTGAATGTCTACACCTTGACAACCGGCAAGTCTCTGACAGCCTATATACTTTATTTATAGTAATATATTTTAGTCTGCCAGGTAGAATTTTGAGAAATTATTTTCAGCTTTCCTAAACCCATATACCGAGACAAAAAGTGCTTAACCCATCAGTTCATAGCATGAATTAATTTTTCCCCAAACATAGGTAGAAGTCAGGCATTTCTGAAAGCCATTGGAACTTCTCAGTTTGTTTGACAAAAGTCTTCAGAACTCCTAAATATTCAAATTTTAGGCACAGATTTGAAAATAGTAATTGTGTGTGGTTTTTAAAATTTTTTTTTTGTTCCTTTACAAGTCTTTCAGGTTAACCTAAAAACTCTTTTGTAGTACAGGTACTAATGGTGGTATAATATACAAACACAGAATATTTAAAATTTCATAAGCAGAAATCCTACTGCACAACAGCCAAGCCAGTAGCAGGTGTATCATTAAATGTAGCAAAAACACTCTAATAACTGCCAAACAGAGCAACTGCAATAATTAGGCTGCGCAAATAAAATAACTGCTGTGTTCTTACTGAGTCAGATAAAGTACTAGATGATATTAGCAGAGGATGAGATCTCAGACACTGAAATCTCACAGGTTGCATTGTAATCTATGCCAACTGAAGGATCAGTATCGTCCTCAAGATTCATGATGAGAGGAAACTAAAAATAAACTAAAATATTAAAGTTAGAATTAAGAAGTACTACTGGCCAGCTTTGCACATGTTTAAAACAGCAGTTTAAAATAGTGCCCAGATTTTTGGGGCATCCGTTTGCTTGGCTTCTAGGCACAGGTGCAGTATGAATGTTAAATAGCAGCCTTAATTAAAATTCGAGGCAAATCTCAAACATCAGCAGCTTCACAAAAAATATCTCAGAAAGTATGCATTTTCCTGCTGAAGACTTTTTTAGTGACTTGTCATTTGTAATTTGTAATGTGGGTGAAGCCTTCCCTCACTTTTTGTTTTGATGCTGTTTTTGTTTTTCTCCTCCTGAGTACATGTTAATCCTGGCTGTACATCTTGAAAACACAGAAAAGGAAATCATTATATGGGTTTTAAGCTGCACGACCTGTTAGCCCTGTTAGCCCTGTGCTTCTGGACCTCCCCACAGCAGCCACAGCCACCCATCGATCCCTCTCTGCTCTGCATCACCCTGACGCAGTCACTGCAGCAGGGGGAATGGGGCTAGTGGCAGCCTTTTGCTGCCTTGTGACCTTCCCCAGAGAAGGGTAAAGGAATTTTTGAAGGCAGGTTGCTTTTTGCAAGGAGTGGAGGGAATGTTCTCAGGAGGAACTGTAACAGAAAAGGGTAAGTATGAACACAGAGCATTTGACGTGAGAAACTGCTTATGAGATTTTCTTCTCTCGTTTCCCCAAATGGGCTCATTTAAACCACTGGGGACAACTTCAGTCTGAAAATATTGATATTTTCAAATAAGCTATGGATCTATAAACTGTCTTTTCCATAGCACAAAATCCACAGTGAACAGTGTTGCAATTGCTTCTGTATAAATATGCTGCAACCATATTTATTGCTTGTAACTTTGAATACCCTGTCTTGCACCCACAACAGGGCCCTGGGGTTTACGGCTTAGTAGTTGAAAGCTGGGAAAAGAAACTAATCTGTGACCAGTGAGAATTCTCAAGGATTTTGTTTGGAAACTTGTTCCAGCACCTCCCCTCTGTCTCTCCTCCAGTCTCAAAAAGAAAAGATGAACAAGAACTTGGGCGAAGCCAGTCAAAGTGCAATAAATTAAAAAGTCTTCATTATACACATAGTTTCATCTCCGTAAAAATGTAGTATCAGGGTAAATAATTAGGCGGTGCTGCCCTAGTTTCTAGTCTGCTAAGACCTTTTATTTAGGGCAACACACTAGTGCAGTCTTCTATAAAATGCTCTTTTTTTTTTCCTTACACAAAGAGTGTGCGAAATAGCTCATATGCTCATTTTTTAAAAGAAATACAGCTCTTAAAGGTAAGGACAACTGAAAGAAAAACCACAGATATTTAACCTACTATGCACCAGGAAAAAAATCAGAAAGACTGATGTTAGCATGAGTTATGTTAAATACTGTCAAAGATTTTAATTAAATTTTTTATTTCAGCCCTGGTGTCTTCTCTATGTCTAGTGAAATCAGCTATTAAATTTAATTTTACAAGACAAAACAATAATAGATCATGTACCAAAAGCAGACTGATAAAATTCTTCCAGCTATGGAATCACAAATCTATAATCTGCCAATTGCTGAATATCTTAAGAGACAGATTAAAAAATTCAGTAATCCTTAACACTGTTTGTTAGAAACACAAAAAAGAATATTTCCCCATCTGAAAACACCAGTGGTTTGCTGTTGGAAGCTAGTGATCTGAAAATCTTTTCAGTGTCACGGGGCAGTAGCCATTTATAAAGAATCTCTACCAGGAGCTGTGGCCAACCCAGGTAATTTGATGTACAATAATTCAAGATGAATTCCAATTATAAAACCCTAAAAAGAAATATATAGAGATGCAGCTAAATTTGAGGCTAATACATTATGCATCCAGCCAATAAATTTGTGTGCTTGGGGTCAGTAGAATGTTACCAGCATTTGCTGGACTGATTCTTGTTGCCTTCACAAAAAGTAGGAATGAAAATAGAAACATAAATTCACTGATTTTCTTGTAATCTTAGGTACTAAAATACATGAATAATTCTTTATATCTGAGGAGTCAAAAGGATAAAATACATTTTTAGGAAAGGATTTGAAATCATACTAGAGTATTAACGTTCTTAGTCAGCATTTGGAAATGGGAAAAGCCCATTTATAGGAGCACTGGCAGTATGGGAAAAAAATCCTAGAATGCACGCCATATGTTCTATTCTTTGCAAATTTACTGTATGGGAATGGAAAAGATACAAATACATAATAAGAGATTATTGTACTGCTGTAAAACTTAATGCCTCACATGTGCTCAGACCTCAGTTTGCTGTAATCACGAAATTTTCAATGATCTATCACAAGTCCTCTAAATCACAAAAGACTCAACCACTCACAAAGAGCTTACATCTGATATAATTGTTTGTAACTACATTTACTGAGCAATTTACCACCCCCACGTCCTTTTTTTTTCTTGTTGTGTTTTTCTTTTTGAGACTTTCTATTGTTCATTGGTTTGTTCCTATATTTTCTCAGGGTTTTTCTTATCTCTCTTCCTTGCTTATAATGGACAGATAAAGAAAGAGTATTTTGTGGAAGCAGATGTTTTCAGCATTCTCTGATCCTTCTTACAATACAGAGTACATTGAATTAACAGCAAAAGTTGAAAAGCAGATCTGTCACTGGTATTTTGTCCTAGGGAAACAGTGGTTGTGAGTTGCCATGAGCTCTGCAATCTCCTTTTAAGTCATTGTCCTGAATCTTTTGTTTGTAATTGTTTTAACTTGTGAGTTGGTACAAATGCTCTGTAACTGGCTGGTTATGGCTAGCTTTGGATAGTTTTTTTTGCAAATGAATACTTTCTTGGATTCAAACTTCTCAGATGAGCTTTTATATTTGGTATTAAAAGTTTACTTTTCATCTATTTCTTTAAAACCCAAATGTTATCATCACTGCATTCATTAATTTTTAAAAAATTATACCTTAATTGTTTCATTAGCAATACAGGATGTATTGCATTTCTTGTTAAAAAGATGCTACAGAAACAAAAAAACGAATGTCTCTGTCACTTGTGCCACATTAAAAATAAAATACATGGGAAGCATGGATGGCATGATTAGCAATTTTTACTTCTATATACTTATGTCCCTCTACCCCACCCCAAAAGAGAGGAAATTAGGGTCTCAACTGTTCTGAAAACGCATTTTTCATCGTAAATCTGTGCCAGTAAGAATTAAAAAAAAAAAAAAATAAAGAACAGACTATCAATAAGGGGGAAAGAAGACAAAAGGAGGAATTGTTAAAATAGACAATAGACCTGGCACTGACTGTACTGTCTGGCAGGTTATATTTTTGGAAAAGCTTGCAGATTACTGCAGAAAAAAGATGTAGTGGAGAAAGCTTTTTAATACTCCTACAGTTTGATTACAGTCAAGTAAAGACTTATATAATAGAAACGACAATAAAGGCTAACAACTTTCAAAGCAATAAAACTTATATAATTAACTTCAGGCAGCTCTAAGATTTTGAACTGAGTCATAAATATTTCCATGATTTGCCCTTGTTTGATATTCAGTTAGACTCCTCAGTTTGAGGCTGTAGATACTGCGGCGTTGTAAGTTTGCATTCTTAGCTTTTTCTTTAAGTGAAATTTCATACTACTATTTATGTAAATATGTATATCTAACTTCAGAGAAGCTCTTGAAAATAAAAGAGGGGGACAATGAAGTGGGTATTGAGGAATATTTTCCCAGTTAATTTTATTATTGCCAATTGCCTATTTCTAAGCATTCCCAGTGTTGGCCAGGTGTTTTGTTAGCACTCACAGGACAAATCAGTGGGATGAGTGTTAATAAGTGCCTGCCTGAGGACAGCAATATATCCATGGAGAATTTTTAAGAAAATTGCTTGAATTCTTTGAAGTATCATGATATAAATCCAAACACAGTAATAGAAATCCAATAACAATTTTGGACAATGATGGAATGAACAATGAATGTAGTGTGATTAGCAATGAATTCTGTCATTGAACACTTACTATCTATGCAGTCCTCTACTGTATATGCCGTATATATGTGTTTAATGTATGTATATATTTATTATTACAATCATGTTATTATTTACCATGTCATTGAAAAAGAGGTCTATATGTCTTGGGTACCAAATCTATTTTCAGCAGAACTCCAGTTGCACATATGTAGGCAGGTTCTCTAGCTCTAATTTTATGGGGCGTAGATATAGATGATTAAAAAGAAAAATATTAAAAAGAAAAAAATTATTATAACATTAAAATATTAAAAATAAAAATTAAAAATAAAAATATGCAGATATGTTATTTTTTATATCAGCAGAAACTTTGACTGCATTTGTACATAAATAATTTTTGTTTTCTCATTTTTACATGCTTTTATATCTTTGAGCAGAGTGGTGGATCTAGATGACCTTCAGAGGTCCTTTCCAAGCTCTGCTATTCTACTGTTCTATGATGTTTAAAGAAAAGTTGCACTAAAAACTTTACCAGCTCAATAAAATTGAGAACACACACTTGTATTGATATAAAATGCCAACTTGATACACAACTTGCACGAATCACAGACAGTTTTCTCAAAGACCATGCTACATTTATTTTCACACATTTCAGCATGTATCCTAGTGACTGTAAGTCATGTAAGAGCTTCACCACATAAGGTAGTCTGACATACACATCTTATATCAAAGCAGTTTATGCCTTCAGAACTAATTTTTTATAGAAGAAATGGTGGTGCTATCATTTCCTTCATTAATTAGCCCTATATTACGTAGAATAAAAAAAGGACAGTGTATTGTAAAAACGCTTCTAAATTTAAGGTCACTAACAGATAAGTGCTATATCAATACTAAATAAAAGGAATAATGAAAAAAAAATTAAACATAAATCCACTCTCTAAATTGACACCATGTTCAAGTTTAGTTATATTAAGATTAATTCTATTTTTCCACTTTTTTCAATGTAGAGACAAAGATAATATTAATATTGTAAAAGTTATATTGTCATGTTCCCTAAGGCACATTGAGACATACTGGAAAAAAGTTATCCTCTACCATGCCTGTCTAATTAAAATAGAAATATGGTTAGATTCCAAGGCAATACTCTGAAAGCCAGGAGCTTCTGCTGTCTAAAATTCTGTTTGACACAGTGTTTTATACCGTCCTCATACAACAGTCTAAAAACATCAATAAGCTGCTTTGCTAGCCTGGATTTTTTTCAACATGTTACCCTCTGGTTAAGCTTTATAATCTGATGCAGAATGTAATAATCCCAGGAAGCAAAATGAATGAGAATGGAGAGTGTTCAAAAAGAACTCAAAAGCTAAAATTAGAAGTGAAATTTTGTCACTTATTGAAATATGTAAATTATAATTACAATGAAAGTTTTTTTGTATTAATCAAGAAAGGCCTAAGATCCACTTGTGAAAGTATTTTAATAAATAATGTAAAGCTAATACTCATAATTCCTGTCTCTTAACCCATTCACAAAAAGTAAAAGAGTTGGAATTTGAACACGGGTCACATATACCTAACATACTCCCAGACTAATGTAAATAGGTTAATTTCCTCTCCTCCTCTTTGTCCTTTTCCACATCTTTTGTGATTCACCCTTACAGTGAATTGTCTACTTGTTTTAGGTGTAAAATGGGAAAGACTTACAAAAATACAAAAACTAATGGAAAAATATTAATGGAAAAAATTACACATTTGCACCAATAAGTTGTGGTGGGATGAATCTTCTAACTGGAAAATGACCACAAATCAGAAGAATAAACTATTAGAGACAAAACCAGGCAGTGTAGGTGTCTGTGTTGTTATTTTCAAAAATATTAGAAAGACTGAAGGCTACAGAAATGAAACAGGATATGATCAGTGAGAAAAGATGCTTCAGGTAAAGATACTAGGAAAGGATATAAAAAGGCCAACCAGTCTATCATTTTTGAATTACATGTTTCCTTGTTGCATTATTTCTCAGCAGTGTACCATACTGAAGGATATATTAGAAACACGACAGCGAGGTGATTATCTTGAGGGGTACTGGGGGAAGAGATGGCTCAGAGGCACCACACACCATGCTCACCCATGACTGCTAGAAAACAAGCTTTATGAGCTACCAGAGTACAAAAAAAGGGGTCAGACGTGGCTTACACTATAGCTCCGGGTCAGCCTTGCTCCCACAGTTAGTGAAGCAGTGGATTGCCAGGCTGAGGGACTGGAGCAAGGAGTGACTGTAACACTGCATACGGAGGAGGCTATCACGGCAGATTTTCTTGTTTGAAACTAGCATCCGACTTAAGAGCCAAAGATCCATCAAAACATGCTTATGGTCATCAATACAGGTAAGAGACCTGTGAAATAGCTTTCAGAGAGCTAGAGGACAGAGCTGATTCCCAAACTACATCTCATCCATTTAATATTAGGAACTAAATACAAAAGAGGTGAATTAACTGCTCTGGTTTTGTTTTTCGTTGCCAGTGCTCATGCCCATCTACAGCTGCATGACTTGTTCCACAGGAATAAAGACATTGAGCTGTGTAAATGACATTGTGCAAGTCCTGCCTTGTTCAGGAGCAGAGGAATTTGTTTTGGGAAGAGGAAGAGAAGCAAAAAATATTCCAGATCGTCCCAGAAGCATAAATGAAAAATCTGAGTAGCTAGTAGAATGTGAAAGCCCTGAGTTATATTTCACAGCAGCACTAATTGGAGAGCTGTCCATGCATAGAGGCAGGTAGGAGACTGACTCCAGTGAACACATCAGGAGTCACGTCTCAAAGTTAATTATATGTTAACACTTTTAAAATTAGTTTAGTTTTTGACAGTATGCGGAGCACCTTCATTCCTACACTATAATCACTGAGAAGTTGAGAAGTTTATAGACTCTATATCAAGAGGTATAATGGAAAAATTAATATATGGTGTCTTTTGGGCAGAAGCAGTGGCTGTTCAGCCATCAGTCACTTAGGACTTCTACCAGAACAACTAGAGCAAAGGGAACCATGTGCACGTGCAATAAAGAGAAAGATCATAAACACTTCGTTCACCATTTTAAAATTATTTTAGTTTGCTGGTTTGTTTTTTTTTAGAATAATCATGCAGATAAAATACTGGACTTGTGTTGCTTTAGGTGATTTATTCACTTCTATATTCTACCTCTTGTAATAATTCTTGTATAGAAACACAAAATTGCCATTGATTGGTCTCTTATTTTGCAAACTTTATACTTACTGACAATAAACACCAGTGAGCAATAATAGTTCATGATCCTCTGCCAGACAAGCTATTGATAAAGGTGGATGCTTAGTAAGCATGTTTAAAAATTACAAGTTTCCCTCAAAGTTATCCAACTCTGCTGTTGAAGTAGGATTGATTGATGTTTTTAATGTAAACCACTTCATTTTACACAGCTGCTGCATGCTGTGACAAAAACATCTCCTCTATTAAAAAGTTGGTTGGAATTATTTGGGAAAGGTTCTATGAAAATAGTTTTTTATTAAAAATATTTTGCAACCTCTGATTGTCCTTCAGTGTGCAGGATGAGCTATGATCTAGGCTAGAGTAGAGGAATTGTGACTAAGTATAGCAGTGCAGTAAGAGTTGATTTGGAAGTTCATTTTTTCAATGCATGGATTTTATTATTAACACATAGGTAATACCCATGAAATAGGAGTATTTTTTTTGCTTTGGAAGTTAAACTTGTCAATAAATAATTATGTGACTGAAGTTTCTATCAGGTTTTCAAAACCCGCCAAGTCTAAAAGCAACTATAAAAAAAAAAACAAAACCCAAACAAACAAAAAACAAACAAAAAAAACCCCAACACAAAACCAAACAAACAAAAAACCCCACACCAAACAAACAAAAAAACCCACCAAAACAAAAAAAAAAATCACAAAAAACCCCACTTTTTTTTCCTTAATATTTATGGAGTAGCAAATAGGATAACTTATTTGTTCCTTTAAAGTGAAATACTATTTACAATGCAGATAATCAATGCATTAAAATCAGAAATTTCACACTGTTTTCATTGCTGATTCATAATAGATAATCAAATATGTAGCAGAGTTATTACTATTTTGGCAAGTAGTATTCATAAATTCAGACAACTTATAGAGGAATGTTTAGAAAAAGCGTGAATAAAGAGGCAAGAATGAATGCATGTCAAATATGTTATATACCAGCTGAAAAACAAACAGTGGCTATGCAGAATTTAATCTGAACTTTGTGCTTCAAAATAATTTTTGCTATTCACTTCTTGACTACAAGAGCAATGCCAACAGTTAGCACAAAGAAAGATAAAAGTCTTCAAATAAGCCAGTTAAAATGACATGAAGAGGAATTACATGCTTTTAAAATACTTAATGCTTATCTGGAATGAACCAGAAAGCTTAGTATAGTATTCTAGGTTAGAATTTGTAGACATTTTTCTTCCCAAGCTTTGCCCTCTATTGTATGCTCCAGAGCTTAGAGCTACTTTCACCTTTACAGACAATTGATTTGGTCTGTTGTCAGATTTTCCAATAGAAAATAAGGAGCGTCTCTTGTAATTTCTTAGATATTGCTAATAACAACCTGAGCTTTATTATATTAAAAACTCCTTTCAGCTCAGTCATTAAAATTTAATAAATTCTTACACCAGCCTCTCCAAAGGACAAGAATTAATCCCTATTTTGTTAGACAATGCCTTTCAGCAGGAAGCGGCGGGAAGATTCTTTGGTTTTATTGATTGTTTGCTTGATTGCCTTTTAAAATGTTTTCGTCTATTTATTTATTTTATTATCAAGGAACCAGACTAAGGTGCAGTAAAGATTCCACGTTCCCAACCAGAGGAGGAATCCACCACATTTTTATGAAACCTTGTAATTATGTTTCATTTACACTGTGCTGCACTGACAGAATCAACCCTTCCTTGTGCTTCACAAACTGAGTGTTTTCATTTTAAAGAGAGTAGATGCTTCTTTGGGGAGAGGGGGAGGGAAGCTTCTGTAGGAGGCAGAACATTACTTTTAAGGCTACAAAAAGAATAGATTCTTATTAATTGCAAGACCTATCTACAAAGAAAGATTTTTGACTCTTCAGGAATATAATTTCTTCTTTTTGAAAATGACACACATTGATAGAGCTTTAGTGAGACAAAGATTGTGCCCATATGTGCCTTGTCATGCTTTGGGACTTAATTATAGCTTGAGGGATGTCACAGGTGTCAAGGAGGCTTCTTGTTCTTTTTATCAGTCTGGCTGTAACTAGCCTTGGTTTTGTTTTTGGTTGTTTGTTTCTTTTTGTTGTTTTTTTAAAAAATTCTGAATAATGTCATCTACATTGTAGAAAAAATCACAGGAACATAAGAAAGAGTCAGAAACAATGAACTCTTAAAAAGCCCACAAAGATATTGTCCAAATATTTACTTTTTCTGAGTTCTTCAAAGAATTCAGAATAATGAACAGCTGCAACTTCTCTCTAAGTGTATCAAATAGCCATTATCCAGGGCTGGTAGATAACAAAATTTCAGTTTCTTTCATATAAATCTATGTGCACAGATGGATAGATATATGTTTTAAGAACCTTCTTCTGAGTGCTTAGCTTTATCAAATCAGATATGGGACACTCTCACTGCCTAAGGCAAATGCAACCTGTAATTCATAGTGCAAAATTATACATGTCAAAGTCTGTGTAACTCAGCAAACTATTTCCTTACTATGACAACATAGTCACAGACACAGAAGGATTGGTTGAAATGGCGGAATTGTTTTAAAGTCACAACTCCAGCTACCAGAAAAAAATAATATTTTCTAACTATCCTGAAATATTTGAATACATTTACAAACACATTTATGGGTTTGTTGATCAAAAGGCAACAAGGAAAGCAAAGGGCAGAATAGGTACCATGAACAAAGAGTCTCTTTTCCTAATTCACATCTTGCTGCGATAAGAACGTATAAAAAGATGGCACAGTAGCACTGCCAGTGTGACTGCACACGCAGTGGTTATAGTCCTGACAGCGTGGCTGAATACACAGTAATGGTTATAGTAATAAATCACTCAGCAACTCTTGGCCTAAGAGTTATCATGAGGAATCATTGAAACCTTATCTCCCTGATTTTGTGTCTGTTTTTCTACCTTTTACTCATTAGAGGCTGAAATAGTTTCCAGCTCCTATACTTAAAATCGGAGCTTTTCTTCCAAGATTGCTAAACAACACTTTCAATCCATCTATTACCAGACAACTACAGTTTCTACTTGTTTCTGGGAAACCTGGTAATATGTCCTCCTGGTTTTACTGAAAAGTGACACAATTATGGAAGTCTCTGAGCCTTTTCCGCGTTACACCTTGCTTGGATTTTAATGCAGATGGAGCACATCATTATATGCATTCTTAGACTTGCAAATGAACCAAGAAAACAAATTTAAAATGTTTCGTTTTTTGTGTGTGTGGAGGTAGGGAAAATGTGGAATCTAGTGCCAGCTATCTAATTTTGACACTTCAGGTGCAGGACACTACAGGTAACTTCTGACCTCTTTTTGGTGCACACGCTTCTAACTCAGTTCAAATCTCTGATTTGATTTTGTGTACAATGAACCATTCCAACAGCACAAGGAAGGTGGAAAGGGGATAATGAATGAGCTGGACTATATTCTTATCCATTCTCGGCTTTTTAATGCCGGCCCAGTGTTATTAAATCTTCAACCTACAGTAGATTTGGTGAACTTTGACTGAAAATGCAATGCCATTTTAGGTCAGGACTGAAAGTTCAAAAGTTATAGTGGAGAAATTGACAGATTTACAGTCATTTAAAACATCCAAAAAACAAAGAGAGTGAGAAACAGACTTCTTCAAATGAATCAATCTACTGTTTAACTATGGAAAATTTCTCCAAATCCAAAATTTCCATAAAGCTGCCCAAGTCACAGACACTCTCTAATTTCCCTACATTAGGGAGAAGGAATCAAGATACAGTGGCCTAGCTGCCAAACTCTCCCAATAATACCATTTCCAAGAAGAAGTGGTGTATTAAAAAAAAAAAGAGAAAAAGAAGGAAGAAGTCATATTAACATACCCAAAAATTGTACATCTGAAAACTTTCCTCTTTTCTCTGAGAGTAACCATCAGATAACTCAAATTATTTCTGTTTGCAAGTTGTATTAATAAAGACAGGGTATTTTCCAGATGAAGCAAAGTGAGTGGTTGACCAGGTACTCATTTGTTGAGCCCTGTTTTTGTGGTGGTACAATTTTTGGCTGCCTTATTTCTGCTCTTCATCCTTGTTGATAAGTAAAATGGTTGGATAAGAAATGAGATGCACAGGTATGTTTTACCACAAGAGAAATACTAGTGGAGGGCATAATTAACCAGAGGGTGTAGGTGAAAGTGACACTGATAATCTGTCTTGGATTCTGTATATGTGCCTGCGACACTGGATGCTACTCCATGTCGTTATATTTTTCCTTTAATTTTAAGGTAACAGATTATACCATGAAAATACAGCAAATATTCACAAATGCTCTAAATATTTTCTGCTTTAAAGCAGAAAAGTTAGTTGCATGTGTCCTGCACTGCTTTAAATCCCCTCCTTCTAAGACAGCCTGACAAACTCACCTGCAAGGTTGCTGTAGGCTTGCTCTCAGCAGAGAGTCTGTACATCACTAGATGTACAGCTGACTCTAATTGGGAAGAGTTGTCCCTGAATTTATAAAAACTGAGTGCAGCTGAGAGGGTGATCCCCCAGATTTATCATCACACAGAAAAGCATAAAGCAGCACATTGTGGGGATCCATCAAGTTCCATGACAAAACTGTAGAGGGGAATGCAATCATCTTCAAATCCTATCTTTACATGGAGTTTTACTCCTTTTCAGATCAAACATTCCTCCCCAAGGGAAATGTGTTATACAAACTAATCACCAAGCTCTCAGAGCAGATGTGTAGTCTCAGCTGCTGTTTTCAGCAGCAGGAAGTTTGGAGACATTTCAAGAGACAGAGAAATGAGATATCCTGGTTATTTTCCTCTCCAGAAGTACACACTTATATATGGACTCCTTTCTGCTGCAATGGTTTAATAGAGTGTTGCTGTGGAAACACTGGCACCAAAGTGCACCTAATAAGAAGCTATGTTGAAAAATCAGCCCATATATCAAATTCATTGGGGTTTTGAACTGAAAAGGATTTTGGTGCATTCTTCCTTGGCATTTTATTTGTCCCCTGTCTTGATAGTATCCTAGATACAATTCATGTTATTTCAATGTTACTTCTTTCCGTGTGTTATGAGAAACACAAAACAAAGACAAATACTGAACTGTTAAACTCCACTTTGAAAGTTTGGATATAACTGTCTTTGAACATTCCTGTGATAAAGTCAGAACAAGAGATGTCATAAAAGCTTTTCACTATTAAAATCTTAATATATATATATATATATTTTCTATATAATATGAGTGAAAGTACTTTGGTGATTTTGTACTGAAGCCTTTCAGGTGTGATTTATCTGGAATTTCCTCTTGCTTTGTTTTTGTTTTGGGTTTTTGTTTGTTTTGGTTTTTTTTTTTTTCAAATTAAAGTACTCCTTTAATTGGAGAAACATTTTAATTGCAGTGTATGAGAAACAACTGTTTTTCATTTTCAGTGTGTGTGAAGAAATTCTTAGCCACAAAGTGATAACCAATGATGTATGAAATGAGTGTTCATTAGGCTGGCACATGAGCTTCTAGAAAAGGTATGGTTAAAAACCTTTATTATGGACACAGCTTATATAACTATGAACTATTTTTAGACATAAACAAAAATTTTAAAAAAATATTTAAGAAGGATTTTCTTTAATGGATGAAGTTTGTTACGCAAAATGAAAAGTAAAGAAGTTGTTCACTGTTTATGATCTGACCAACTGATAAAAAATTAATGTAGGTAATATCTGAATTATCAAACAAATGGAATCTGCCGTTCTTTTAACATAATCTGTGTATTTCTTCTGTATTTCGACAAAACTATAAGAAATTACTAAAGAATGAGAAACATCTTAAAGATTACAATAACTGCAGAGACCTTTAAAGATACTTACATCACTTTCATGGCCTTCTCTTAGATTGTAAGTGAGATCATGCTGTATGTCTTCAACAAACTTGTGAGCATACTCTGGGTAAAGGTCGAGCACTTCAAAGAGACCTTTGAGTATAATACATTGGAGGTCACAGTATGTTAGAGCTTTAACATCTGCATTTGTTTTAATAACTTGATCCCTAATGGATAGGTTTGCTCCAATTAAATCTCCTTTACCTAAAAGAGAATAGAAAAATAATTATCTTCAAAGCATAAATTCTTTACTTCTTTTTTGAATCATAAAGCTGTTTAACATAGCTGCTACACCTGAACCTGAAATCCCATTGTTACTACTGCATTGTTTAATTAATAGCATTCTAAAAGATCTTAGACTAACTTTTTTTTGTTTTTTTTGCAGGTGCAGCCTTATATGCAATTAATTGGAGGCACAAAAACTAATTTCCAGACAGGTAACTGGCTGATTTAAGGGAATATAAAATGAAGATTTACAATAGTAACTAATAGCAGGTGCAATTATTTTTCAAAAAAGTTGTTGTGGGGTGCTTGTGGGTGTGTTTAAACATGCAGGTGTTAAGACATCATTTTAGCAATAACACAAGCAGGTGGAAATGACCATTCAAATTATCTTTTTACTTAGAATTTGGATTGCAAAAGATTCACAATCTATGTTAACTATGGTTTCACGGACATATCTCATTATGTATCTTAGTTGTACAGGCTACAAATAGATTTCTAGCTTGATGGCATTTCAGTCAAGAAAGAACGGCTTCAGAAGGAAGTCGTTGTATTTTCATTTATGGGCAAGACTGCCTTAGAACTCTGGTTGTATTAAAAACTACAACTGACCATATATTGAAGAGCACAAATATTTTAAAATTAAAATCTTCCATAAACGTCTGATCTGAGGTATAAATTCCAAAGTGCAGTCATTGAACCAGAGATTTTCCCCAAAAGTTAAAGCAGATGGCCTTTGTTAAAGATGTGGACAGTGTGATGGAGTGCGTTCTTAGCCAGTCATGGGCAATACCAAACTGAGGGAATTGGTTGATGTGTTGAAGGACAAAGCTGCTTTTTAGGGGGACCTCCATAGGAATATCATAGGAGCTGATAGGAATATCATAAAGTCCAACAAAACCAAATGCCAGGTCCTGTACCTGGGATGACTACCCTCCCTAGAGCAGTACGGACTGGGAATTGACCAGCTGGACAGCAGCTCGGCAGGAAAGGACCTGGGGGTCCTTGTGGGCAAGTTGAACATGAGCCAACAATGTGTCCTTGCAGCAAAGAAGTTCAAGGACTCCACAAGAGTGGAGCAAGTCCCAGAAAGCAACTCTTTCCCTCTATATTTGTCATACCTCATCTGGAGCACTGCGTCCAGTTTTGGGCTTCCCAGTACAAGACAGAATATTGGCATATTGCAGTGAGTCCAAAAGAGCCTACCAAGCCTACTGAGAATCAGGGACTAGAGAAAAAAAATCTATGATAAAGGGGGGATTGCTCCATTTTACAGAGAGAAAGCAAAGGAAGGATGTTATTATTGTCTTCAACAGCCGAATAGAAAACTGTAGGGAAAACAGAGCTAAACTTCTCTTCAGAGTGCACAGGGCAGCAAGATGGACTGGGTACAGGGTGTAACAAAAGAAATTCTCAGTGTAAATCAGGAAACGAAAGTTATCAAACGGTGGAACAGCCTGCCCAAAGAGGCTGTGGAATTGTAAGCATCCTTGGAGATATTTAAAACTTGCTTGGACACAACCCTGAGGAATCTGAGCTAAGTTTGCCCTGTTTTAAGCAAGTTTAAGTTGTATAGCCTCTGAAGGTCCCTTCAATCTTACATTATTTTGTGATCAATAAAGAATAAGTGAAGACTGTCATATCTGAAAATCCACCCAGCATGTGGTTCCAGCTGTATATTACACAGGAAATGGCCAGGCTGCAGGGTAAGTTAAACTAAGCAGTCAAACACCACTGTAACTTCTTAATTAAAATAGTTTTACACTTCAAAACATCACTGTTTTAGTACTTTGGAATAAAATTGTTCCTATTTACATGGTGCTTGAACAACTTTCTCAAAAGTAGTTATCATATACTCAGCATAGGGAGGGATTTTCTCTTATGCTAGGGATATACATGTATTAATGCTACTTTGGAGTCTCTTAAAAATCTCAATTAGTATAAATGAGAATTGCTATGAGCTTAGGTCGATCTGGGAAAGAGAAATTTGATAGGTAACAATAACATCTGTCATCGTTCATCACAACATATATTGCTCACCTAATAAAATATAGCATAAAGCTAAGCAGTAATACACTTTTACATTTTACTGTAAATATCAACAATTCCTTAGATTTCTTTGATTATATTAAGCAAAGGGTTAGCATTGTTAATCTATTGCTGGCTGTAAATGTGGACAAGGGACAGAATATTTCAAACATACCAAAGCTGATCTTTAAACACCTTAATTAGAAGCTTTTTAGACATATGAACAGTATTGGAAACAATACTGCATAAATATTTTGGGAAAAAATGTTAGATTTTTATTTGATTGCAGTTATAGTGTTGAAATAAAGCCAGGCTTACAGAAACTACAATTGATTTGGTCGTGCTAATACATATTTCTTTTTCATATGAAAATCATATAGCAAAGGCTGGAGGTAGTAACCTGAAGTTTCAGGCAGAATTAATGAAGTGATAAAATGATTGTACCTTGAATGTCAACATTTGTTACGTAACAGAATCATTTCAGCTATTCTTAGTAGCTCTTTTCTTCCTTTTCTCTTTAATTGGAGAACAAGCTTTTATATAAATACTTCTTACAGACACGTCTGTTTTGTAATAAATCAGGGCCATGCAGCCAAAATTATAAATGTTCTCATTATGGATAATTTTAAAATAACTTATGGATAATATTTTTAACAAATCAAAGATACATGCTCAAAAAGTACATAATTAATGTTAAAACACATTTTTCTATAAAATATATCTTTACCACCATCATTAGAGATAAATAGTCTCTAGAGGACCAAGTATGTATTTAATGAGAGCATTGCACTGAATTCTTGCTGCACTGCTTGTTAGTGAGAATGGTTCAGTAAACAAAAACTAATCCACTGGAATTAGAATCAGGACAGAATTATAAAATATTCTGGGAAGTGCAAGGAACTCAGCACTGTCTGGGAAAAAAACTGCTTTCTTGGATTTACACGACACCAGTAAAACAGTTTCTCATAGGGACCTACATGTTTGATGCATTCACATTTCTGCTGGTGTTAATTATGTTTAAATGATGAAGCTCTCATTCACTGTAACAAAACCTTATTTCATTGTGTTGTGTTTATGTTTTCTGCATTATGATTCCATTAACTTCTCTCAGAAATCCACTAATCTCTTTCTTATTGGTTTATTTGTCACCATTACACAATGATGCTTTAATTAACATTTTCAAAAGTGCCTGAAGATTGAATCGTTAATGAAATAATAGTTCCAATGGAAGTACCTCTTGACCTTTTGCTGGCTTTTAGCTTATATTTTATTCTAAGCCATATTTTACATCTTTGATCTATGTGATCCAATGAAATCAAGAGATTCTAAAACTTCTAGTAACAAATGAGTGATGAAGTAAAGTGAACTGTCAATCTAATAGAATTAAAGAGTTCTGAAAAAAATAGGACCTGTATTACATTCATATTCTAAAAAAGGACCAATCAAATGCATTCGAGTAAAATAAAGGAAATTCAATTACAGAAGACCAGAAGCTTCCATTATCAACAGTCTAGTGTAATCCCACAAAACAGGAAGGAAAGCAAAAAAGGAAATGTTCTTTTTAACTTTGTTTTATATGAATATTAAAAGTTATTAGAAAGAAGAATACATTTAAGTCTAAAGAGATACTGAAATCATAAGAAAATAATTCTCTACTTTTAGAGTAAAATGTAATATTTTACTTCACAAAAAAACATTATAAACATTAACTCAGACAAGTCTAATCACCCTTTAGGGGAAGATAGAGAGAATTTCTTTAGTAGGCCTTCGATTGAGGAAAATTAAAAAAATATAGGTAGAGAGGCTTAAACCTCAATGAGTAAAAACAGTCATCTTGCAAACAACAACTTAACAAAATATATTAGGACTGAACTTCTGGTCTTTCTCAGTTCTAATATACTCAGATGACTGCAGGCAGCATCAGTTAGCATGAAGGAGCAGATTAGGGGAGCAGGGCCAATAATGTTTGGTTTTCACCACATGGCTTTTCTGCAAGGGATGTTCCTAGCCAAGTGCCAAAAAATGACAGTAGGCTCATATTGCTTTCTTTTATTTGGGATCATTAGTGGGAGAATTGCCTGACCAGTAATTTCATGAAAGATTTAGGAACTGATGAGCTTGAGCTGTCAATACTGTCACCAAACAGAGTAGAAAGCAGCAATTTGTGTCAAAAACCAGCAAGTACCTCTTGAGACAAAAAGAAGAGAGAACAAATATAGGAAAATTAGAATTGAAATACTGCACAGCTGTGGTGGTTTAGGCTTGGCCCAGTTTTTGCCAGTGACTAGGGTGAGGTACAAAGATGGCTCCTGCATGTCCTGAGTAAAGATTCTGGAAATTTCTCCACCATGTTCAGCAGAGCCAGTCTCTGATGGCTCTGAAGATGATGGACATGCTGCTGGTAAAACCTGGGCCAATTAGAGATGTTAGTTACACCTCTGTGAAAACATATTTTAGAAGAAATCAAACCCACGACAACAGCTAACAATCTAGAAATTGAAACCTCTTTAGGTCATAATATGAGGAAGTTTAAACCAAAAAAAGAAAAATTAAAAATAGGGGTGTACACAGAATAGGTATCGCAGATTAAAACTAGACAAATTCTTTCTCACACTACGGGTTCACACTAAGCCAGTGTGAAGGCCTAAGTGAAGGTCCTCCTGCTCTGGGAGAACATTCTTCCTCTTTGAAGGTACAGTTATGAACCTACCAAGGATTGCCAGCACGGTGCTGTCCTTCAGGACTTCCATGGAACCTGAGCACACAAAGTAGATCGCTTGCAGGGCGTCTCCCTGCCGGAGGAGGTATTCCCCAGGAGCACAGAAGGAGGTTTTGATGTGCAGAGACAGCGACCTGAGGCAACCACGACTGGCACACTCAAAAAGGGAGAGCTGCAAAATCTCCTTGTTCAGGTGCATGGTGATGTCTGAACGCAGCTCATCTGGGAAGTCTTTTAAAAGCTGCCCAAAAGAAAGAAAAAAAAATTATGGGAAAGAGAAAAATTCTAAAATTTTTTGTTTCTGCTTTTGCAGAAGTGGCCTGATTTCGTAGTTCTGCATATCATACTGATGCAAATACTACCCTTTGGTTTTCTTATCCCCTTGATGAGACATGTGATATGATTAATAAATTTTAACACTGATAAATTACAGGATACACATGAATAAATATATGCCTTTATACTTCCAACACCCTGCCTCCCCCAAAAAGCCTCACAAAAAAAAAACCCCAGGAAAAAAAGCCAACAACACTGTGTAGGAATCCCCTCTAACGCACAATTTAAGCTTGTCCAAGTTCTGCTCAGCCATTAGAACACAGTCGGCTGCTCAGGTATACCAGAGGCATATACAATGAAAACTGAGCAAACATGAATGCAGTGTAGACTTTCTTTAAAACCCTTCTATAAAATTCATCAATATGTAATACTATTTCTCTAGTAAAACCACTGCAAAAGGAATAACTATTAAAAAACCACCTTGAATTTTTGTTCCTGTTTTTATTTTTTAATAATGTAATTGGACACTGAAGGAGGGGTGGGAAAGGAATGGAGACAAGTCACATGATCAATGGAAGAACCTATGGAAACTAAAAGACCATGAGGTCTCCCTTACATTTTTCCTTTCAAGCTGCAATCCCGCAAACATAGTTTAGTTTGTAGTTTGAGGAGATGGGGCATCTGAACAATGCAGTCAGCCAATGCTTGACCAAGTGGGCTCAGAAAAGGCATTTTATTCATAGGAGGCAAATAATGAAAGACTGATGGTGTCTCCAGGAGCTGTGGTTGTAGTACAGCAGTCACTCACTTTCAGAGTGACTAAAGGTACAGGAGGTACAAAAGCTGAGGTGATTATTAATCATATCTAGGAAAGCTTTGACATCTAAGTCATTTTTGTACCTTTGTAAATCTTACTAAGCTCCTTCTGTTGCTAAGATGCTGCTGAAAATCCCATTTTTTGTGCTGTACACAACACAAAAAGAATTTATCAGGAAAAGAATGTTCCAAACCCCAAATCTTTCTGCTTATTTCCACATTATCTTTAGAGACCACTGAGTTTTATAACACAGATAACAAGAAACCCGAAGGGAGTGCTCCATTCAAATAACAGTCCAGCAGAGAGAAGCCATTATTTGTCCTGTAGTACAGTAAGATATAACCTGGACAAGTAATTTAAAACAAGCAAGCATAGACACCATCAGAAATCTGTCTTTTGATTTCACTCACATATTACATTTTTCAATATTTAAAAACATAGCAATGTAAATAACATACAAATTCCGGCTAAATCACTTGTTTACAGTATTGTAATAAATAAGATGAAGGAGAAAGGGCATCAAAGTCCCTCCTTTACAAAAGACCTAAAATCCCCATGTAGATATTTTGTTTAGTGAAAGACAGAGCTACTCATTATAGCATTTCTGCTGGCACCTAAAAGGTTTCTAATGAATGCCTCTACAGCATTTGAGAATCATGGAGGAATTTTAGTACATCATTTGATGTTTTAAAACCAGCTTTTTCAATAGTGTTCCCTCTTCCTGGGATAGCCCAGGTTTCTTTTTAGGCATGATTTCCTTTGGTATGTAACTTCACACAAAACACAGAATTACAAAAAATAAAATAAATTACCCCCATCTATGACTCTAAGTTCATATTCAAAACAATCAAACACAACCCCCTCCTCATTTGGTTACCTCATTGGAATCTATTCCATTATTGACAGACCACGTGGTTTGGAAATACTCAAGCATCCTTTGCTTTAGCTGCTGTGGCAGGTGATGGACCCGTATAAAGTCCTTCAAATCCTTGGTTCTTGTGTGATAAAGGGACCATCTGGAGTACATCCTCTGAATTATGGCCGTCACATTGCCAAACACCAAGGCATGCATCAGAGCTAGGGAATACAGAAATTATGTGCAATGTGGAGTGATCTGTTAATCAATAAAACTTAACAGAGAAAATAAACAGCATCTTCACAGAGAGAAAATTTCCTGATTGAGAGATATAAGAAAGCTTTGATATAAGACTCCTTGAGCAATATACAGTGGTAGTAATGTGATTATTCTTTTCTGGTTTATGAGACACTGCCACTTACAGTAATGGGACATGGTAGAACAAGAAATTATCTACTCAGGGTACCTAGCAAACAAATGGCCAAGTCACATTAAATCCATAGTCTAAGAGAAAAGGAAAACAGATCATAGAATCATAGAATCATAGAATCCTAGAATGGTTTGGGTTGGAAGGAGCCTTAAATATCTTCTAGTTGCAATCACCCTGCCATGGGCAGGGACACCTTTCACTAGACCAGGTTACTCAAAGCCCCATCCAACCTGGCCTTGAACACTTGCAGGGTTGGGGCATTCACAGCTTCCATGCCTGGGCTTCATCACCCTCATAGTAAAGAATTTCTTCCCAATATCTGTCCAAACCTACTCTCTTTCAGTTTGAACCACTCCCACTTGTCCTGTCACTGCAGGCCTTTGTAAATAATCTCTCTCCATCTTCCTTGTAGGCTCCCTATAGGTACAGGAAGGAACACATGTAGGTAGGTATGGTCAGGAAATAATGAGATACTAATAATCCATATGAAAACTAGACTCAAATAGTCAGTTAGAAACTACATGAAATGTAATAGATTTCAAAGAACTCATATAAATAAAAACAATTACTAATGGAGACCGTACGCAGAGGAATGAGGTTGCAAATAACATTTAAAGAGTATCGTATTCCGGGGGAGATTTTTTTTTAAAAGTCAGGAAGAAACCCATTGTAAGGTAGAAATTCAAGTTTAAAGAAATAGTCAAACAGACAATCTGATTTCTATGTTGCCTGACAGCGTCAAATATTGTTAAAATTATCAGAAAGGTCTGACATCCTGGAGTTTGTCTGCAATTAGTAACTGGCTTGGGAATAAAAAGACCAGAAACAAAATGGAAGAAATATTTACAGATATAAGTCACCTAGGTTTGTCTGTGTAGAAATGTGTTTGCTTATTATAAGTTGGAAAAATCACTGCTAAATTTTCTGTCATATGATATTGATCTGATGTATAGAATAGACACAAATATTTTTATTGCAAAAACTACTAAAGAGCTTGATTATTTCTCTAAAGGGACATCTGTATTTAAGGTGCTTGAAAGAAAGCAGACAGACTCCTCAGAGTGACAAAGGAATTGGTTTATAAACAAGACAAACAAGCTGTTGATCTTGTATGTCAATTTACAGAAGTCCAATGTGAGTGAGAAAAGGGGGAATAGGAGGAGGAGAGGATGCACTTTTAAATGGTAGAAAGAGAGAAAATTCTGTAGTTTCGAGTGTTAGAAAAGTTTTTCAGGTTGAGTAAAACACAAAGGACCTAGTAACAATATCTATGTCCTTAGTGTGAAGGGAGTGCAGAAAAACAGATAAAGAACTGCAGTGTAGAAATAGCAGAAAGAAAAGGATTATGAGTGTAGCAAGAATAGTAAGCCTAACTGGAAATTTATTTCTAAAAATAATCAGCTATATCAACTAGGTGGTGTTCACGATGGTGCAGTGAATTGCTAAGTCATTAATGACAGAAGCTAAAGCAACAAAATGTAGGGGATTGGTGTAACACTAGATACAGGATATTATACTAGAAATATGACAGCTAGGGCTGAAACAATTCAGCCAGACACAGATAAATAGGCTAAAGAAGTAGTGTAGCCTCTTGAAGCATGCAATGATCAGTTTAAAAGGGGGGAGGCAATAAAGCATTAAGCGGTATGTGAAGGCAGATGTGAGAATCACGTGTGATGTAAGCCTCTCAGCAGACTCCAAGGTTAGGAGCTGGACAGTGTAGAGATCTTGGTGGTGTTATAGGCACAAATATCATCTAGAATTTTATTATTATGGTAGAACCTGTCTTTGTCGATATACATTGGAAGGCAACTGCTTCTCATAATGACAAGCTATTCTTGGCTGTGACAGGCATTAGAATTCTGTATCAAATAATCATACACTTACCCTACTTTCTGTAAGAAACCTCTTATGCTTCTCTCTAAACCCAAGTAGGACAAGTTCAAAACTTCTAGGAACTGTATTTCGTAAAGTGGCCTTTATTTTAGTGGATATTCTAAATGCTTAGGGAACAGAGGAACACCTCTGATCCCAGATAGCACTGGAGCTATTGGAATGGCCCACCAATCTATTAAATACAAAACTACACATTCTTTGCTGAAAGAACATGGAGAGTACAAGACAGAAGGTGGTATGATCACTTGCTGGAGGGCAGATCTGATCAATATTATACCAATGCTGGGTATCCTAGGAATTCTGGTTACATTTTAATACGTAAATATTCTTTCCAACTTTAAGGGGACATACTGTATAGAAAAAGATCTTTTATCTTCAGAATAAAACTTGATAAAAATTTAAATTTTGAATTCATGCAAAATAAAAATTCATATGATGAGGACAGTAAACATTAAAAAGTTGTGCTATAAGTTATTTACTTGTTAATACTTTTTTTTTCTTTCTTCAACTTTTCCAAGGTTTAAGTAAATTTAATTCACTTTTTCAGTTTGCAGAGTCATACATTAAAGGGTACAGAAAAGACCACCGATAAAATAATTCACCCTATCCACCTGAAATTTCATAAACTAATGGCTTGGTCAAAAAGTCTGAAAAATTTATACCAATTTTTCTCAGAACATCACTTTCCACTGGGGGATTTTAAAATTAAATATCAGGCAAAAACTATACACTAAAATGAAGAGGTATCATGTTCCTCAGCATACAGATTAGCACGTTATTCCCAACAGAGTATTCTATGCCATGCTCACCAATCTTCACAGTATCATTCTAACTCCTTCAAGTTTGTTTGCTCTGCTGATTTTCCTCAATAGCATCTAAAATACAGTTCCTCAAGAAAATACCTGCGGATCAGCCTGCTTTGCGTTTTCACCTGGACCTTTCTTGTTCACTGTACCCTGGCAGATGTAAATCCATTCTCCTACCTGCTTGTCCATAAGCAACTTTGCCTTTCAGTCATCAGTTCACTCTTATTACATTCAGTTGACTAGTTCTTCACAATTTATTCAGTGTACAAGCATATAATTTCTACCACTTAATAGTACAAGAAATAAAAGAGAAATTGTTATAACTGGACTAAATAAATGTATAAGATACTTCTATATTCTATTCTATTACATTTATGAGAGCTCTGCCATATTAAAGTGAATTAAATATTCATCATTGCCTTACACAGGAGATCTCTGATTTCTTGATAGAAATGAAAACTCCTTCTTCATTCCAACAGATTTATGTAGTGAAAGCCCCCAAGAACAGAGACCACAGTGTATTTTAAAACTAAAATTTTATGCAACCACCAAAAGCAATTCATGAACTGCTTGTGGTTTTGTGACATTGTCAAAAACAAAATTATATCATTCTTGGATGATTCATTATATTTTTGCCTCTCATTTTCAGGACTGAGGAAAATGTAAATAATTCATGTAACAATCCTTATAACATTTAATACTGCAAATATGTATTTTACAGGTAATTCATCGTGTTCCCTGGTTTTCAAGCATCAAATGTCCAATTTATTGTTGCCCAGGAAAATTTATCCTGCAAAGCTGACAACCAGGGCTTTACTACTCAGCCCTGGAGAAATACCTACTAGTATTTCCAGAACAACTAAGCAAGCAGAAAAAAAAAGGGAGGAGAGAGTACTCTAGCAGTGACTTTCTTTTACCCTTCATGCCCAGTGTGATATCTTTGAGCTGTATTATGTACACATTGGGAAATAGCAGAGCTGATTTTTTGTGGGAGAAAGAAGAACATAAAGACAGAGCTTCTGGTACTTTCTCTAAAGGTATTGGCTTACCTTTATCTCTGTCTTTCATCACCACTAATGAAGAAAAGCTTAGAAATATATCTGTCTAAGAGAGTTTATCTAGTGTAAACAAAACAAAGTTATTTCCTTCTTTTGCCATTTTAAATTAAATTTATTAAACCTTTCACTCTGCTTGTTTCGGTTTTTAAAAGAAACTTAGCAAAATTTCAGCTTTTATTTTCCTTTTTCCTACCACTTGAAAACATTTTACATGACACTTAATCGTACCTACCCCCAATCAGCATTGTGCAAATGGAGAAGATCTTTTCAGCATCGGTGTTGGCTGAAACATTTCCAAAGCCAACGCTGGTGAGGCTGCTGAGAGTGAAATACAGGGCAGCTATGTAGGCACTTCTGATTGATGGGCCTCCTAGTGTGTTATTCTCATAATAAGGAGATTCAATTCGTTTTCCTAACTCATGAAGCCAACCTGCAAAACAAAGCATAAAAAGAATTACTATTAAGTAATACTGACATCACCATGAAAATTACACATTATATAAAATGAAACAGTTCTAAAGACCCACAAAAACCTGCTTAAAAGACAATTTATTCTTCACACAATTCTGAGTATAAAAACAACATTAAACTGTAGGAATTTATGTAGCACATCAAGTACTGTGTCCCTGGGATATTTATTTTTATGTACAATTTTTTATCATAAGAACTGCATTTCTGCATTGAAATAAAGTGGTTTTGAATTGCATATTACAGGTCTAATTAGATAATTTATAAAATCCATTAAGTCACTGAAAAGAAAAAAATCATCACCTAATAGCACTGCAGCAACAATGCAACATCATTTGATTCTTTCCATTAATTAATGCTTGGAAAGCTTTTTGACATTCAAAGACTAAATCATTATAATAGTAATTACATATTCAGAGCTTTTCACATGTTTCTTTTTACAGTAGAAAAGATTCAAAGAACTAAACATAACTTACAAACCAGAACTAATTTTGAAAACATGCTTCAGTATTTTCTAAATTGTTCATTTCATCTTTCCTTTCATTTTGATAAATGAGTCTATGTGTGCTAGAGAAAGCAGAATTAGCTACTGCCTCAGATATTTGAAAAAAAAAGCAACAAAACAACCCCAAAGCAATAAGGCAGGAAAAAATATGCAGCTGGAAAACACAACCTGAATGAATTGCATAAACACAATGCTTCACAAAAAACAAGATGGGGAAAAAAGAAGGATAAAAATCAATTTGTGTGCCCAGTTTTGCCTGTTAAACAGCTTGCTTGGGAGGTTGGGAATCTTTTTTGGGTATACAGGGAGAACTGCCAAAAGAAAATAATCCTGACAGACAGACTTTTATTTTTAGAAAAATTGTTTGGGGATCCCCCTGTTGTAAACTGGGACCTGACAGACTGAATCACCTCCTGAAGCTTATTCTCTCTCCACTTCAGTCAGCATCCATTTCGATGAATCCAAATGTGAACTGGGGGAAATTTCATTGCACAGAATGTCTGCAAGAGTAGGGGGTAGATTTAAAGTCTCTGCCCCAGCACTTCCAATTAAGTTGGGAAAAATGTCCGTAGCAATTTAGCACCTGGAGTAGCCCTGCTGAACCGTGGCTGCTCCCATGCCCAGCTCTCTGCTCTCTGGCATGCTCTCCTCCAGAGAACGCTCAGCCAGAAAAGCTCAGCAATGGCAGAGGAAGGTCTGACCATGACCCTGCTGACCTACTCTGTGCAGGACAGGGAATTTAATCAACAGCATAAATGAGAGCAATCTGCATTGTCATACAAGGGCAGTACTGAGTAGGCTGTTTCACCTTGCAAACAGACAAGAGAGCATATTAAAGTCTCCTTGATTTTGCCTGGATGGAAAGAATTAATCATATGGGGCAATTTTATATTTCTGGCTCCCAATTATTTAAAATTTAAGTAAAGCAAAATGGGAGGGGGAAAAAAAGAAGCCTAGTTGAGTCAATACCAGTCCTCTGTGCACTATTTTTTTTCTGAGATTACATTTCCCCAAGAGCAGCATGGTCCTCTGTATGGCAGACTTAATTCTTATGTTTCTACAGTAGGGAATGTAATCACAAACATTAAAGAACATAGAAAAAAACCCTAAGAAATCTCTGACAGAGAGAAGACAGAATTAAAAAAAGTTTATCTAAACCTAATTTAAGTAATACAATCATAAAGTTGAAGATCACCTCAAGATAGTTTCAGTTCCAAAACTGAAATAAATAAGTAATTTTAAAGAATTGTAACTGATACGCTTTTTAGGAGAAAATCTCCTTCCTAGGAGTGTTATAAAAGCTACTGATTCTCAGCCTGTGTATTTCCATTTTCTGACTTTTCATGCTTTTCTGGTGCTATCCAGGAAAGGTGGATGATGGCCTTCTTTAACTGATAGATATATACGAACTAGTTTTTCCTTTACAGCTCACTTTACGTACAAGGTTTTCAACCAAACCTGCTGAAACATCATTGTTCCTAAAGGATTCATTACTGCTAGTAAAGACAAGGTAAAAAAATATGTGTCTACATTGTGTCAATCAGTAGAAGTCTCTATAATATTTCTATAATAATTCTGCTACCAAAATACCAATATAATATTTTTATAATTTCTAACAAATACTTCTTGCCAAAACATCAGTATTTAAAATGAGTTTAGTATTCAGTGTCCAATTCTGTGGTACAACTGAAGATCAGAAAGTCACCTCTTCTGTAGGATGTATGGCTTATCAATGAAATACCACAGTAGTGGTTAGCAAAGATAAGCAGTTCTTAACAATTGCAAAAATAATGCTCACAATGTAAAGAAAGGTAATAGGTAAATTTATTTTGAGATTTAGATTTGGAAGAGAAAATGTATATCTGAAAGGGAAAACCCAAACAATGTATTCCTCTGACTTGTAGCCAAGAACATGTTTACAGCTTCTCGTTTCTATTCTGGTTGGCAGAGATTATCTTAATCAGGAACTTTTGAAAAAAGTTATATAAAATTATGTTTCAGCCAGGGTATATAAAATGCTGCAGTATGTTCCAGTTCAAATATACTTCTCATATTTTTGCTGATGGCACTACAGTTTGGTTTTTTTTTTCCATTTCAGGGTAGAGGCAAGGTACTGTTGGGTATAAAAATTTTCATTACACAATGGAAATAGTCATAAGGTAGCATCATTGACTAATGCCTTTTCCTTTTCAGTTCCTGTAGGTAACAGCTCCCAACAGATTCCCTGGCAACTTGAGTAATTAATTTCTGCCCTCAGGGAAGAAGAGAAAAATAAATATACCTCATAGTCAGAGGGAGCTTCCTAGAACTTAGCATTATGAATCTTGTCTGGTTCAGAATTAGCATTGTCTAGGTATAGCTCTCTGACTTTGAAAACATTTTAAAGCACCAATTAGCATAATTAAGAGGAAGGCCTTTCAAAGGGAAAAAAGAGCACTTAAGTAACCAAGTCCCATTGGAAAAGTCAATGGGAATTGGATATCTAGCTCCATTAGGCTACTTTGAAAATTGCTGTACGAATCTGTATTGAGTTTCATTTACTTATATCTGGGAAGTGATCAAGTATCAGCAGAAGCCTAAAAAAGCATTTAAACCTTCATAGATGACATACTTTTTAACTGGATGTAAACCACATTATTGCATTTACTAGACATCCAGAAAATCAGTCCTTCCCCTGGCTTGGTGCTTTCTCTGCACTGGGTAGGTACAACACTCCTTATAATTTTCACCTTCATTCTATACTCCTAGTTTGATTTTCCTTATATGCCAGACACTTAACATACCAAAATGCTGTCTGTTACTTCAAAAACATAGAAAATAGTTGCATTTTCTAATGCATTAATTAACCATGGAACTTATTCTAAAAATAAGATGATAATTTTTTCCCCTCAGTTAAAAAATAGACCAAAACTCTCCAGTTTGTTCTGCACTACAGTGTCAGAAAAAGTAAAGAGTTATGGATAAGCACTGGCTCTTAGAGCATCCCTGAATGCCTGAAAGCAATAGTAGGGATGATGCAAAAAGACAGAAGTATGAGACAAAGGTTAAGCTTCTCTCAGCTAGGATTCCACATCAAATTTAGGGACTTCAAGCATTCCTAGGGGAAATGTGAAGGGAGAAAAGCCTATCTGCTCTCACATAATCACTTTTTTTTTATGTTTAAACAGTATTTAAACCTCATGCAGGGCCAGACCATTCTTGGTCCTTTCATACTAGTGAGGAGAGAGGGTAAGCAATACTATGTTGATAGCAGAGAAAGACAATATGTAGAAATGCTGGAGTAAAGGACACTGTGGGTTATTTTAAGGACTGTGTTTGAGGCTGAGTTTTGTTTTTTTGGCTGAACTGAAAAGAAATAATAATAGGAAAATGTCCTGAACTGGAGCAAATGCAGCCTTCTGATATAAATAGATGATAACTTCCAACACAGGAGTCACTATCTTATGACTACTAATGTGTAGCGCAGTGAACAGTTTAGGGTCATTAAGGAGAAGATAAAAACTATACAAGAGAAATTAGATCCTTCATCACTGGAATGCATTTTTAAATTAAAATCACTGTGTCGCCTGAGAGCTGTGTTGGTTTCCACTGCAGCAGTCCCTGATCACTGCTGATAGCTCCTCATTTCAGATCTAGAGCCAGGCAGCCAGGAGCTGCAGGTTTGCACAGAAAAGCACACCACCCTTTCATTACACAGCTGCGCCCTCTGATCTGCAAATAAACACCTCATATTTCCATTTTAAATGGGGGAAAAATGTTCCAAGTTTCTATTGATCTCAATGAAACCAAGATTTTCACTTGTATCTGTCTGTCTTTCCTTACATTAACCTTTAGGCAGAGCAGTTGCTAAGAGAAAGCAAGTAGGTGAATTTCCTTCTTTTTAGGTAAAATCTCAGTCTCTGTGATTTTAGATGTCCAAATCACCTCCCACAACTGTCCATGTGGCTTCTTCAGAATGTATCAGAGTCAAAGTGCATTTGAGGAGGAGAGGTCAGAAGCTAATATTGTATTTGAGATAAGATTTTTTACAACAACATAGTGAATACGTTTTACCATATCAAACCCTAATTATCATTTTTTAAGCATTAAAATATTAGCTTGTCTTTTAAGATTGCTTCCAAACAATTTTGCACAGTTACTCTTAATATGTTATTGACTGATATAATACATTCAGAGTCTAAAGTTGTATATGAAGATGAAATCCTTTTACTTCTCCATGTGTGTATGACTGCATTATTGAATAATCATTGCCTCTGTTCTCATGGTGATTACTCAGGTTCTTCACAAGAGTTTCAAAGCCTTTTTATGCCTGTCTAGCCAAAATGCTTTTGACATGTGCAACTTTTTCCTGCTAAAGCATTTGTAGTTTTTCCCCAGACTATTAATAGACTAAACAGCACCACTCCTACTATTTCACCCTGTGGAATATTGCTGTTACTCTTTCGTTGTCACAAAACCTGATCATTTGTCTACAGGTTTGATCTATGGTGGAGTTTTGCCTGTCATGTTAGGAGAGGCTCCCAGGTACCAGAGCAGATGTTTTTAGGATTAAAGAACCCCAGAGATGACAGGAGCAATCATACCTTCAACCACTGTTTCTGGAGGACTGTAAATGTGCCAGACCTTATTGGACTCAGTCAATAAGTAGAACAGGAATCAGGCTTTTCTTTCACACCGATTAGAAAAAAAATAGGCACTAAAACCCCCTTCCCCCTTTTCCCTTTCCCCCCACCCCCCAAAAAACCTCTAGAACAAGACACAATCCTGAACGTGTTGCAGCTTGTAGGTTCTGAGAGTGGGAAAACACAGCCCCAGCACATGTGCTCAAATGGCAGAGTCATATACTAGTAAAATACAGGATGTGAATTTATGCTCTTCTCAAAATGAAGACAATAAATAAATAAATTAGAAGTGTAAGAGGAAACCCAAGGTGTGTCTATATGATATATCAACAAGTCTAGGGTACAAAGGAACAGCTCCAGCCTAGAGGCTTATATTTGAAGAAAATTAGCTGGTATTAATGATAAGTAAAAGTTAATTAGCAATGCACAAAATTTAAACTAGAAGGATTTCAATATTAGCACAACAGACATAACCAAAATGGCTCCATGACAATGAGGAAATCTAGTTCCCTTGCTCTTTATTCTGCCAACACACTTTCCTGCAAAGAGTAGACATCTAAAATGTGAAAGAAAATAAATACGATAAAGACAACAACATAGTTCTCAAGCACTGAGACTGCTTAGAAATGCTAAAGTAAGTCACAAAATAATTTATTCCAAAAATGTTTTTTCTTATTTTAGCTTTGTAAAATATGGTCCTTATCAGAGTATATTCTTTATTATTATGAACTTAATGATTTTTTTCTTAAATTGAAAGACACATAATATGGGTATGAATGAGACTGGTAGTGTTAACTTCTACTGCAATCAAATCCACATATTCAAATTTCATGGAGGGAATTTTTTGCCATGACATAGAAAAGAAACAGATTTAACTTGGTCTATATAAAACATAGTTGTACCTCAGCTGCCTGTGACTGAAGTCCTTGTGGTAGAGGCGCTCTCAAGGCTGCCCTGTGTGACCCTGGGAGCAGAGCCCAGACACCAGCTGTGCTGGCTTGGAACTGCCACACATGCAGCAAGGATGGGGATTAGTGCTTTGGATCAGTGCAAGGCAGGCATGTCTGCCCTCCACAGTTCATGGCATTACCTTTCTCTCACCTTTGAAACACACTATCCCCATACTTTTAAATCTAATTTATGTCTGTTTCAGTGTTTTTCCCCATTTTTCTATGTTAAGGTCATAATACCTTGTAACTTTCTGGTGAATTCATTGCATCATCTAACTCAGGTAATAAAGGGTTAACCATGTTAAACTTAGGCAAGCAGATTATACTTAACCTCTGGTTGAGTAGATTTTCAAGTGCCAAAATATGAGATGTGTGGATATTACTTTGATGGAAACTACACAAGATTTTCTATACACATATATAAATGTTTATACACATTTACTTGATGAATGTCCACATTATAGATAATAAAAAAATTAAAATCCACCAAAAAAATTCCTTTAATATGTAATCAAAGAGGAGAAAAATAACCCCTTTTGTATCAAGTACTCTATGCCTCTTTCTATTCAGTAGACAAAATCTTTAGAGGGCAGAGGACAAATTTTATAAGAAGATTTCATGTTTCAGATCTCAGATGTTCATCTCTTTAAAGCCTAATCCATAAACAAAAATAGAGTCTTCTTTCATGTAAGTGCTAAATATATGTCACTTAAACATCCCTGTGAAAACATTAACAGTCTTTTTGGGGAGCTTGCAAACAGTGGAAATTATAAAACTGTAATATTTTAAAATTACAAGTAAAATAGTAGAAAATTCCAAAGCTGTGTCCTTCTGAGAAACAAACCAGGATGAGACACCCCTTCAAAATTATAGATGGGGATTCATGAGTAGCAAATCTGAGGATCATTGTTGTATAGGAAGTTAGGTGAACACTAGGAATGGATAGATTCAATAAATATGCCATTTGATTTCCATTGCAGAGAAACTGGACAGAATTTTTATTACACCTCTTCCCAAATTAACAAATGAAGCAAGAGATTGTCATGAGTCAAAATCCAAGGCACAAACACACTCCTAATAAAACTGATAATTCATACCTTTGTATCAATTTTTTTTTCTCATTACAGATCAAATTTAAAAATCAGGATTTGAACATATGCCAGATGAAATTGTAATCCTCTGCCAGACTTTAGGAATTATACCACTGATTTTCAAGAATCTGCAACATCATCCAGAGAAAGTTTGAGCTTGGACATAATACAGTCAGAAGGGAAAAACAAAGATGAAAATTTGAAGGTCCCTGTATGTGCCATTGCTCATGAGGCTTGGACACTCAAGATGCACAAGCCTCTGTAGTCAAAGGCAGGTAGGTGAAATGGTTACCTGCACATCTCGTTCCCTTTGAGTGCCTGCCTTACCCTTTGCAGGTACAATAATCTGGAGGAAATTGTATCCTCCCCAAGATCCTTAGGGAAAGTTTTTAACCATCTAGAGACATACATTGAGAGAGATGTTTTAAAGACTTTTAACACCCATAGAGCTTTCCAAACTAAATGTGTATTCCCTTTGATCAGAGCATTTTTAGATACAAGCTTAACCTTTGCAAGTCTACCAAAAGTTAACTTAATTCGAAAAGTGACAACCGATGTAATTTTTATAAGGCTAATACCCTTTCTGAATAAGTTGGCTGTTGTATTTCTAGTTGAATGTATACTTAGAAAGTATAATAAAAAATTATGTTTGCTCATCTTTAACTCATCCAACTTGACAAAGTCATAACAAGATATCGACCCATTGTTCTCACTGAAAATGAAGTTTTCTTGGTGAAATAAATATTCAATGTACTAAGTCATTTCCATAGAAAGAGGTGCTCAACCAAGAGATTAAAAGAGGAAGAAATATCTAAGATCTAATTGCAATGTTGCTGATAACAACAAAAACACAGCTGGGCCCACAGAAATGCTGAAAACAAGAAAATTAAGCCTTAATTATCTTCTCTGGTTGATACTCCTGTGCATGTTCATGGCTTATAAATGGAAGAGCAAAAAGCCTGGTATTAAATACATTAAATGATAGCATTTTATTAGGAAACAATGTTGGAAAGATATATTTTAAAATGTTTAGTTAGCAACAAGTAAGAACAGTTTGGAGTCTGGCATCTCTTCTACCTAATGCAAAATCCCACCGGAACTCTCTATAAAACACAGTGTACATGAATTATCAACAGCTTCACACATTCCAAGCCCTGCACATTTCCAGCCAGAACCTAGCTATGGTTTATGCATTAAATCTTAAAATTTCTAGATGATGTCTTGTCTCCTTTTGTCTGCAAAATAAAGTTTTGTGCTTTTACTTTTTCGCCTACTGTGAGAAATCCCTGAAGACCAGCCCAGACAGAGTTTCACAGTCAGAGCCCCAGATGCCTCTCAAAGTTGGTAGATAATTCATGTGAATTAGCTATTTACATTTACTCTTCACCATGCGGCAAAATATTGTCTTTCCAGCGAAGTTACTTCATGCCTACAAGTGGAGTTTATTCTGGTGAGAGAAGGAAGAAAGGAGTGGCCCTGGGGGGAGATGTCCTGTTGGGCAGAGCTCAAAGACAGTCCCCAAAAGCCACCTGATGCTCTGCAGGAACACAGAGGTTATCATCTCTCTAGTTGCCTCACTGCCCCATGAGGCTGCAGACTGCCACTCTGGGACATGCAACTGGTGTTCTGTGGATGGCTAAACACATCAGACAGATCTGTTGCTCATACTTATGAGGAAGACTCCAATATACTTTCACACCAATCTCACAGTGTAATGTGATAAAGATTCCCCTTAAGAGTAGAGATACATTTATTCCAAGGCAGAGACCTGTCTCTATTACATATAAGAGCTGTGCATAGGAACTTTAAGAGCTGACTCAGCAGACTTGCAAGGAACACATTCCTCTCGATATTTTATGATCGTTGTCTAAACATTTAGACTTACAGTTGTGAAGAAGCTCCACTGTATGTGGTCAGTGCACCTGCGTTCCTGCAGAACTAGGTCATAAATTCCTTCAGCCTCATTTATCAAGGAGTAGGTAAATTTAGAAATGTACTTGAAACTTTTCTCTGTGAAAAGCATGCACAGCTCTTCTCAACAGTAATTTGTCAGATGGTTGAATATGTGGGAGATTTGAATCCCTCTTGCTTTTGCAAGTCAGCAGTTTACTTTCTCCTCCCCACATCATTGAATCACAAAATCAACTAGATTGGAAAAGACCTTGGAGATCATCAAGTCCAAAGAAAGGACAAGATGGGGAAATTTTCAATATCAACTTTCTGTGACAGTAGCAGACAATATATGCAAATTACTAGATATAGCTAATTATTTTTATTAAAATTTGCATTTTTACTGGGAATAGTTTACAAACAGCTTAAATGCCATTAATATGTTTGGAGTGAAGAAAAACACCTTTTTATATCTTTTAAAATTGTCTTGCTTTGTTCTCTCCAGTATATTCTCCTAGGATTTGTACACTAAATGAAATTAGTAGCATAAGTTAATTAACGATTTTTTTGTAGAATTGTATAATGTTAATTTAATTTTTAGATTACAGGTAAACCATATAAACATACAACAAATTTGAGAAATAGAATTGCAGGTCTATAATCAGAAGTATATAAATCATTAGCAAATCATCTCCTTAAAGGAGATGGTCACACTATCACTGCACAAAGAGTCTCAGTGTTTAACATTACTGCTCCTCAGATAAATGGGCAGTTCCTGCCCTTTTCCAGGCTATTAAATGCCTTGCAGCTAATCTTAGAATTGGACATATTTGTGCTCATTGTCCATTCGGTGCAAAGAGCATGTCCATCTATGCCCTCTTTGCTCCCCTGTGCTCCACTGGTCTGTACACATCTGTTTGAGCTCTTCTTATCTTGTGTTTAGACTGTAATACCCTCTTGGGCAAGAGCAGCCTTTTTATCCTGTGTTAATTCAGCAATGGAGACAAGAGGGCCTTGACCCATGAGTAGCATCCCAGGTGTTCCTGCAATAAAATTTATGGTAATGAGGGTTTTTTTATGGTGTCAGCTAAAGAGTTAGAAATCTGTTTTGCAGTTTTATGTGTTTGGAGTCCAAATCATGCCGAAAAGGTTTTGAGCTACTACAGGCAGTATATTAATGTATTTTTAAGGACATAAGCGTTCTCCTCCTTAAGCAACATAGATGACTTTAAAATGAAAACTTTATTATCAAAATATGCCAAAGTATCCCACACAACAAAATCTTGCAGAATGTAATTTTTAAAGTTTTTAGCAAAACTTTGTGTCTAAATCTTGCAGCATAGCATAGTTGGTTAATTAATCTTACCACTACCCTGCTGTTCTCACCTGCCCAGGTTTCACCATCAGAGAAACAGTAGACTAAAGTCTTTCTGTTCTTATGACAATTTCTCAGTCCTAAGAGTTAGTATATTAAGGTTCTGACTCAGAATCAGCAAATAAATTCTCATGGAGGCAAAGACAGTGGTAATCAATACCTTAAAATCTTTGTAAAGAAAGGTATTGTTTATTTGCAACAGTCAGATATCAAGAGGACTATATTTTTTTAGAAAAGCAGTGCAATATGCTACACATATTTTCATTCTGTCTGTTTAAATGCCAGCAGACTGCAAGAGTAGAGCTGTTTACTTCCAGACTCCACTGCAAGAGTCCCCTCTGCATTTTAAATCTCAGTCATGCAAGAAGTGGTCCCTGACGAGTGGCACCTTCCTCTCTCCTGCCACCCTCCCCACTCTAGAAATGGAGCCAACTCTAAGACCCTCCTACCTGTTCAAATGCAGCCTCCCAACTTGGCAAGATAGGGGCAGAAGCCTCAAAACAGGTGCAGGAGCCTCAGCACAGAGACAGTTTCCTTTTGTAGGTCTAACTACAAATGAAAGGGTAATTGCAGAAGTGCAATAAAACCGTGCTAATTTCCATCTGACTGGCCTGCGTAATCGCACAGGACATGATAATGACAGTGTGCAGTTCAGTTTGGGTCAGTATGGACTGCTGCAGTCTACATGACATCCATTTCTCCTTGCCTTCTACATTAATAACATCCACACTGGTTAGATAACAGCTAAGTACGTTAACCCTCATTACAATCCTCTCCTTGCTTGCTCCATAGATTTCACAGCATTGTCTAAGTATTTTCCTTTGTGTTCTTATCTAAGGAGCTGCTGTGTTGCTTTTTGTGCAGGGACCTGCCTCTGACAGGCAGCCACATGATAAATGGTATTAGTACTTTATTTGCTCTTGCCTAGGCTTAGTCTCTTATTCCTTGATTCTACAACATAAGTAACCTTTTTCAGTTCTTGTTTTTAATATTATTATGTGCCACTTGAATCAAGGAAGTTTAGATCCAAACATATTCGGCTTTTGTGAGGGGGAAATCAACAACAGGGGTTATTTTACTCCAGATTATATCTAAATATAATAAAAACCCCCAAGAATTTGCAGCGTAATAAAGGCATGATGTAAAGAAATAATAAAAAGTAAAGAAGAAAGGTGGTTACTTAATGGAAAAGCACACTATGTTTTTAATGTTGCAGCAGTTCTGAAATAATATATCTGTGACTGCAGATATGACAAGTCTTTTTGAAGTGTGTGACATAAAGGAATCCTAACCATTAGCATTTTTATCTCCAGCTCTCTGAAATCTGACAATGAAAAACAATTTTAAATAATTAGGTATAATTATTTTTACAGAATATGGCTTGTGTAAAACTTTACATGCTGCGGAATTCATTGACATGCTCTCACAGCGTCACATTGGCTTCTTTGGCTGAAAGTAGTTACTAGTTAACTTGGAGTACTGTCACCTGAAAGTACAAAAGGAACAGAAATATTTTCCAGGGTATAAGATAATGGAAGAGAGCCTGGAAAGAAAAGACTCTTGAATAATTTCATTTCTGTACAGAAATAGTTTTCTATTCTGGCAGCAGAAAACCCTTCTTTTATCAAGCACCTGCTCTGGTAAAGGGCAGGGAAAAAAGGATAAGTAAATAGAAAATAGGGACATATGCAAAGGACGCTTCTAGATTAAAAATTTAAGGCATGCTTGTGCTACAGAAGAAAAGCTATCTTAGTCATTATGGGATATCTCTGGAAAGCAACATGGCATTCTAACACCCTGGGATCTCTGCCTATGTGTTGGGGCTCAGAGGCAGTCCAATCACATATTGAAGCAGCTGCTGAAAAGATTTCAAAATATATAGTAAAAGCTTTGTGGGTTTAAACTGGATTGAAAAGTTAAAATTTGAACAGTCAAGACATGAGCTCTAAAACCAGAAGTAGAAATTTCTGACAAATCGTAACAGAACTTCCTGTTGCACCAATGTATAAAAGACAGTAATGTTTTAGCAATTTCTACAAAGCTCTCCAAGGAGAGTAGTGTAACCCTAGAACAAGGTACACAACCTTGCTACTTTTCAGGATGTGAATGGAGCAAGCCATGTTTGACCCAATTCACTGCATGTGATAGTCCTGGTTCAACTATCTGGCAGGTTTAAATAAACCCCAGGGGTTCTCTGCAACCAAGAGTTCTACAGCTCCAAGTACAACAGTTAAGGGTTAAAGACTCTGATGTAACTTCAAATTGATTAAACAGGGCTTTTATGCACAATATGTTCATCTTCCAAAAAAATTATACTCTCTGATGCTCCCATTACAGATGCCATGTGGAAAGATCCCGGTGTAATTTTACCTCATGGGACTATCCCCTCTTCTGGGGAGTTTACTAGGCAGATTTTTCCCCTATATGTGGCACTAAGAATTTCTATTATGGCTGCAGAAATTGGTCCAGATACAGCTTTTCCTATGAGATAAAAACTGCTTTGTAGGATTAGTAAATGATACGAAGGTAATCTGTTTTTCAACGCAGCAGGACACTTTGTCAAATCTCAGGAGCTTTGTCCTCACACCAGATTTTTATCTTTGACTTAAAAACTGTCCAAATTTTTTTTTTTACTAGGTATAAAATTTTGGAAATGCATTAATAATGATGTAAAAAATTCACACTCCATTTAATAAGCTACTGTTGTGCCTATTTTTTCTGGGTTTCAAATATAATAGGATATCTCAGTCCTGGGATATTTGGTGATTGCTAGAATTGTTCAATCAGAAGGCAAAGTAAAGGCAAACACAGTTTAATCAAGGAACTGAGCCTGCATAAAAGAGTAGCAGGGAAGAATGGCAGAATAAAACTTACTAAGGCCCAGAGCAGCTAACATACAAATTGGTGTTAATCTAAATGCAAACGGAGTGTTTCAGCTCAGCTCAACAAGTGATATTTTGGTCTCATACACCTACACCTCAAAAACAGAGGTTTGGGTTTACAAATAGAAAATTGAATAATTTCCACAAACTTAATTTCTATGAATATTTTAAATATAAATTTACATTTTAAATCCTGACAAGGTCTAGTATAAACTGCCCTGAAATGAGGGATTTTAATAAAGAAAATCTGTTGTAGAAAAGTATATTGATATATGGTCTATATTTATTTATATAATATATATTTAAAATACAAAACAGACAAAAAAATAGGGCCAGCTTTTCAGGTAAACCTTTCCAAGACCTTAATTTGTAAGTGTAGGCTATTACCATGTGCAGACAGGTTTCCACATATACTTCCCACCTATGTTCTGGTGATTACAGTTTTGCACAAAAAACCCCCTTGTAACAGTTAAATTTCACTGTGTCCACTCTAACAGACTGATAGGCACAGAAAATACTGCATGCCTCTGCTTGTACTGTATTAAAAAGAATGAATATTTATCTTTATCTGCACATAAGATTTCTTCAAAAGCCAGATGAACTTTCTCTCATTTGTACCTTATTCAAAAGTCTAACCCAATTAGAGAAAAAAAATATTTTCTTTCATTGACATTTCACACCCTAAGCTTCTCAAAATTTGGCCTCATATATAATATTTTACACCAGAATTATTTTCACCATTCAGGTGAAGTATCCAGCAGACTTTAAAGAAATATTTTTTTGGTTGTTTTGAAATAAATAAGTACATTAATTCGAATTGCTTCATGATTTTAATGATATTATCTATATTCATTCTAACAAAGCTAGATATTGTGAACCTCAAACAAGTCATGGAAAATTTATGCATTGCGTGTACAATAAAAGCATTACTTTTACAGAGGAGTAAAACTCTTAAGGATTAAAAAAGACAGTAAAATTATTTAAAAGCATTCCAGTGTTAGATATTCTCCTGGGATTAAAATTTTCTGTTTGAACTGCTTTAGAATGTTTCATCACTATGTAATGCTTCAGTATTTCAGTACATCCTTGTCTTTTTCAAAGTATGTGCAATGTAATAAGTACTGTTTGTAGTCATTTGTAAGATGAGTGCTTTGAAAAGTTGCATAGCTTCAAAGTGATCATCTTGTTTTGGTTGTCTAGTTTATTCCTATTTATTATTTCTCTATGACACTCCAGGGGCTAATTATTTTATATAGTGCTGCCAGAAAAAACCCAAAGTAGTTGGTTGAGTCTCTCAGATATTGACACCCCAAATTACTTCACAAGAGTGGTAACCGTCAACCATTTCCTTCAAATATTAATTAGAAGTGAATTTTCAGCCCTGCTTCCCACAAAAAAAATAAACAGGTGAGTATATAGGTATTTCTATTCCACACAACAATGGACCATCAATACTGGTACCCCAGGTCATTGGAGCATTACAGTGGTAAATTAAAGATACCAGCACTCATGAATGACATATTTTTAAATTCTTTTTCTTAAAGATGCCTCTTCAAAACCAGAAAGGACCATAGTTCCAGAGGAACAGATTCTCTTATTACTAATGACAAAAAAATGAAGAAAACCGATAATAGAGACCATAATGAAGCAGGCTGGAAGAGAAATGAAAATCAAACATTCAGGTACAGAGATGACAGACTGAAGTGAACTACTGATCACCGCTAGCAAATGATGTGCTGTGTGGTGTAGTCAGCACGATGTTCTTTTCTGCTCCACGCAAGGATTCATAAATCTACACACGTCGGTTCTAACCTGATGGATGCGTGTGTTTGGAGCAGTGAAACCAGACCAATATTTTACAGTAGAGCACTGTTCTCTTGGCTGAGATCCTTGGAAATTTCCAAGTACTCTTCCTGGCAGTGAGGAGGATTCACTTAGCTCTTACAGGGCTACAAAATAGACAGGAGTGCTGTTCCCACTGCAGAAGACCAGGGAGTGCTGGGCACCTGTGCCGAGCCTTGCCATCTGCCAGGCAGCACGAGAGCAGGCGCCAGCTGCAGCCTTCCCTAGGCTCCAGTTGGAGTTCATTAGTACCAGCCCTTCATAAGCTGAACATTTGTTGAAATTACTATAAGCTGCTTTGATGTAGGTCCAGGCTCAAACTCCAGAAGGTAGGTCTGGAATACAGAAGTAGCTACACGTACCTGCATGCACCAAACACTTCCATCGTCTGGGTCCAAAACCTGATCGCTCCTTAGCGCTACAGTTTGCCATGCGTCTTCTGTTAGCTGACACCCCCACTACCTGGAGATTTGTGATCACACAAAATCTCAGCTTTCACTTTTTTTTTAAAAACTAAGTTGCCAATGTTCCTAACAATATGCTGCAAACACGGGTGTCATAGTCAAAGCAGACTGAACATCACACATTTTAAAATCTAATTATTTTCCATATTTCTTTTTGTTATAGTTTTTGAATGCTTGGATTTAGTAAAAAATGCTCACGTCATATTCAAACCCATTTTTAAAAATTATTTAGCAGTAGGAAATGTTGTACAGAGACAATGCCAGTATGACCTGAGATCATTAATAGTGAAAACAATGCATATCTAAGAAAATGAAAAATAAACCCCAAGTCTTTAAGTTAGTTATTGCTTTAACAAATTATTTATTGTATGCATCAGCAATGGAAATCATGGCACTGATATTTCCAATATGATTTCTACTGTTATTTACCCCGTGGTTTTGCTGGGTCTAAGAGCACCAGAGACTTATTAGTTCACTAACATGCACTATTTGTGGAAGAACCAGCAGATACACACACACCTAAAAATAGTCCTTCTTCTGTAAAGAGGGTAGCCTGAGTTTTAACCTGAATAAATATAACTATGCCAGAAGTATCTATTGTCAAGGATATGCTTAAATCTGTACCTCCAGTATTCCTGACAAAATTGCTCAGGACCTTGTGAAAACTAAAACCAGCTGCCTCTGATTTCTTAGCATAAACTAGGAAAAATCTTCCGGGCACAAAAATTTCCCAGGTTATTGAAACTCAAGAGAATTACAGGGCAATGTCTCTCTTAATGGATATACTGGCTTGATGCTGACTTATAAAGTTCTGATAAGAGTGAAGCTACCTGGGGGCCACAAAGGACTTGGGCAGAGTTTAGGAACCTGAGCTCAAGAATTTAACCTAAAGTTTGCATCTAAGGCATAGGACTCCTATACATTTTGGAAAATCCATTTCAGCCAACTTCTGCTCAGGCCAGAAGTGTCACAATCTTTACATGATTAAGACACTTGGAGATTGTCTCCTATCTGCACCCAGTGGGGATCTTTCAGTCACCTTGTCCCTACATCCAAATTTCCTGAAAGACTCAGTGAGGAAGGTGGTTTTGTGAATTCAGGCTATTCATTTCAGCCCAACATGAGACTTATAAAACCTGAGTGAAAGGCCCTGAAGGCACAGCCTTATCTTCAGCATTTCCTACTGGCACCACTCAGGTGCTGTGCACCTTTTTCTGTACCTAACTCTGCCGCTGAGAGCTAATTGTGGGTATTCACTGGGAGTGAGCATCCGAGTCTTTTTAAAGGCTCTGACTGCAAGGGATCATAAACAAAGTGCGTGGGTGAAGTTTCATGTTGCAGAGTCTGTGAAACTACAGTGATTAAACAACTGAGTTCTTGTTTTCAAAAGTGCTGTAAATTAAAAATCAAAAAAACCTAATAGAAAATGAGTAAAAACCTGAGGTGAAACTTGAGGTATTCAACTGAAATAAAGATTTAAATAGCTTGAGAAAATTACCTTTTACAGGCCTGATTTTAAAGCTTATTCCAAAATAAACACATATACTTTATTATCTATAAAAGGACAGGTTATTTTTTCACTGTATTTTGCAATGATAACAACCCTTACCTAGTCAGAATGCTGTGTTACTGCAGACGGACTAACAAAAAGTTGCAGCTATGTTTCTGGTGGGCAGGAAAGAATTTCTTTCGAGACAGTGGCACAAATTATACCTGACAGTTTTGACTAAGGGAGCCAGCATCCTGACTCTTGGCCCTCTCCTGATCTCCTCACTACACTCAAGACAGCTGGGTTTCAACAGCTCACATGGTTCTCACAGAATGAATGCCTTCAGCAACAGGAAATATTTTCAATATTATCTGTTTCCTGTAGAGACAGATAGAAAAGTAATTTTCTCATATTTAATGAGAACTGGAAGGGGAATAGCTCAGTGTACGTTAATACAAAACAGGAGTCAGCAAATAAACAGCCCATGCCTAAATCTGATGCCAGTTAAACCATAGAAATGGGAGCCAATGGAATTGGAATGTTAGGATCAGCCAGGAACCTCAACACAGTCTAACCTCTACTCTGTGTCAGATTAAAAATTAATCTTATTTTTACAGGTTGCTGAAAACCATGCCATGTCTCAGGGAGACATCTGTTTCACCAATGAGACCAAATGAGGGGAACAAGGTGAAATGTAACAGAGAGGGACCTGGAAATGCCAGAAGGGAAAAGCAGGACAAGGACTGTGCCACTGTCTCAGGTGTGTTGGAATGATGTGTCCAGGAGTTGTGGCTTTTATCAGACATTAGAGTCACAATGCTGCTCATGGAACTAGTCTTTCCTAAGATGGGAGAACATGCTGAGGTAAAGGTTTCCAGCATCTAAAACGAGTGCCCATACTGTGTATCCTCCAAATCATGTAATCAGTTAAATCTAGCAATACTAGAGCGACACAAGAGATCCAGTTTTAAACATTATACTCTGCTGATATTTGTCCCAATGCCACTGTCATGACAGACAATCAATAACAGACCCAGACACTACACCTTTCTCACTGTGCAACCACATGGCTAAATTTCTGAATGTAACCATGTTTTAAAATTATTTGAGAATGTTGCCTGAATAAGGACAAAAAGTGGAAATAAAGGCTGGCAATTAGGTCCAGCAAGAACAAAGCAAATGCCATTTTCAGTTCTGGGTATTTTCATAGGAATAACTTTATCACTCCCATTGCCCCAATTCAAATGCAAATTAAGCACCACATTTGTTTAAATTAGCCAGAGAAATAGAGACACAGAAGCAAATGCTGCTAGATCTGGGCTATGGTGCATATCTGATGGCACAGCAAGGTTCAAAGTATTATGTCAACAATACTGCAACTTTAAAATGTTTGCTTTAAGTTTTTGCAATCCTCAGTCTTGAAATCTGTGCTACAGGCTTGCTGAGGAAGCACCAAATGGAGTAAATAACATCCTCTCTCCTCAAAATACCAGCAAATATAAAAAGCAAATTAATCTTCTTTTCATTCCAGACAGATTTTTCCCTTCTTAGAACTAGCCCCTTCCTCAATTTCAGCTATTGCATGCATTGCAGCATCCGTATTCATGGCACCATATTCAGATTTTCAGGTGGACATCACCTGAGACATTCCAGTGAAGAATAAATAGTAGAATTTCCGAGGAAGAGAGACATTTCTTTTAATTAAAAAACCAGTAACAGAATTATAATTTTTGCATGGTATTTTTTAATGTTGTCCATTAGAAAACCTCTTAATGCCTGAAGCAAAGTTTGTACATGACATATTGACAGAAACTTGAGTCTCCAGTTCTGCTATTAATGTATCAAAACTAAAAGTCAAAAAATTAAAACCTGTAAGTATAAGACTAAGGATCATATTCTACTGCTTTGCCTGCAGTAAGAAATCTCTTTTTCTCGCTCTCCAAAACAGCACAAATTTTTCAGTTGATGTCTTCCTTTAGGAGAACAGAATATCTCAGTGTCTTACATTAATACTACCTTAATTATACTCCAAGCAAGATTTCTCCTGTGTGCATTATTTGCTTATGATTTATTCTGATTTCCAGATCTCATTTTACTTTGCTTAATCACTCATACTCTAAATTACACCTACCATTCTCCCCTCAACATATCCCCAGTGTGGATGTTTGAGGTGCAGTGAACTTGTCACTTGAAATTTTCTTAAGGTGAAAAGAAAAGCTAGCTACACATAATCACCAGAACAGCAAAAGATACAGCCCACACAGGACCAAGACTAAATTTTCTTGTGTTTCATCAGCAAGTAGTTTGCATGTGGAGAGTGATAGAATTTGTATTGATTGAAAAAACTACATAATCTAACATTTTGTGCTCATATATGTGACACATAAGCTTAACCAGAAATTTTGTCAGTGCTGGAGTGGTCCTTGCAAAATAACAGCTTCATGACAGATATCTGGAGTTTTCTGAGCTCTTTTCTTTAAACCAGTATTAAATATTTTAACATTTTAAAATGGTTTCACTTAAAAAAACCCAAACAAACAAAAAAATCCAAACAAATCCCCAATCTATAAATTATTTAACTTAGCTCTAGAACTAATATCTGTAGGAGCATTAGAGGAGTCATTGCAGTATAATTTTTATTATAAATTTATGGCATCTAAATATTTTAGAGACCATCCACGAAGGTGGTAGAAGAGCCTTCCAGGCAAAAATGCAAACTCGCACCTTTAGAAAAAACCCCCTAAAAAAAAATCCCTGTCTGTAAGCCCAATAGAAAAGCCCTTTTTCAATGTAGAAGGTGAAAGTCTGAGAGCACACATCACTAAATGCCTTGGCCCATCCAATGTGGAAGTGCACTGCCTACAGCTGTCCAGGGAAGGTCCCTGAGTGTCACAGGTCGAAGGAAGTTAGCGGTGAGGGCTCTTAAGGAGCAGTTCTTACCCATGAAGCCCAACGAAAGATGATCAGTGTGTGATAACCCAGATAAAACACTCTTCACTGAGACACAAATGGGACTTCTGGGAAATGCCTCTGTTCCAGTTAAACTGGGACTGGTTCCATTGAGGTTGTTGGTACATTCAGTTATTATTGCCATTGCCCAAGAAAGGACAAAACTGATGGGTGAAGGTTAATGTTTTCACAGTAATAAATGTCAAGAGCCCCAGGGTACATGAGGGGAGTTTTCTGAATGTCGCCTTGCCTCAGGGAAAAGGGAGCATGGGGAGCATGGCCAACAGCCCTTCCCAGGGGGGCAAGGATGCAGCCCGTCATCATCATCTGGACTGCAATGAATGCTTTGAAAGCAGCTATTGTTTGTGGCCTACATAAGATGACAAAGTGCCTTCAGAGCTACTTCCCACCAGAGAGACATTACTATTATTATTATCTGGATTTGTTTCTCTGTTGGCGGTATTTGACCAATTTTCGCACAGTGGGCTTTCTTTGTATATTCTCCCCTAGAGCTGCAGTCTTTTCTGTCAGAAGTTTGCTCTTTATAAAGAGTTCAGCCGCAGGTCACAGACCTGGTATACAAATGAAAAGACAAATCAACAACCAACTTAGAAGAATAAGAAGACTCCGCAAACCTTTAAGTAACCTATTGAAAAACTAGAAACACATATTTCTTGGACTTTCTTCTTTTTCTCTTCCTGACCCAGCATCCTCACTTCTCTAAGGTCAAGCACCTTTAACATGATTGTCATTTTTCCCTCAGATTTATCATTATTAGATGATATTTAGACAGACAGGGTAAAGAGAAAAGAAAGAAATTAAAGGAGATAAGAATAGAGCAATCTGCAGTTTGAATGCACATCACTGAGCCTTTGGTCACAGGGATCTGCCTTATTTCCTCCACACCAAATATTTTTTCTCTTGGGAAAATCTCCCTCACCTTTAGATAAACATTATTTATGAAGATGTTTCATTACAAAAACTGAAAAGCTTAAAATCTAAAGAGCTAATCTGGAACATTCAATTAAATCAGAATGAAGGCTGGGGTAGGAACTAAATATTGGACCAAAACTGAGTATTCCATTGATAAACACCTCATCTACTCTGCAAAAAGCAAAGCCTGTAAATCCCCTAAACAATAATTCCAAAAGGAGTTTTTAACTTGAAGGCATTTCAGGGCCTGTCTGTTTTAATGTATAGGAAGAAATAATCAGCACACTTGAGGGAATGCTTTTGTTGATGAATTTTTCTAATTTGAAAAACCGGGATGAGTTTTCTCATCTATTCTTTTACACAGCCTGTCTAGCCATTTCCTATACAGATCCTGAATTTTCCAAACTTTGACTCACTCTTAAAATCTAATTACTTTCCATTTTTCCCAATTGATTTTTATTTTAACCCTCTTTTTCAGACCGACCTGACATTCAGACTGCCAATCTTTTCATTTTCTCCACAATAATGGTATAAGATTGAAAAAAACCTGAAATATTGAGTGACTTATACATGTGTTTTTATATATTTACACACATCTATGGATAAATACATACGTGTCTATGCATATGTAGGAAGGAAGAACTTACCTATGTCCCAAGTAAGGGGATTATTCTGTTCCATCTCCCTTTTCCCTATGACATACCAGATGCAGGCCATCCAGTGAGCAAGCAAGGCAAACATGGACATGAGAAGCGTGAGAACGATTGTGCTGTGCTGCGAGTAACGATCCAACTTCTGAAGGAGACGCAAGAGGCGCAGAAGCCGCACAGTTTTCAGAAGGTGGACGAGGGAAACCTAGGAGAACAGGGAGAGAAAGCCGCTTGTCAGCCGCTAAACAACTTGTCGGCAGCTTGCTTCTATCACACAGTTCTCTTGTTTCAACGAAAGAAAATTCTAAAGCCCTGTGAAATTTTGCCCACTCGTCATTCAGCTGCATAGATGACTAAGTTAAATCTTAAGAGAGCAGAGAGTTGTAAAGAAGATGCTTAAAAGAAAGAAGTGTTAAATTTTGATGTGTAAATATGTAATTCCTATTTCTGATTTAAACCAAACAAACTTGAAATACTATATCTTGCAAGTTGTCTTTTTTTAATGCAGTCTTCTTTCAAATTTAGCTCAAAAAATGTGTGTTTTTAAAAAATGGATTCTTCCCAGCTCTAGAAGAGAAATACAATTGTCAAACTGACCAATGTTCATTTGATTGCAATATGAAACCACAAAATAAAGATCTCCAAGCACACAATGATTTTCAGCTTTAGCTAACAGCAGACCTAATTTGACTGTGTATAAGATTAAACCAGTATATAATTTAACATGGAAGAGGCAATAACTTATAATAGATATTTTGCAGAACAATAAAGCAGAGAAGTTAGAGAAAGCTCAGGTTTATTCTTGAGATTTACACCTGTGTTCAGGGACCTCGAAATATTTTACTGCTCTGTACTAAGCAGTAGTCCAAAAAAGGTTTCATTAAAAGTTCTAATGCTGTTTTTTAAATTCCTTAACTAAAATATTATTGCCTTTCAAGTTTATGTGGTAAAAGCAGCACCTAATCTGCTCAGTGCCCTGAGTATATACCAGTTTAAGAAGTACATGGCTCTGGCCCTAGAGCAGTTTCAGCATAAAGTGAGCAATCTCTGGGTGACCCCATCCCCTGCAGAGCATCCTGCAACCTGCTACCATACCATAGTGCGCACAGCTCGCAGTTCTGCATGGAATGTACTTGGCTCATGTTTCAGCTGTGGGACAGAGTTAACAGTATACAAATTAGGATCCAAATATTTTAATGTATTTACCTAAGATTAAATAGCCATAATTTTTATTAAGAGTAAGCTTTTTTTTTTTTTCCCTTCCTTCATTAATGAGGCAGTAGGATTAATGCCTGCTAGGTACCTGGTTGATACAGGATACTCACATGAGCTAGAAAAATAACATCAGACTTGACATGTCTTGCTACAGCACTCCCAGAGCACAGTAATGAGCTCTCTCAAAAAAAGTCTAAAAACCATAGCTTAATCAATATCCTTTTGCAGATCCAGAATATCCTGAAGTTTTCTGGTTTTATTACCAAGGCTAAAAATCTGAAATCTAAATTTTATGGGTGTGCATTCACTAGCAGCTAGATCTGAGGTGACTGATAAATTCTGTAACATCAGGTGTTTTTGATTTGTTCAAAGTCTTAAAAACTCATTGATTTTATTCCAGTCTCAGGAATTAAGTAGGTGGGAAACCTGCAAAGAAGAAAATTAGAAATCTACATGCATTATTTTGTTTTGTCAGTACAGTTTTAGTAGTGCACAAGTAATTCTCCTGTGAGCCTCTTCAAAGGGCAATATTTGCAGCCCATTTTCCTTTGTTTGTTTTGTTTTGTTGTTTTGGTTTTTTTTTCCTCAAGAACCTTTACATTTTTTCTCATGTACATAGCAAGGAAAAAGAGAAAATCAACAAAAATATGACATTTTTTCAAAATACGTTGTTAAAATAAGATCTGACATTTGAGCATACAAACATCTACCAGGTCTTTTCTTGCATTTCTTTTCCTCATCTTATGTCATTCTCCATCTACGGTGTCAGGAAATTAGTTATATCTGTGACCTTAAGCCCAAGAATATCTGCAAGTCTAGGGCAGAAAACTGCAAAATATTTTAAAAAATTGCCAGGTTTATATTACTACAATCATATAACTTTAATTTATAATTATTCTATGACTGCCATGAAACTGTAACAATTGCCTCTGTTTCTGTGGTAATTAATTTCCCAAAATCTCCTTTTCTTCTCTCTCGTTAGCTTGTTTGAACCAAACATGGTTCTGTTGCACTTATAACAAAAATGTGTCCCTATTCATGACTGACTCTTCAAGGTGTTGTAATGACATACAAACATTTGTATAATGATTTTGTGTATAATGATTTTGTGTATAATTATTGTATATGTGCTATGGCCTACACATCAAAGCCTTCATCTTTCCATGGGAGCCTATGATTTACCACACCACAGCCAAATCATGATAACTTAGGTGAATTTTTTTTTAGATTCATACAAACAAGAAATTGCAAAAAGACTGTTACAGTTATATGTGTGCCCTGCCAGTTATCAGTCTTGCCTAAATTCTGACAATTCTTGTTAAGCTACAGATATAAAGACAGTGAATCTTATATCATAATACTCTTTTAAATGGGGAGACATGTTTCATTTTAAGGCCTAAGTACCACCCCATTTCAAAATATTTTCTGAATAAATTTGAACAGAGATGTAATTAATTGTATATTATTGCACAGAGTTTTCTCTTTAGTCATGCCAAACATTCTTCTGGTATTGTGCCCAATATGTCTTTGGAAGATCTAAAATACCATCAGGCAGCTTCTTTTTCTATGTCACAAATTTAGGAAGACAAAATAAGGAGTCAGCACTCAGACTTGTGCCTGCATAGATTTTTCTTTGCCCACAGATATAAAATCATCAAAATTTTCCATTGTGTTAATCATTTTAGACTAGCTGAGTTAACCTTTTTCTGTCAAGAGGAGATGGCTAGAATTTTATCTGAGACTAACACAAACTCAATCAGCATAGTCCAGAGAAGTACTGGCAAAAAGTAAAGGTGCTACGAACCAGTGATGAAATTCTCTTCTCCTACATAAAAAATGAATTAATGAAGAAACAGGATACATTTTAAGAAATTACTAGTGGGAGAGATTTTAAATAATTTTTTGTCCATCATGTTAGTTGCTTTTCCTCAAATATTACACTCTTGTTCTATAACCATCACTAGCTACTGAGGAAGGAGCAATTAAATCATTATAACAAGTGCTTAATGGCCTGTTTTTTATGGCAACACTTGACACCATATTTCAACAAATTAAGGGATCCTTGATGTCAGATGAACACAGGGATGGAAGGAGCTGGAGTCTCAGCATGCACTGAGGATAGGCAGGAATGTGCCTGTGGTCTCAGATGCCCAAAGAATCCCAGATTTTAATGGCAGGGCAGAATCCAGGTAAGGTGTAAAGGCAGTAGAGCCAGCTCTCACAGTTTTACTTTTGTTTCTTTTGAAATATACACAAAGACAGCAGAAGACTCCACAGCATTTACATGCACTCTGGCTCCATCAATCTCCAGCTGGGGTATGACACATATGTGCCATACATACGCGGGTATGTATGGCACTATACCTATAGCTTGCAGAATTTAGAGCATCCCTAAAGGTTTGGCCTTTGTGCCAGGGCCTGAACAGCAAAGGAGTGAGATGCTCCCTGATGCCCCTTCTCACCGTTCTGTTGAGGCAACATCTGAAAGTCGATGAAGTGAAAATCTGAGAACAGACATGAGGAAATGGCTTATTAAATCGTGAAGTCTGAAAACAGCGTAATGTGATTAACACCTCCCCCCGTTCTTGAAATAATCAATAAGTCATTGTCATCTTGAGGATTATAGAAACAGTTGCCAAGTCTTGTCACGATAAGAGATATGATATAGTAAGGCACTGTGTTCCCATCAAGGAATCATATAGAGGTCTTATTAAGGGAAAAAGTTAAAGGTACAACAGAGAGGAGATGTGTATTTATCCTATTATACAAGCATTTTTAATATTGTGACATTTTTACTGTAAAAATAATCATCGGATAGTACTTTCATTTCCAGAACTAAGTATGGAAAGAGTATCAGTCCTTCCAGTGGCTGCAAAAAAAAAGCATTTTCAGTTTTTTTTATTTTCTCTTTGAAAGAAAAGGTAAACCTGGTTCATTTAATGAAAAATTATTAATACAAGTTAAACCAACAGCATTATGCTGGTGGTTTGGTTTGAATGCAAGGGATAAACTGAGATAGTAATGTATTTAAGTAGATTACCCACCTTTTATAAAAAAAGAGTGATAGAACAGTGTGAAACTATTAACTATCAAGTTTTAAAAGCTACTGCACTAACATCAGATTGATGGTTCTTTATGTAATAAATTACATGAGAAGGGAGTTCATTGAAGGAAATGGAACTAAATGATAAAATCAAACATGATACCTTACATGGGATCCTTTCTCATTGGTGTTTTTCTATGGGTTTTTTTTTCTGAGATGTGTTTATCCTGTCATCTCTGTACTTGTCTGTAACTCACTTTTAATGAAATTGAGATTGAGTGCATCTGTTTATGAAAGACCAACATTCTGGGAATAAGAAAGTAGAGAGCTAAAAACCTTAGTTTCCTATGGCAAAAGTCCACAAAATTAAGACACCTCTGCCAACAATTTTTACAAAAACTAAACTTTCTGATTCAGAGGGGTGGAGGTGTTTGCGGTTTTGGGGGGGGGTGGGGTGGATTATTTGTTTGCTTTCTTGTTTGTTGCAATTTTGCTTCTTAGATTCCAGCTCTACAAAATCTAATAGGGCTAGCAGAATAAAACTCTTTGTCTTAACATAGGTAAGACAGCACAAATGTAACCCATCATGATTGTGATATCACCTGACATTTTAATGGACATTTTTCGAAGTAGATTCAGCCTTTTGTCATTACATTCCTAAAAAAAAAAGATGAGTTGAAACCAAAGTCAAAGTAAATGACAACTGTAAGCAATATGTGTTAGAACACACAAAAATTAGCAATCATGCTGTAGTTTTTTCACTGAAATTCCCAGAAGTAAAGAGAAAGAAGATTCCTGCCTAAATAAACATGCTGACCATACTGACCAAAACAATGATTTACTACACCAGAGTAAAAATTTACGAGCATTGAAAGATTAAGGAAGAATTTGTGCACCATAAGAGAAAAAAAGCCATAGCAAACTGTATTTGAGTACAGTAATTAGACATGAAGATAACATAGATGCAACTGTTTACCAAGCAAGGATAATTGAATTGAAAAATTGGTATATCCAGTGTGAAAACACACCACAAAGCTGTAAAAGACACTAAAGTATTTTAGTTCATTCAGTTTTAGTCACCAGATCTCAAAAAAAGCCTCTCACATCCACAAACCCCTCCTGAAAAGAGAGAACAATTAAGAAGACAGGTTAGTACTTACCACAGTGACGTTGAAAGCATAAAGAAGATCAAAAGGAAGTGCAGCAATTAAATCAATGATAAACCACGTAGTCACGTAGTGGATACAAATAGATCTTGCTTCAAATATGACTTGGCCAGACTTGCTGACATACGTTGTTCGAAAATTTAAAATAATATCTGCTTGACAAAGAATAAACAGAATCAGAGGCTGTGATTTCTTGATTCCTGGAGATAACACCAGGAATCCAGCAAAACACTGACTGGCTTTCTTGTGCATCATAAATACCAGACGAATAATCTACTACAGAAACAAAAAAAACCATTGTTATAAGATATGCATATACATGGATTTAAACCAATTAGTGCATGATTCTTTTCTAGGAGTAAGAATGTCTAAAATATTCATAACTCACTTATTTAAAAGGGAGCTGGAATTAAAAAACAACACTTGCACTCGTTGCTCTTTGAACTGTACCAAATATTGGTATTTTTATAAATTTAAAAAAAAAGAGTATTATTTTTGTCCATAAAATACATTTACATTTATTTTGAAATAAAAAATCATTAATTATTTTATTTAAAAGGTGTAATTTTAGCTCTCTTTGTGATAACAGCTCAGCGCAGAGGACAAATGTCGTCGTCAAGGACAGCCATTTTTTTATCATCTGAGAAGTGCTGAGCACACATGAGCAAAAGGCTTTTTCGGCTATGGTGGAGATCACAAAAGTGATGTGAATTGCTTGGTGACTTGTGTATTTTGTATGTTCCCATCCACCATTCCAGGAGCATGTCTTTCAATGGGAGATATACTTTTGACATATCTTGCCAAAACACATTAGCACTTGAAGAAAAGTTCAGGTCTTGACATCAGAGTCTCAATTATTTTCATGTCCTACAAGACGAAAAATATTATCTGTCCTCAAGCTATGCACCCTGTTTCTACTAACATTAGTGAGAACTGCTTGTATAACTTTTACAGTGTCAGAAAAGAGTGCAGCCAACCATTAAGACTGGTGTTTTACAGCAAGATAGCTTTAGGGGGAAAAAAAGATTGATTTGCATTTCTCCCTAGAACTTCTTTAGGTACGCCATACTAAGACTGCTTAAAGTAAGACCTTTTCTTCAAGCCTGATAACCATAATATGCAAGAACACAGGAAATAATTTTTCCCCGACTGAGGGCAGAGAGAAGAAGCAGAGAGAGGTTCAGCACAGAGAAAATCATGTTGGATCATTCCTTTGGAGTATCAGAAAAGATTTCTTTAGGATAAATTTTGATCAAATCCCAAGTTCTAATGTTCTGGGTCTGGAAAACAATTATTTGCCAAGTTTCACTAGCAGAAAATTTTTGTGCTGTCTTCTGCAGTTTGAAGGTAGACAGCCTGCTATGATCATTTGTCATGCTGGGTAACCTATGGTATTTCTAGCAGTTTGACCTTCACCATTCCCTCCCTTTGACCCAGTAGAGTCAAGGCTCTTAAATTAATGAAATCTTTGGGGATTTCTTGTTGTTTTGACACAGTATTTATTGTGCAATATTTTTAGGATTTAGTGCAAAATTTTAACACAGTGTGACCAGACACATCTAGGAGGCTCTCTGGTTCCTTGGACTGAGGTCTTGCAGGTTATGATTGGTTCATGATTTAAGAACTACTGTTCCCATTCAAGCAAGTCCTCAGGCTGAACAGAACATATAAGTAAAATCAGACATATAATAATTTCAGAATACCTCATGCAGTAGTCTCATCTGGCCCTGCACTCTTAAAGCTACAAAAAAGTTAGGAAATTTTCAATAATACAATTAAAATGGAAAAATAACATAAATTCATATGGTTCATAATGAGCAAGGGGGTCAGTCCAACTCCACAGGTACTTTGTAGAGACAGTTGGTTACTAGGCACATTTCAGATCAGTATAGTAGAACATACAGAACAAATACCGAGCACCTTCATGCAGACTTATTTGATAGAAGAGAGAAAGAAAGAAAGAAAGAAAGAAAGAGAGAAAGAAAGAAAGAAAGAAAGAAAGAGAAAGAGAGAAAGAGAGAAAGAGAGAAAAGGAAAAGGATATTTATGTCACTAGTAGTTCAAAACTTCTCATTCTCATTTTTCTCAGAAACTACAAACTGTAGTTATCAAAGTCAAAAAAAGTATTTGCTTATTTATTGCACATTAGCATTTGTGAAACAACTAAAGCTTTAACAGAAAAGGAGATAAACTCTTGCTTTAAATGTAAGACATCCAGTACACCAAAGGCTTATCAATGTGCATATGCAATTCACTGTTCAAGATTGAAGAGATTAGAGGTTTTTCTGCACTGCACCTTTTTCTGCCTTCCTATCAAAGCAATTTAGGACAACAGCCCCAGATAACAGC